>JFHB01000025.1:0-261433 GCA_000729835.1 Atkinsonella hypoxylon | reverse complement strand
GAGAGAGAGAACGCCCGTCGGTGCAACAGCTCTAGTTCCAGTTCCTCAGTCACCCAGTGGCATGCCCTCCAGCTCATCTAGCAACCGACGCCAATTATCGGCTAGCATCTCGGCGTACTTGACTCGTTCGCCTGCCCAGTCCTGATTCCACCGACTGACATGGTACTGGGTGCTCTGGAAAGTAAGTAGCTCGTCCCGGATGCACTCTTTTACAAAGATGGATCGGTCATGTTGCCGCACGATGGATTCCTTGTCCTGTTTTTTTTTTTGTTTTTCGCAGAGAAAGCGATTCGTTAGTATATACGGATGTTGGCTGGCCAGGCTCGATGGCGTACCTTGATGATGGACTCTGCCACTTTCTCAATCTCACCGGGCTTGACGATGCCTTCTGGCTTGGAGCGCAAATTGGCCAGCTTGGTCTCATTGGTCTGGATCCTCCTCTCGAGGTACGGAATATTGTCCTTGTCAAGCTTCTCTCTGCGGCCAAACAGTTCTCGTACGCTGACGAGAGAGTCTCGCTGGCGCTTCAAATCTTCCAGCACGCCCTCCTCCCAGCCGCGGCTTTCATCTTCCAGGAGCGACTGATACGTGCTCAAGTGCTTGCTCATTGCAGCCAGCCCGTCATTCAACAGGGGGACCTCGTTGGTGTCGGTCGCATAAGTGTCGGCAGACGTCTCGGTCAGGGATGTCAGCGACATGGCGATTCGGGCATGGTCAGCCGCGACGCCTTCAGTTCTCTTGACGAGGCGATCCATGACGTTGCAGACATTAATGTACAGCTCGGCAGAGCGGCGCACCCCTGACCTTGTGCGGGCGAAGAGCTCCTCCAGAGTTGGCGGTAGGGAATCCTCAAGTCCGGGTGGCAGCGCCTTGTCGGCGAACTCGTCCTGCACAGAGATGGTTGCTTGCTTGCGCCACACAGCGAGTTCTGTAGGTACAGTGAGGAACATGACCACGAGCTGTTCCTGGCTCAAAACGGGATGTCGTACTAGGGCGTTCAAGAACCTAGCCAACCCTCGTCTCCGCTTCTCCATGAATGCTCCGTCGTTGGAGAAGTGGTTACCGTTGACAGCAACTCTCTTGGGCGGCAAAAGGGGAAGGACGCGAAAGGGATACCTTTTATGCAGACAGTCGAGAAGCCAGACAAAGTCACTATATCGACGAACGACCTTGCTTCCACGCCTTTGACTAGCAACTTCATAATTGTGATGCTGAAACAAGAACACGCCCTCCTTGCCGGGCATTAATGTCACAACAATGTTCTCCTCGAGACTAGAACCCGTCCGCCCGCTAGTAGCTGGCGCTGTCGTGATTGGGGGATCGCGCCCAGAGATACGCCCGATAGTGCCGCCATCTCCAAACGGGTTTGCTACTACTGCTGCTGCTGCTGCTGCTGCTGCTTCTACTGTTGCTGGCGGTGGTGGAGCAGCATGCGACTGTGAGGTATCATTAAAAGCGCCTGCGCCAGGCGAGGCATTGGGAGGCCCAAAGTAGCCCCAGCCCCCATGTCCTTGAATAGCGTCACGACCTAATCGACCCCCATGAGCATCGGAAGAAATTCGATCCGCCGATGCGTATTGGGATAAGCTCTGATCGGCAATGTTGGTGGATGGTGAATCGTGGAAGCTGCCTCGGCCGTTTCCTCCAGAATGACTGCCGGCACCGCCATTGATTTTGGCGTGATCATGCTCCTTGTGTACGTCGGGCGAGTTCCAGGGATCATCCTCGGGATCATCCATGGCCGGACGGAGCAGCTTGGGCTGCGGTGGCTCAGGATACGCTTCGCGGGCCAGAACTTCTTGGATCTGCAAACTTTGCTGTAGCTGCTGCTCTTGAAGCTCGGCCTGGACTTGTTCAACGCCGAGCTTTTGCGGCGGCTTGGCAGCGAGCTCGGCAACGGGAGGCAGCACTGGCTCGGAGGTGAAGCCCGGGAGCTTGGGCTGGGGAAGGTCTAAACGGAAAGCACAAAGTACATTAATTAGCTGTATTGCGGCCCCCTCCACCGGTGTGACAGGGTGATAAGATGCGATAACAACACGTCAGGAAAGTAGCCAATCAATTGTCCGAATACCACATAACATTCCCGGAAAAATATTCCGTGAGTGTGATGCGTGCCATGGCTTACGCAATCAGAGCAAGAGCACCAACGACTGTGAATTGAACAAAAAAAAAAAAAAAGGAAGGAACAAGAGATAATAACAATGAAAATACAAAATACATAAATGATGATGAATCGAAGACTTACTTCGTCGCCTCTCGTCAACACTGTCCAGGTTGATAATATCGCCTTCCTGCGCCAAACCCACCAAGGCTAGTAAGACGTTGAACTCGTTCCGCCCCAGTGACACATCAGACCCATCGCTGGGACCGACAAGTGACATGATGCGCGTTTGAGCTTCGGGGCCGAGACGAGCATTGGCAAAGAGTTTAGCAATGCCCCCGGCCTGGACGCACCCAGAGCCTCCCTCCTCACGAACCGTGGCGTCAAAGATTTCGATGTAGCTGTCGGGCACGTCCGATGCAGGCAGCAGATTGCGAATCATCTCGGCACGATTTTTCTGCTTCCTCGGTGTGGGCATGTCCCAGGGAGACGAGGTGTCGTCTCCGGCGTTGCCATCATCGAACAGACTATTTGACGAGCTCTTTTGCGTAGGCTTGTCGAAGAGCCCGCCGGTTCGGGCTCTGCTCTGACGGCTCGGAGTGAAAGGCTGAGCATCGCGCTCCTCGGTGGGGGAAGTGCCGAAGACGGACATGGTGCAATATCGACGCTCGCGGGTCAATGCTTCTCAATCGGCCCTGCTTGCAATCCGCTCGATTTGTAAGGATGTAAAATGGGCTGTCTGTTGCGACTGCAGGGCCGTGGAGCGTCGCGCACTTTGGTAAGTCGAGGTTGCGGGTGCGGGTGCGGGATGATGCCGTCAATGATAGAATTGTGACGAGCTGGCCGGTTAGAAAGCTCGATTAATCGATGGCGGTGGAGCTGAACTACGCTACGCTGTGTGCGACGGCTCAAGGATCAAGGACGCGACAGGAATACTCCGGAGCGGAGGGGAATGCAAAGACAAAGAGAGATGAAAAAGCACGACAATAATACAGCATCCACTACGGAGTAAAGGCGGGAATAATAATAGGATGATAATAAAAGGATGAGGCGTAGAAATTTGCCGGACGTGCTCATGGCCCGCATGTCATCTTGTCATCTTGTCATCCTGTCATCAGCGGGGTGCTGCCTGCCGTCTGGTCCTGATATTGTCAACTCTAACTTCTAACTTGTACAATGGCTAGGATGTAGCTCAAAGGGGTGGAGAGCTATGAGAGGCGCTAAAGCCACGCGGAGACCGTGGGTCGTTGTGCTGGGGAGACCGCTGTGCATTCACTGTACGGAGGCCTATAGAGAGAGAACTGGATGTTTGTCGGCTTCAGCCCGGACGCGTCCACTCAGCCCGGATGGGGTTGCAATGTTCTGACACAAGCCAAGTATATTGCTTCATCTCGTGCTTTCTGAGCCTGAATGCAATAGCCCTGCAACGCTATGGATTGCCGATTCCCTCCCATTGATATACATAAACTCTTCAAATTCAATACAAAGGCGGAAGTACAAACAGATTCTCACCACGCCATCATTTACCACAACGTCTCCTCGGTAATCTTCTTCTCCTGCTTTGCTTCGTTCTTGATCTTCTGCTCCCCAGGAACTTTGAAGTACAATGACGGAGACTGTCCCGGAGCCAGCTGGTAGCTCAGATAGCCCCTATGCGCCGGATCTCGGTAGTACTCGATATCCTCACGACTAGTCGGATCGGGCAGTCTGTACCGGAACGGCGCCTCTTTTGCCTCCGCGAGAATGGGCTCGACATACTCCTTGCCCACAGGAAGAGGCTTATCTGTGTTGACCGACTCGCCCTTCAACAGTCGCCGAATAGCCAATTTCGTGTAGTATCTGGTCATGATCTTTCCCCCAGCTGCTTCGATAGCAGCAATTGCTCCGGCTGAGGCTCGTGAAACCATGATATCAACAGGCTGCTTCAGGCTCTCCGACCCCCGGGAGAGGACCTTGACGCCGTCCTTGACGCTGCCAACCAGCCCGCTCTCGATGAGCTCCTTTGGAGTGATTTGCTTGGTGGGATCGAGACGGCCTTGGTTAATCCATTCTTGGATCTGATCGAGATTGACTTCGGACATTTTCGGTGCGCGACTAGAAATCAACAAGAGAAGTAAAAGTTAGCTTGGTGCCCCCCCCCCCAAAAAGTTCAGGTTTCCTAAACTCATCTTCGTCCGGCATAGTATTGTTTTAGTAGTTTCTTACAGATTAATAAATCCCATTCGACCATGCTTCACTACCAAAGGCGTCTGACCACCCTGAAACCATGCATTCACCTTCCCATGTTGCTTCTGGCCCTTATGACCTCGTCCGGATGTTTTCCCATGCCCAGACGAAGGACCTCGTCCCACGCGCTTTTTCTGGTGGATAGCACCCTTGTTGTTAGCCAGGCTGCCGAGAATGGATGCATGGCGAGTCTGCTGTATCGTGAGGCCAGCCAGGCATGCTGTCAAAGAGTGGAAGGGGCCCGCCAACGTGGCTCTGCAACAGATCGATGTGCTCGACGGTAAGAATTGAGGAGGCATGGCATTGCAATTGAGAAGTGTTGTCCACCAAATTGCAGATCAAAGGCTCCTGAATTTTTGTGACAAGTTGGTGGTGCCTCAGGCTTGATGTGGGTCCAGACTACTTTCCGTTGAAGTTACGCGCCAACAAAACTCCCTCATTCTATCAAAGTCGTTCATCTGCAGCAAATGATTCTGCGGATGTGTCAAAATTCAATGTCAGGAGTTACAGCACATTGCGCTAGTACATTAAATTTGAATTTCTCGACCAAGACCGACATCACACAACAAACCAACCTGCCCAGTCCGTAACATAGTGACAAGCCAAAGAAATATCAGACACAGGGCCAACTCATCAATTAGTAAAATAGTTCGCTAATGGCATGTCCAAAAGTACCACGTCCCGAAATCTGTATAGTACGACAACTCATGTCTTGCGCTTGTAAAGTATAAATGCATGTCCCGTCTCTAAGTATTAGTGACCAAGTGAAAAGCTCATCGTCTTCCCACTTGTTAAAGCTGTAGGCATATGATTAAGCCAATATATATGTCTGCACCATCCCTCCTGTTCCTTACACCGAAAGATGCTCGTCAATATCTTCCCTACGCTGTAAATACGTAACGAAACGCCTTCCCAGTTACTTCGAGTTTTTTTGGTCGTCATCAAAAGAGCTCGCCAGAAAGATACTGCCTCTAGCCGGGATCCGTAGCTTTGTCATGTCAGTGGGATAGCCTGTAGAGCGGGCGAGTGTAGCTGATTTCAGCTCGTCAGACATCGGTTGCTGTCTGTGCTCTGCACAAAGCCCAAACAAGTTTCTCCTACAGTCTTCTTGATGCTTGCTCTAATCAAGCAAGCTGGAAATTTAGGCCTGACAATTCCTCGACACGCTTGCGACCTGCTTAAGGAGCCCATCCGCCAGCAACGTCGACCCATTCGGCGAGACAAGAACCTTCTTTGCCTTCGACATCAACAATGTCTGTGTCGCAGCGGCAGCGACAGCCGACACCATTTTCTTTGACTTCATCCCAATTCTCCCAGTATTTGTCCTCTTCAATTCTCTTCTTTTCATCTAGTGTCGTCATTTCGAGGTAGGGCGGGCGAGGTAATTGTCGAGATGGGGCATTAGCGGGACAATGTTGGATAGTGGTGTGTCTGTAGCCGATATCGCGGAAGTAGTGAATATCCTTGACCCCTAAAAGCGCACCTGCAGCAAGAGAATGAATAGGCGCGTCACCCCACTAAACATATTATTAGTACGTGCGAGATGGCGTAAAAGGGTGACAAGATGTATTGGACGTACTCTTTCCATCCAAAATCCACCACTACGATCCATCATTTCGAAAAAATCATTATACTCCTTACTTCTGAACCAGCTAAGCCGGGCGATCTCAAAGTTGGACCAAAAGTGACACATGTTGTATTTTTCCCCTTCCATCTCTTGCGGGTCAATATTTGGAGGAGCATTATTGGCGGGGTCATTCTTCAGGACTTCTTCCGGTAGATCTTCCTTCTTCTTTTCTTCAACTGGGTCCTTAGGCTCAACGAACATCTCCCATAAGCCCTGGGACGTCAGATTGTTGAGACGTTTGTAGGCAGAAGCATATCGAAATAGGTTTGGCACAGTCTCGCGAAGTTCCTTGACAGCGATGGTAAAGCCGTATGTCTTGTTGTGCTCAATCATTTTCAGGAAAGGATCACTGGTTGCGGTTAGTCAACAATGGTGGGTGAATGGTAAGAGGATTGACTTACTAAGTGATGTCGCAAAAATAAGTGATCTCGGGCTCAACTCGCCAGTACCACTCGTACTTCAATAAGAGCGGATGATTGTAGAAGAAACTGGAACATGTTTTAGTGCTGGGGCATAATTATTTGCTGCTTGGAGGGAAAGGGTGGCACCTACCCTGAGTAGAACCGACACATGAAATGGTAGCTTTCAAGTCCACCATACATGACAGCGGCGTCTCCTTGCTTCGCAATACCTTCCTTGGCAACTTTGGGATCGACCCAATCAGGAAAACCCCACATGTCGGGACCAACTCTCCCAAATTCAACGGGACCGGATGTGTAGTTTCGTACCGTCTCCTTGAAATGCTCGTCGAACTCGCCATCGTTGAGGAAGACATAGGGGTAATGGTACCATCGGTTGAAATGTCGCTCCATAGACTTGAGAGATTGAATGACGCCATCGAGTTCCTTGTTTCTCGCCAGAACCACAAAAGTAGCATTGGCTCGAGGCTGGCTGGTATCTGGTTCCAAGCAGCCGGTAACGAAAACCTTGTCGTGCTTCTCGCTGATTTTCCTGCGTCGAAATTCACAATTAGTTGAGAAGGTCCATGACTAGCATGTGAAGGAGAGGTTCGTACCGAATAGCAGGCGGAGCACCGGCGGGCATCTGTATCCTGCCTGGAGAGCTGGGATGTCGGACAAAAAGAACAAGGATAAGAATGACAACAAGCAGAGGAAAGATTAGCACGACACCCAAGGGTACCGACACCGTTGAACTGCCTCGCAGTCGTAACGGTCGGCGAAAAAATGCCAGTCTTGAAGCGAGCGTAGGCGCCTTTGTTGCTGCTCTCTTCTCATCATGGGCGGGAAGTTGTAGCGTCGGCGACGAAGGGACCATCCTCGTAACCCTTCGAATTAAATCCATGATTGAGGTTGGAGCTGCCTAGCAGGATCTTCGGCACAGATCTGTAGAGTATGATGATGAGATATCTGCGTTTAGTAGCAAGATAGCCAGGGGACCTAGACCAAGATCGCAGATCTGGTAAGTTCCGAGAGGGGCGATTCAGTCGGATCGGGATGCCTGATGACCTATCCCAAGAGGTGATGCGAAGCTAGCTCGATCAAGGAATGGGCACAGAGGATATGGTGATCTTCTCTGTAGCGCAGTTGGAGTCGAAAGAGAAAAGCCACGAGGTACTGTTGAGAAGGAGCCGGGACGGCGTCGTGGATGAACGAGTGACGGGGATATCTATGCCGAAAAATTGCCAAGAGACGGAACGTTGACGGGCGAAATCGCCGTCCACAACGGACCCAACGCGTCAGAGAAGGCGCAACAGAACACCGTGAGCAACTGCCAAGCAGTGAAAGCGACGAAGCGCACTGCCAGCTATAGTGTGGAGATGGAGGATGGTCCTCGGCGAAGGAGAAGGACGTCGTCAGCGAATGTCTTGCTGGAGATAGATGATAGGAGTGAAAAGCCAAGAAGTGCGATGTGCAGGTACTGAGGACTGGGGACTGGGGATGAGGACTGGGGTGGTCCGGAGCAGACCGCAGTGCAGGCCGCTGGTCTGGTGCGTGCTCCTTTTGCTGAATCCGCTAGAAGCTGCAACGCAATAGCGCCCATTTTAGCTGGGCAAGGGGGCAGGACTTCGATATTTTTCTCTCTTCAGCCGCCTTGCGCAAGTCTTTCTAGTGGTGCATTGACCGCATCCGCTGCGTTTGCCTGGTGGAGCAGCGACCTATAATATCATCCGAAAATATTGACTCACAGCCGCTCCACGCCCATCCCGCCCAATCATCAATCAGCGTGTGTCCGCGCGAAACATTGTTCGTTATCTTAGCGCAGGCAGGTCGGCGGATTGATTATCCTTATGCCCGGTCAATGGCCGACGTACGGAGTACAACTGTCTCTTCATCCCATGCATATATTAACACGCATCACAAAGTTTGTGCCCATGCCTTACTTGAACCGCGATTTGATCTGGCCAGAATAACTTCCTGGACGCGGAAATAAGTCTTGATTTGAGGCAGCTCGACTGGTCTTGTCTCCGTGCAGAAAGAAGACTAAGTCGGCAAGATTCTGCGGCCTAATAACTCGGGCAATATAACAATACTTGCTTCCGACTTACCACCATGCCCGAGAAGGTCACCGCCAAAAATCTATTTTATAATTCTTCGCTACCGCCATTCTTACAGCGCCTTCATGCTCAGGCTGGCGGTGCAACGGGACCTGACCCTGTGCTTGCTGGCCAGAGGAGACCCGGCAAGAAACGATCAAGCAGCGAGGAAGCGGAAGATGGGCCGTTAGTGGTCGATGAGCACGGAAACCGGGTAGATGTTGAATTCGAAAAGAATGGCAAGGTCACAAAAAGGGAATGCATTGGAGATGAGGAGGCGGGAGAGAGCTCGGCTTCCAGAATTGACGATAAGACTGAAAAGCGAGACATTGATAGTAAGCTATCCATCGGGGCACGGAAGCGCAAAGTCGGCAAGGTGGTTGGAAAAGATGCTTCTGATACTTGGCAGAGAGGTGAGATACAGGAGAAGGACAGCGTATCGAGAGAAGACGCGTTGGCCGATAAAAAGGTCAAGAAGAAGGTGAAAAAGATCAAACTGAGCTTCGATGAAGATGAGGGATGAGAACTAGGCCCTCGCACGTCATAACTGAATCAAAATGCCAAGCATCTGCTAGCACTGGCTTCAGGCTTCCCATGGGCCAGAGAAGAGCCTACCAAGTTCTGTTCATGTGGCAAACAAGTCGTCAATTTTGCTGGCGCTAGTGTTGCCCGAGGAATGCCTGCTTACGGTCACACCAGTTCTCAAGCTGCTCTGTCCCGCGACCGGCGGTCAATTTAGAAGAGAAATCTGCTGCAATTGCGAAACAACAGACGACAGTTAGAAGCTCTCCAGTCTCTGACTGACCGAATTAAAGAGGTTCAAGAAGCGAGTAACCGCCTGCGGCCCAATATCGCGAGGCTGTCCTTTATCAAAATGAGTGCAAAATGCATAGCGAGACGCGGCGCATCACACATAATTATCGCAACACTTCTCAGTGGACAAATGGAAAATAGTCGCCTCATAATCTACACAACCGCTACTCCTCTATATGTGGAATAATAATTCGTCTGTTGACCTCAATACTCGATCCCCCCCTCCCTCAGCCGCAAATATTATAAATGAATCAATCTATCGGTATCGGTACTCTGGCTTGATGAAGTCGGCAAAAGTCTTGGGCTCCTCGATCTCGGGACCATGATGGTGGCCGTGATGGTCCTCCTCAGGGCCAACGTAGTTCATCTTGTACACACTGCCACATTCGGGGCATCGCTCAATGGGGCGTTCCTTGGAGAGCTATGATTGTTCCCCAGATTAGCGAATCATCTCATACTCAAGGTGGACATAGAGTTCTTTGAAGTGGAAGTTTGAACTTACGCCGAGCCACGTAACTACATGAGAGTCGGCCGGGTAGCCAGTGCAGCCAGCGAACTGCTCATCGCCTGCGGATCGGACCATGATGGGGTCTTCCATAGTTCCCTTGCGGCTAGCGTCGAGAGGGCGCATATCGAAAATGTCGACGCCCTCCATCTTGCCCAGAATTTCCAGACGTTCCAGACCAGTAGCCTGCTCGAGATCGGTGGGAACAGTTCCAGGCTTGGCACCAGGACCGAATAAGTCTTCGTCACTCTTAATTTCTGAAGCGAGAAACAAATTGTCAGCCTTAAACCCGCCAACTGACCTCTCACTCATCCAATTGACGTGAACCCCCCTAACCGAGGTTACCGGATGAATTACGCAAGAACGCACCGCTTAGAACCTTGTAGTCGCCGATCTTGTTCTGGGTAGTGCCGGCGAGAGCAGCAGCCTGTTCATTGGGAGTGCTAGGGCCCTTGGTACCTTCACCTGTAGCTTGGTGTTAGAATTGCAAATAGGAAGACCATGGGCCAACACGGCTGATCGGTTTGACCTCGGGTCCGGGAGGTGATGCGTACAGCGAATGAAGGAGGTGGTGAAGGAGCGGGCGAGGACGGGAGAGATAGCGGCGCGGCGGGCAGCAGCAATGGCAGAGCGTTGCAGGAACATGGTGTCGATGCCGTCAACGCGAGTGAGTTGGCGATGCAATTGGAGATGTCGAGCTGTGGTGAGTTGTATTTTCCTCTAGATCAAATTGATCCATCCTGGCAGCACCGACCCACGTTGGTCTCACGTGATTACACCTGTAACTCTCGGCTTTGCGCTCATCAAAGTGTCAGCTGAAAGGAATTGACGGTATGGGCCCAGTTCCCACAAAAGCTTTCTCAGAAAGTACATCTGTACATAATACTTTAGAACTCTCAATTTGGCGATCTTCAATCCTGCAAACCAATATGTTGGCTTCATAAGTCCATCAGCTGCCAGTAAGCCAATATCGCTTGAAATCAATTTAAAAAGAGATCACTAATTCAGTGCAAGCTCAAGAAGCGATGGTTATTTGCGAAGCAGTCACGTTGGTGGCCAAAGACGACTGTCTGTCAATAACCTCTACGTGAACATGATGAGAACAGCATTGGCTAACATATCACTGCCTTTATTCACCAAATGCTGATAATTTCATGGCTTAATTTATTAGAGGGAGACTATTTAATAGCGAAATCCGATTTGAACAATTCTGAGCCTTCCCACGCCTTGGAATATTCTTTTCATCCATAACACTAGCTCACCGACTCTGAGGCATCTGCCATGTTCGAGGGTATCTGATCAAATCAAGCAAAGAAGACACAATATCTATCGAGGAAGTACGCACCAGCCACTCAGCCTTGACAAGCTTGCACTTCCCCAGTACCATGCAAAAAGAACCAACCACATCACAATGCTCTATCGCTGAGCACGAAATGCATTCACGCCGTGGTATGTTCCAGGCTGCGCCTTTAATTGGCGACGACGCTCTTGTCGAGCATCCATCCTCAACCTATCCCTAATGGCCGCTTTCGACAGACTTGATCGACGACCAGGCTGATTGGCTGGAGTTCTCGCCCTAGATTCAATTCTACGATACTGTTCGGCTTCTTCTGCATCAGTGTTTTCGATGTAATTTCGTACCACTGTTGTGAGATTATCCTTTGGGATTTCATTTCGATACAACTTGAAGTTTGCAAGTCGATTTTGATACTGAGCCGACAACAAGATAGCTTCTCGCATAATAGGATCCGATGGCGAGCCGTCCTGGTTTTCAAATAGCTTGATAATTGTGGATCGAATAAAGTTTTGCGCGCTTTCGCCAACGTGTGCAAGCTTCTTGTTGAGTTGTATGTCAATACGCCAGCGGAGAAAATCCCAAGCGTCCATATTGAGGATACCTTTGCTGTTAAGGACCCGCAGATCAGAGACCTTTACTGCAATACGGTACATCATTTCTTTCTGGCAAAGGCCCTCTGGCGGGAGGTGACGCTTCGATACTAGCTGATTCGGGTGGCAAGGGCTATCGTCACCAAATATCTCCCGGATCTTAATATGCTTGCTCATGTTGTCTTGATGAATTTTCGCCTGTTTGCTTATGGCGGGATTGCAGCCACCTTGGCGCTTCAGGGCCTGATAGTGCTCCTTCAGCGCCCTCTCATCGTCCTCTTGGCTAAGATATTTATCTAGAGAGGTCCAAGACCGCTCCCAATACTGAGACTGCTCATTAATCCGCTGGACAGGCACGCCACGGAGAGAGGACGGGGATACGTAAACTGTATCATTGCAGCTGAGTTTGTAAACTGTCTCGTACGGTGTCTGTAGTGTCCTCCAAAACCTGGAATCCCTAGAGTGAGTAGCGAGAGAGCCGTGGGGAGTTTGAAGCGACGGCTCAGGAACTGAAGCAGGAAGACCGTTCTGAGGAAACATGTCTGCCAGAGGAATACTGTCATTACAAGTCAAATTGTTCTAGCTCGATTGGGGTGAAGATGAAGAGGCAAGCGCCACCACGCCTCAAGCATAGTTATGAGAAAAAAAATAAAAAAATAAAACCTTGCTCACCTTGCGAGTTGAATGAAATGTTTTGTTGATGGAGAATCGCCTTGAAAAGGAAGGGACTCACAACGCCCTCGTAAAAAAAAATCCAAGTACCCGTTTTGAGTGCAAGACGCTACCGTCCAAGGCAGCGTTTACGAAGGAGAAAGGCGGTATAATCGTGTTTGATATTTTGTTTGTTTATTGTTAGCGCCTCCACTTGCGTGGCGCGTCTCCAAATTATGCGCTGGAAGATCACTTCGGAGTACGGAGTAGTGCAGATCATCAGGCAAAAATATTCCCACTGGGGCGGGTTCCCTACAAGGGGCTAGCTCGTACCCGACCCACCTGTTGTGCTAGCTTCTAGTGGCTTCCATCATCATCATTATCAATGACAGAAGTCATTAATTTCATCGCGTTTAACATCAGTAAAATGCCTCGAAATTCAGGCTTCAATACATTCTTATCCCCCGACGATACCTGCAGGGAAGGGCCCAACTACCCCTGCCGACCTGTACACGAATGGGTCTAATAAACCTCACAGACTCTGATTGGTTGAATTTTTGTCTAATATGCTGAGATTAGATTAGGATCCCCGCTTAGAAGCATACCTAGTGGCTAATTATGGCATTTGTCAACATTAGCCATAATACTAACTTCAACACTTTCAACTTCAACATTGCCAGCTTCACAATGGCTTAGAACATCTTCAGCTTCAACAGCTTCCATCAGCACAATAAATCTCAACATTAAGTCAGAGCGCCAGGGTATAAGACAGAGGTTCAGGCAATAGAACACCCTAATTAGGTATAGTCAAGTGGGGCATTGCGACATATAGAAGACCTGTGCTTAGTGTAGAATGTTCTAGAAGTTAGATGAAATTTACCTCAAAAAACAGGCATAAATTCATCTAGATGTATAAAAATCACTATCGCTATATAATTTGTCGAGAGAGAATAGGCGAGTTTACACTAGCCGAATTTAGCTATATATACTACAATTAGCAGCTTAGTGGGCTTCTAGGCGAATCAAATACAAGCGTTAAGGTACTACCTGCACTAGGAAATTTATTTTATCTATCTAGCTATCTGTTGCGGCGTATAGCTGCGAGCTCAGACGAGTATACAGCAAGGATTCGAAGATCTCTTATAAAAAGGGGCAGCGCGAGTCATAATGTTACGGGATAATCCCATGGATCCGCAGGTCACCGGCACACGTGACCGCAACCATGTATAAATAGTCAGAAGCGACACTCAGGTAGTCAGATCCAACTCAACCATTATCAATCACATCATACTTTATACAGATGCTCTATCCCTGTGGAAATCGAAGACGACATTGACATCACCGACGTTGGGCCTGTTACTGAAGACTACAGTAGGTATCGCTACGCTAATGGGGCAAAAGAAAAGATTTAGGACATGGAAAATGCTATCTACGCTTTTGCCCAAGCTTTGCCTCTTCTGGCCACTCTAGCGTCACCTACAGATGCCTTAGCGTCTTTGCCCTTCTCTCGCTGGATCTGGCGCTTTGCTTTGCAGTTATCGTAGATTCCAAAGATGTGCATCACTGTGTTCTGCTAGAGCAAGTGATAAGCATTATCCTCCAAGACCTCAATGCCAGTTTTATCCATTGTGCTGCCTTTTATAGCAAACTTATAGGCACAAGCGTAGATAGTATTTTCTATGTCCTAAATCTTTTCTTTTGCCCTATTAGCGTAGCGATACCTACTGTAGTCTTTAGTAACAGGCCTAACGTTTATAATATTAATGTTGTCTTCAATTTCTATAGGGATAGTGCCTAGAATAAATATGTTAACTTTTAGGGTACCTTTAGCACTACTAGGTCTGCTGAAAGTGCTATACAGCCAGCGGAAATCAAGAGTTACAAGACGACTTTTGATGTTATCTAGTCCTATCGCTACAGTATTACCTTTATAGTCGTATTCTGGTTCCTTAAATTCAGAACCTTCGCTTTCTTCCCCAGAGCTGTCGCTATACTCAATAAGATCGTCAATGGCGGCGTGCTCCTGGTCAGACTCGACTGGTGGCGGCATTGTGTCCTGAGCGTGGCTGCTTTCGCCGTACCACTTGTTGAGGGGGAATCCGACCGTGCAGGGTTGGATTCGTAGATGGAGTGTCGGATTCGACGGGTCATAAAAGGGGGTTCCACTAGCTTAGGCCGGTCGTTCAATTCTAACTGTCCATTGATGAATTCGTAGCGGGCAAGACGAAGGAGCAGATTCCTCTTCCCCTGAGGGACTAGGTCTTTCTTTCGAATCTGGAAGTCAGGGTTGCGACGGTGGAATTTATAGAATTAGTGGACGGTATGTAATTCTCTATTGGTGAAGGGAACGTAGTTCCTTCCACCGATTTCCTTCCGAATTCGCTCTGTCTTTAACATCGCAAATTTAACCTTTTAGGCTCACTAAGGGTTCGCAACAACTAAGAGCAATTGCTACCACTTGTTAAGGGGGAATCCAACTGTGTAGGGTTGGATTTATAGATAGAGTGTTGGATTCAACGGGTTATAAAAGGGGTTATGTAATGTGTTATATAAGTCTCTTTTAGGAGCATCTGTATAAAGTATGATGTGATTGATAATAGTTGAGTTAGATCTAACTACCTGAGTGTCGCTTCTGACTATTTATATATAGTTGCGGTCACGTGTGCCGGTGACCTGCGGATCCGCGGGATTATCCCGTAACACATAATGTAATTGATCGCGCCACTTTCTTTCGCATTTTTTTCTATAAGATGAGTGAAAAATCCATTTTGATCTCTTTTGTATCTGGATAAGTAAAGATCTCATTTATTAATCATTCTCTTCTTGATTATTGCACCTGAGCGCTATCTAACAGATTAGTAGGTAATACGGAGAGTTAAATTAAAAGTCCGACCGGTAGAGAAGTCTGCCTTAAGCGGTTTAGTGCAGTGGAAAATACCTAAAATAATAAAAACATAAAAAGTATTATTACTATATAAATTATGTATAAAAATTAAACCCTTCTTTACTTATAAATATCTTATAAATAGTTCTTAGATTCTGTGAGCCACCTACCCTAGCAATGAGCTACCCCAATTGGGTATAGCGCGATGGGTTCTTGCGCTTTACTTACAAACGTTGATTGGGTAGAACTTACTAGATAATTCGTTCTACTAGGTGAATCCGCGCCTAGCATTAATATGGACCTAATCGCTAATTCTGCCCAATTTCAGCCAATCAGAGCCCGCTAAGCCATTAATAGGACCACGTGCTACGCCTCGCGCTATACCCAATTGGGGTGGCTCACTGCTAGGGTAGGCTCTTGACTTAAGGCTCCGGCTATATAGCCGACCCACAACTCCTCTGGAATTATGGGTCTATTAGAAGTAACCTCTAGTAGACTGCGAAAACGTTCTAACCAACGCGATCTAGTTACTACTAACATTGACGGACTGGCCTAACAGCTTCTAATAATACCCTAAATATAGCTATACTGCGGCATTATAAGGCAAGCCTCTCTAACAGTGCTGTTAATGCCCTCCAAGTGCATTCCTAGTATTGTTGCAAGAAGTACAATATAGCTTTTTGTAACTTGGATTATTTTGAGAACCTCTATTATAGTACAATTTAGTATAGAGGAAGAAGTGCCTCCTATAGCGATGTTTTTGATTGGTTGAAAACCGTGTCGGGTTTAGTCATCTATGTCACCGGAGCCTTACGGTCCTCAAGGAGATATATTTATTCCGCAGTATTTGTAAAATTAGTAGTTATTATATATCTTATTGGAATATTACTGGGCCATACAGATGAACTTATTTTCCAAATAGGAAATAGATGGGTCCGATACTAGTAACATATGTACATAGTTTCTAATGAGGAAATTAATGGGTCCTGACCTAGAGCGTATATTTGTTGTCTAACTCGATATTGTGACGCGACCTCACGTTCCTCGATCCTCGATCCTCGCTTTGTCCTTGTGACTTATATAGCCTTAACATCTCCCTCTCTGAGATAGGATTCTTGGACGAGTATCATATTAAGCAGTTCTTGAACAAATTAGATATCTAAGAGAGCCTCTCAGGAGCAACTTCCTCTTTCTGTTTCTTTGAACAGAAATATTTGATTTAATTATGTTAAGGACTAACCTAACGGCTTCTGCGAGTCAGCGTCGATAGAAAGATGTCAGTATTCATAGGAAGGAAAAGTACGGATTTAGTCGGCTACTCCTATGCTACTTATATACTCCTCCTTTCCCCCTATAACCGCCCAAGGTTGGTCCTACTGCTCCCTCCTCCTTTGTCCGTAGCCATAACTGTAGCTTCTAGCCGCTTCCTAAGGTTTCCAGTCGATTAAATATTTATAATCTATAGCGTGGTGGGCACACCTAGCTGAACCCGATTCGGGTGGCCCATAGGCCGTCTCATCCATCGTCTTAGGAGCTGCTAGGACATGAACTATTTGGACATGAGGTTTGCAAGAGCTTAGATGCTCTGTCCTTAGCAATGTCGCACATAGCCTGCACCCATTAGCATGACCTGTAGCTTTGAGATGCATGCAAAGGGAAAATAGCAAGGAAGAAATTACCTGTAATGCAGCATCGATTTCCTTTGAGAAGTCCCCTCTATTGATTCGCACACGCATATCGTGAATAATCTCAGGTCGACTTCGACCATTCACAAATACAACAAACCTTAGCCCAGGAAACTTCTCTTCGTATACCCGATTGAGCTCAGCAAGTTGCTCGCCCTCTCCCTGCAGGTGTGCTTGCTCGGCGCTGGATTGCACTGAATCAACCTTGTTGGCCCCAAGTCGTGGATGAGAGCCAATTGCTGACAACAACGTGGGATCCGGTCTTGCCGGAGTAAAGGTGGCGGCTAGATCGAAGAGAGCGATTCGGCAGCGATCTATCAACTCTGAGTACGACGAATACGAAGTCTTTTGTATGACGGGTACGAGAGTCGAGTGTATTGCTGGACTGGGTTCGAATAGGAGGTCCAGCGCATTGGTCTGGGCGACTTCGGGCAATGAGGCTAACTCATGGATCGGCGGCAGTTGTTGAGCCATGATCACGCTATTGTCGACGCTTTTCGTGGGCCTATTTGGGCCCATCCTGACTCTGAAGTAGCGTGGACTTGAAAAAAATTCCTTGGAAAGATGAATATTTTGTTATGCACGCACTTCTGTAAGTCTTGTCAGAGTGCTCGCCATTCCGAGATCCACAGGTCGGAGTGCTGACAGTAAGTGTGTGAGTCCTTCAACTTACCCAACACAGAAGAACGACCATCTATATCGGCAAATTACGTGCCTTTCATATTAGGCCCATGAAAATCCAGAAGCCCAGGAATTCTCTCCGCGTCCAGTTTCTGATTATGTCGGACAAGGGCGCGTCGAAGTTATAAGAAGAGTCGACTGCGCACGTGACCAGTCTCAGGCAGGCTGAAGTGGGCCGCTGCCTTTGCGACAACCGGAAAAATCTCAATTGAGCTTCTCAAGAGGGCTCAACAAGACCCGAGTGGCAACTTCTTTAACTTGATCGAACATAGCCATGCTTTGCGGTAGTAAGTTTAGCCTTTTTGCTTTCAAATAATTCGAATTCTTGCTGATAAAGTTCTCAGTTTCCGGGGAGGCTCCCCAAGAGCCTGTCGTCTCGAAGAAGTCTGGTACGTTATCGTGCTATGTCGACTCGCTCTTGGACCAAAATTGACAGGAATACAGGCATCGTTTACGAGAAAAGACTTATCGAGCAATATATTAACGAGCACGCAAAAGAGCCAGGCACCGACGAGGTTCTGACAACAGATGATCTTGTCGTGATTTCGTCCTCGCGCGTCGTTCGACCTCGACCTCCGACTTTGACTTCCATACCCGCTCTCCTGACGACTTTCCAAAACGAATGGGACACCCTGGTACTCGAGACATACAACCTAAAAGAGCAGCTTGCACGTACGAGAGAGGAACTAGCGACTGCCTTGTACCAACATGACGCTGCTGTTCGCGTCATTGCGCGCCTGACCAGGGAAAGAGATGAGGCCAGAGAGTCATTAAGCAAGATAACCGTTACAGACGGTGCAGTCAATGGCGAAGAGATGGTCGTAGACAGCGTTGAGCCGTTGCCTGATGCGCTGGCAGAGCGAGTGGATGAGGTCCACCAGTCGTATGTGTTTAGGAACAACAGTCCTTGCCCATGCGACAAGCTGCTGACGTTGGGTTTTTCTAGATTATCCAAAGGCCGAAAGAAGCGACCTGTGCCCGAGGGCTGGGTTAGCACGGAAGAAATTTCCTCCTTCGAAATCACAGCTTCCAACGCACTGCCTGTTTCACAAGCTACTTCGATCGATTTGGAGGGAAGCTATGCGGCGTTGGGAGGACTCAAGGGCGAGGCTGCCATTTACGCCATCGAAGCCGACACGTTGGAGAGACAGCTACTAGTAAATGAGGCCGTGACGAGCACATTGTGGCACAGGTCAAAGGTCTTCTTTGCTACCAGTCAGGGTAACGTGAAGGTATACGAGTCGGGGACTGAATCTGCTTCTCTTTCGGAGCACGCTGGCCCTATTACTGGCCTGAGCGTACATCCCAGCGGAGATATTCTGGGATCGGTTGGTGCCGACAAGAGCATTGTGTTGTATGACTTGGCCGCTTTGAAGCGTGCCAGTCGCGCTTACGCAGACGTCTGTAAGTTGCAAACTGCCGCACAAATCTGCTCTGTGGGCATGATCCCTTACTGATAGTAACAGCCTTGACTACATGCGCATTCCACCCGGATGGACATATTTTTGCAGTCGGTACCGTCAGCGGAGATGTCGAGCTGTATATGACCAAGAACCTGGAACAAGCAGCCATTTTCAAACTTGGCGCGCCAGTCCAGGCCCTCACTTTTTCTGAAAATGGGTTCTGGCTAGCTGCCACCGCCAAGGGGTCGAGCTCCGTCACGATTTTTGATTTACGCAAGGAGGGTGATGCTGCGAACGCCAAGGTGCTCGAGACGGGAGGATGCGTGCAGTCATTGGCTTGGGATTATACTGCACAGTACTTGGCCACCGGGGGTCCTTCCGGGGTAACAGTCCAACAATATACCAAGTCGAGCAAGAAGTGGAGCGAGCCATTCAGAAATTCGACCGCAGCGGTTGGAGTTAGATGGGGAGAGTCAGCCAAGAAGTTGGTAGCCGTGAATAGTGATGGTGTGGTCAGTGTTTTCGGCGTCAAACAGTAGAGATTAGCATCTCGCTATGAAGCATTGTTCACCACGATTTCACTTCTCAGGTCTTTCTTGTTGCAAAATACGGGCATTGGTCGGGGTCAAAGATAAATGCGAATATTTGTACACCTAGATAATTTCGATACGAGGAAGTATTCCTCTGAGCACTACTGGCACGCCAGACACTCTGCAAGTTCTGTTGTACTTCCGGTTCCTTTAGGTATGGCTGGGACATTGCCACCAGCATTGGCATCAATGCTAAAGTGGAGCTTGCTGCTGACATTTCACAAGCGCGGCTGTGGAGGGGTCTGGTGGTACCTGCAGTGTCCGCCGCACAGTGAAGTGAACACATGCATTTATACTCCGTGCTAGCTGGGCGTAAACCCACCTAGTCCGCTCCCCATCACAACACCAAACGACAACAAATCCTCTGACATTTTGCAAACAACCGAGACGCCACCTCCCCCAAACACAGCATTAGACTGGCAAAAAAAAGGGACCGATGGACCCTATCGAGATATTTCACACACTTGAATCACACCTCACTCTCGGCCTCAAAACCATTCCAAAACCCGCATGAAATTGGCAGCTTTCCCGGCCAGGAACGACCCTCGAGTCAGCGCCATAGCAGCCCTTTGCAGCCTGTTCGCGGCGAAAAGCAGGTCTTTTATGACAGTACTGAGACGAATCCTTCCACCATTAGCGGCATCGAACAACAGCAGGGACTGGTGTTTCTTTTTTCTCCGAAATCATAGTCCGACTTCGATAAGTCATACCTCCGCAACCCCGCAGGCCTAGGACTGCGGACAGAACAACATGCCGGGACTAGGGGACGCAGGGCTCGAGTCCACGGCCGATGATGAACTGGTGGAAATTCAAGTCAGTCCTGCCGCGACTCGTGGGCATGTTTCGGCCATGTTCCTGCGGCGATATCGAGATGCTCCAGATATCACACCAGCGTCACCGACAAGATCAAGGAGCGCAAGGGCAAATGACCATCGTGCACCACCACCCATACCACAATCTGAACGGGCTTCAGAAGCAACACAGACGCCGCAGCCCGCAGCCGTAATAGACCTGACAGATGAGCCAGACTCTCCCGTAGAGCAAAGACCTTCGCATCCTCTGAGTCAAAGTGGGCGGAACCCGAGACATACCAACTCACAGCGCATCACTCCACCGTCCTTATCAAGGAGCGATAGCATTTTCATGAGTCCAGGACCTAGTGTTATTGACCTGACGGTGGACTCCCCTGAAGATGGACGAACTCCAGAGCCTAGAGTGACTAGAAGTCATCGACATCACCACTATCATCACTATCATCATCATCATCGATCGCCTCGGCCATTTGGGCATGATCAATTTATTGAGCTAGAGTTTATCAATGCTACTACTAATAACAATGTCTTTAATTCTTTTCTTGCACGCGGTGTTCGACGAATGGCAGGCATCCTGGAGAACAGTTTCATGACGAGAGGTTTCCAAGGTAGGCGCATCGAATACCCTCCGCCTCCTGTTTTCACGCCTAGAGAACCTAGCCCGAAGCCCCCCATGGAACCCGTTCCGCCTACACGTGATGGTTTCACCCGCGATACGTCGTCCACAGAAGAGAGAGTGGTTATATGCCCGGCCTGCAACGATGAGCTCGCGTACGACCCCACAGGAAGCAACTCTCAGCAATCATCGAACATAACAGGCATGAAGAAGAGGAAACGAGCGCTGGGAGAACATCACTTCTGGGCTCTGAAGAAATGTGGACATGTACGTTTCTCACGTCTCAACGATTGTATAACTCGAGCCCCTTTTTTTTCATGTTCTTGTTGCTAACTTTATGACATTATTTTTTACATGTCCAGGTCTATTGTGCAGATTGCTTCGAAAATCGCAGACCAACTAAGGCATCTCCCCAAGGGGTCGGCTTTCGTGCATCGCCTGGAAAGACGCTTAGTGGAGCACCAAACGATATTCGGTGTGCCGTGGAGAACTGCGATACAAAAGTTGCTCTCAAGACAGAATGGGTGGGGATTTACTTGTGATGGGACTTGTATGACTACCTTTATATGTTGGTCTTTTTCAGTTACTCCTTTCTCGTCGTCTATAGACACTGCATGGGGGAAGGGGAGGTATGTCAACAGCTCATGCACAAAGTGGGCGTTTGAATGCGTCGTGATTTAAATACACTACTTGTGTATACTTTTCGTTTGGTCAATTAGAAACACGAGGGGACAATAGCGGCTTACTTCATGATAGCGAAGGCGTTTGATTAGAAGGAATCATGATTCTGCGTTTGTGCCATGCCTTTCTTTCACCTGCGTCGACCCTTTGCAAGTGTACATTAACGACCTCATGGGGCAGCGGTTCACAAAAGCTCGACATGAGTATATACATATAACGACGCTAACGAAAGGACTATGCCAAATATGCATGAAAAGGTACGAAT
This sequence comes from Atkinsonella hypoxylon, assembly GCA_000729835.1. Classification (NCBI taxonomy): domain Eukaryota; kingdom Fungi; phylum Ascomycota; class Sordariomycetes; order Hypocreales; family Clavicipitaceae; genus Atkinsonella; species Atkinsonella hypoxylon. Next base: position 239,512 of record JFHB01000025.1, on the reverse strand, counting down.
AATTCTCTCAGCCTCAACCCGTGGTATCAAAATGCTTCAATTCGTTTCTCGTAAAATCGCATGCTCGTTTTCAAACGACGATATCTAATGCCAGCTCGTCGACCCATTCTCCTCCGTACTCTGTCTCCTGAGAATCACCAATGCTACCCAATGGCGTCCCCGGGCGCGCATTTTCCTTATCTGCGTGTGTGACGCTACACCTCTCTCCTTTGGCGGGAGTGGTTTGCGCGCTTGTTTCGGGTCTGGGGTGTTTGTTGGTGGAGTAATTGGGCGTATCTGGATGGCACACAGCGGCGTGCAAAGTCCACGTGTCGATTAGCAAGCGTGTTTGCGAGAGGTCTTGTTCTTGGATCGCCTGCAGGGCGGCGGTGCGTCGGCTTCGTTGTTTCGCGAGGGAGACGAGCTCGTCGGAGCCGGAGGATGTGAAGAAGCGGCGGGGTGGCGGCGCGGGGGAGGCGGGATCGGTGGGTTTGGATTGATTCAGCGGCCGGTTGGCGGTGGGGGGGAGGAGGAGGATGTCGTTTGGCATGTCGTCTTGTAGCTCGCGGGCTTGTTGGGATGGGGACGGGAAGAAGTCGTCTAGGTTGCCTAGGATGGCTTGTGTGCTTATTGGCGGTGCTTGCGGAATGGGAGGCGGTGAGGGTTGCGAGGTCGGTGGCTTTTGGTTTGGCGGTGATTCCGGGATGGCTTGGCGTCGTTTGTTGAGGCGAGGCCTTTGAGGGACGGATGGTGGTGGCATGGTGCGTTGTTGAGGTTGGAGGGACTTGGTAGGGGACTTGACTTGTGCTGCGTTGCCTGTATCGCTTTGGAGCTGCAGGTAGTCAAGATCCTGCTTCGGTTCAGTCTGCCCCTGGGCGATCGTATCAAGAAGTTTCTCCAGGTCGCTCTCGTCTTCTTCCGGAATCAAATCCAGCTCCGACGAGTGACAGTCCTTGATCTCGCCTTCACGTCCATCGCGCGCCACCACCTCGCCCTCGACCCTCCTCCCGCCCAAAGCCCCCCCAGCAGCGTCCCTCTTCTTTCCTGACCCGTTTCCCCGCACAAATCGCGCAATCGTATCCTGGCTCGGCCGTACGCTCACCACCGGCATACCCTTTTTCCTCCTCTGCTCCCGCTCCGCCAGCTCTCTCTCCTTCTTCTTCTCTCGAGCAAGCCTGGCCCGCGCTGCGGCCTTCTCCTTCTCGAATTCCTTCCGGATTCTCTCTTGTTCCGCCCTTTCTTGTCGGATTCTTTCCACACGTGGTATGGACGGGGTGCGTGTGTTGTATGCCTTTCGGACCTGTTTCGATGTCATTGGTCGGGCGTATTGACCGGCTCGCTGGGGAGAGTCCTCTCGCCCATTCGGTGCCGGCGGGATGAGTGTGAATGTCCTTTGGACCGACATGGTCGGGGGCCTGGCGATGATCGCATTTGGTGTTCGTTCTGCTTGGTTGGGACGGCGCGTGTAAGTTGGTGATAGGGACCGGGCCGTGGTGGGTTTTAAAGCCGCAGCGCGCGTTCTCACGTGATGTGTTTGCTATGTATATCGGGAAGGACCCCCAGTCACTTGCGCTCGGACCCAATCTTGATTTAACTTGACCTGAAGATAAATGAACACCCTAGAGGCTTTTATTCTTCTAAAGTACAGCTATGAAATGCAGCCATCATCGTATCATATCGTCATTTCCACAAGCGGCCAATCTTTTCTCGATTTGTTCAAGCAAGACTCTTGTCAATAGAAGACATGACATGTTCATGTAAGATTCATCAGGAGCTACTTGACTGTTTGACACTTTCCTTACACATCTATTTCTCGAGTGGCTCAACTGTGGGATCCCATGTGCAGGGACTGTAATCACTAGTCGCTAACTCTTCAACCTCTTCACCTGTAAGTTCAAAGTCGAAAATATTGGCATTCTCCGCGATTCGCGAAGGTGTAACGCTCTTGACCAGTGGCACGTAGCCTCTTTGTAGACTCCATCGCAGTAAGATCTGGGCCTCTGTTTTCCCGTACTTGTCCGCCATGGCCTTGACCTGAGGTTCCCCCCAGCGCTCTCCTCTCACAATCGGGCAGTAGGCCTCAACAGCGATGTTTCTTTGCTGGCACCATTTCACAATGTCGGGCCGGGTGAGCCACGGATGCACTTCCCACTGTCCAACGGAGATGACGCCTCCTTTGCCTGGTCCACCGCGCTCTTGCTCGAGCTTCTTTATGTATGCCTCGAGCTCATTGAGATGGTTGACCCCGTAGTTGGAGACACCAATGGAGCGGACTTTGCCGGCTTCGACGAGCTCAACCAGCGCTTTCCATGCGCCGAGTCGGTTCTCGGTGCCACCATATGGGGAATGGATGAGCACGAGATCAAGATAATCCAGCTTGGTATCTTGAAGGGCGGTATCGACAAGGCTGATTGTGTTGTTGTAAGAAAGAGGCTTGCCGCTCATGGGAACTTTGGTGGTGAAGAAGACCTCTGATCGGGGAACGCCTGGAGCGGCAATGGCGGCCGCAGAGGGACCTTGGTTCTTATAGGCCGAAGCCGAGTCGATCTTGGTGAATCGTGTTAAAAGAAAATGCCCCATTCACCACGGTTCATGGTGCGACTTACATGGCGATATCCTAAGCGCAGCGCCTCAGCGCAGACATCTGTGGCAGTCTCCTTGGGTCTACAATCCGAGTCAACAACAGGAAGTTGAAAAAGAAATCCATTCTTACGTCTGGTAAACCTAGTAAAAATAAATGTAAGTGGACCATCTGAAAGCAGGAAGGGAGATGTACACACCCCGAATCCGAGCACGGGAAGCCCGTAGCCTGAATTGAGCTTGACGGTAGAGTTAATGCTCAATTTGGGCGCCATTCTTGGAAAGTAAACGAAAAGGGAGATTGTGGGAAGAAGTGTGTTTCAAGTTTACGTTGGACATGAACGGCAGCTGCGTTGTGCGTGTGTCGTGAGCTTGAATACCATAAGTTCAATGGGCCGTGCAAGGGTGGTGACGTTATTCGTGCAACATCCCGTACCCTGCCCCACTTTTTAGTGGTACGAGCGCAAAACAAAACCAAAAAAAATGGCGTTGACTTGATCACATTACGACTCAACAAGTAATGTTCACGTTAATCGAGCCCCCCACACATACTTCAATTCTCAGTCTACTGCTGTTGGTATTAAATGCTTAATGTTCCTATTTGAAATTCTTCTAGGCAGGTTGATGCCTTTTTCGTTTCCTTTCAACAAAGGTCTCTATTGCTATCCCTTCTGCAGCCGTCTCACAGAATGGCTCGACCTACTTTGCATCGACACTTTGGCACTTATTGCCGGCGGTAAATCTCTGGGGTCCAGCACTGGAATCTGCAGTCAGCCTTTGGTATCCGCCAGCAAGAATTATTCTTGCGTTCTCATTATTAGTCAAGGTCCATGTCTGCAGAAAAAGCACCCTTTCTGTGATCTTAACTCTCGAGTGAATTGGAAGGCGTCAGTCATAGTACTGTTTGGTGGTAAGACTTCAACCTCACTCGTTAAACTATCGTACTCTTTCGCGGTGGCCCAAGAAGCTCAATGATGAGCTCAACTCATTTCCCATATCACATGGCCAAATTGACGGTAAAATCGACTACGATCCAGCGCTCTGTGCTTAGGTTCTCCAAGGGCTTTGTTTGTTTTGAATCACCTTAGTATGGTATATCTTCTTTGAATCCGACTCAACAGGCCCGTCGTCTTGCTTCTCTTCTCGTCCACGAAATATGAGAAATCATCCCAGCGTGCTTTTTCGACTCTGAACGCTCAGTTCCAGACAAAGATCAAGCGCCTACGTCTGTTGTGAGCGGCAGAGTATTTTGACCAGCGTATTCTCGTAGCTATGGGGATACTATAGGGTGCATTATACTATGCATGCTACATTACAAGGTAGAATGGCAATCAAAATAGAATAAAAACGTTGTTCAAGAGATTAATACATAAGTCTTTATCGTGCCGAGGGTTGTTTCCCTAGGTACCTATGTAGGCAAACATGCCCTAGGCAAGTACTTTGAGTAACAAGACAATAAAAACACCTGGGTAGCGAGTGCATCTCCAACGTATACTTTGCACCCCAAGTTAGGCAAGGTCCATGCTTGTGTTACCGTAGACAATGATTTTTTTCGTTCAAAGTTCTCGCTCTGTTGTTTTCATTCATATGACGCTGTCTAACATGCTGTAATCCTCCTCATGATTTCGCCCATTTCCTGTTAGTGGCACAGTTTGTTCCTCCTCTTCCTCCTCATCTAGATCCAGCATTGGATAGTTTAATGTTGCGGCTATGTCTCCCATGATCTTCAACCTCTGGCCACTCTCATGATCGCTACTTAATATTCTAGTCTCTCCTCCGTCCAGCTTTACCTTATCTACCAGTGCAACGTACTTTTTCCGCGTGGCCAAGTCCTGGCTTCGAAACAGAGAATTGTTAATGAGTAGCACACCACCACCAGGGCCCACGGCACCGTCCTCAATGGCTTTCTCGACTGCTCTGGCGCCGTACCAGGCCCGTCCATCGTCAAGCTTCAGTAGCTCAAAGAAATTGTCTATGTACTGTGCTTCCTTTGTGTAGTTCATATCTTTCATCTTCGCCATCACCTCTGGGCTCTTCAGGACCTCGTTCAGACTGTAGATGTGACCAGAATTGGCGTGGATGATCGTGGCTTGCTTGGCGACAGCTGTGAGAACTTTGTCAGATTTGTCCCTGCCTTGCTTTGCAATGTACTCTTTAAAGTCAGCCGCGACAAAGCCTGGACTTGCTAGCAATAGAGGGCGTGAGTCTGAGAAATTGACAGCTCGTAATAACGACGACAGTGTCTTATCGAAAAAGCGTTTAAGGCCGGCATCCTGGTCCGCTGCTGTATCGCGTTTCTTGGGTACAACACTCTCAATACGGGTCTTCTGGACTGTACGGAACTGGGTGATGAGGCAGATATTCGCCAACCCTTCTTGCATGACAACTGCTGCCATTGCGCCATTCTTATCGTCGGATAGAGCTTGGGACAGTGTTGCTTTAGAGACCGAGTCCCAGCCGTCAGGTTTGATTATTGTGAAGGATCTATTGACTTCGATATCAAGAGTGTGATGGGAGCCCATGGACACATGGTCATTTTCGGATACGACTACTCCAGACACTCGTAGAGAGGATATGACAGGGTCGAAGAAGGTTGATTTAACCTTGATTGTGAGATCGGTGTGGACTCGTTCAGCGGCTGCTGCGCCCGTGCCAGAGTTTATCGTAACGACTTTCCGCAACGCATGAGCGTGTACCAAATCACCTGGGATAATAAGATTGTAAGCGTGCCACTATATGTCAAGGGTTAGCCTGATGGGATCCAGTAGGAGCATGCACGAAAGTCGGCATCAACCAACCATGTCTTCTGGATCCTCTGGCAGAAGAGAAACCTGGTCCTCTTCCACGTCCTTGAGGACCTTCCGGTTGATAAGCTTCATGGTATGATGCCAATGCAAGGAACCTCTATAAAAAGGTGCACGGCATCTGTAGAACGCCGCCACGATCTGATGAAGGTCGATTGATGAGCTCAGCTATTGGCGCCCGATGAAGCGGCATGTCATTTCTTGTTGTGGCAGCTGAAAAGAATGGTGGGGGTGGCGACTGTGGCGGGAGCCTGACGGTCTTCGGTGTGCCTGTCTGTGGCTGGGATAGCAGCAGTCATTAATTGCATCAGGTTGATAAGGGTTGATAAGGAATCGCCGGCATAGTCTCGATACACGCGGAGGGAGTACTCCGTACCTAGGTCGGTGATACCCGTTGTCTGGAAAGTCTAATAAATCGCTCACGGCTTCGAAAGCTAATCACCACCGGCATGGAGCTGACTCGCTATCACATTACGGAATGGTCTAGACAGCGCCATCAGCGCGGTGATTTAGGGATGGTTTTCATCTCATAAATTTCAATGTAGCCTTACGCAGGTGTGACGAGTAGGAAATGGCACGATAACCCGAAATATCAGTCAGCAAAACGGCAAGAAATGACAGGCTCAAGGAGCCCCACAGTCACGAGCATTCTCGGTGGGTAGCCCTTGTACAGTAGTCAGATGGACGCCCCGTCCTGCAACCGGAACGGTGCTCAACGGTGCTCAACGGTGCTCAACGGTGAGGAGGAAAAAGAAAAAAAGAAGCCTGAGCCGCATCACGAAACAAATCCATGAATGCGCAGCGGCGGGACCAAATATAACAGATCATAGCTCATATTTTCGTGCAGACGCCTCGGCCAGCTCTGATTCACGGAAGGACGAGTTGTCATTTTGTACAACTGTGATGCGTTGTTGTAATTCGTCTGGTCGGAAACCCCACGATGGGGGGTGTGCCAGGGCCAGGACGTTGGCAGACCAGACCAGTTGACGTACGGAATACATACAATACATACAATAGAGTCTGGTATCTGTCTGCAGCCATTGGTCTAACTAGGCGAGCCTGATGCTCCACCCCCAAGCCCGCCTGCCACTTCATTTGCTTAGTGGGGCCCAGTTCAACAGCAGCGTTGCTCAGGTCGGATGGAAAGCAGTACCCAGTACCTAGGTGGGCATTGTCGAAAGGTTGTTCCAGACTAGTTGCTCTTGCTCGACTCTGGGCGCAAGCGCTACCAACATATTATGGGGCATTATGGGTTACTCCGTGTTATAACATGCGCTTGGTTCCAGAGAGGCGGCCCCCGGATTTACGTCTACCATGCAGCTACGGAGAAGGGAGGGACCTAGGTACCCAGGCAGGTAGGTACTAGGTACATGGTACCCTCATCAGGTGCCTACCTAGGTACCTACCAGGTACCTAGATAGGTAATCTGACCTGACTTTCCAACTGTGCAACACCACCTCTGACGGCTCACGCTCACGCCAGCCGCATGCACCGACAGGTCTGCCGTACAAGCATGATGCTGATGGAATTTTTTGGACTTCTACCCTTCCACAGTTTGTCCGTCATTTTTGCTAGCGCTTTGGCATCCTGACATTCCTTTTCCTGCTGATCAAGCATCAAAGCTTGTATGGTGGGTGACTCAATTCCAGGCGGGGCGCGACCGCGTCATAAATACCTGGCACCTACAGAGTACCTGAGTACCTACCTAGCCTAGCTTAGGCAGGTGCCCTAGGGCTGACAAGACAAACTTACCTGGCAGTGAACCTTTTCAGCTCAGTTGCGAGCTCAGTGACCGAGAGCCCTTCGAGCCATTAATTGCCCATTCCATCTCAACACAACCCTACCTACTCCGTATAATAATTTCATCGTGTTCACTATTCTCGCCTCGGATCACTCGGGGTGGCGGACTTCTGGATTGCGCTAACCTTGGGCCATTCGGAGGTCTCCCGCGTTGCGGACCTTGTCTCGCATCGGACGCATCACCAGCGCTTTGCGACGGACGAAATATCCCATCTTCTAGCCACGAGCTTCCGCATGCGCTAGGACGGAGTCGTTCAGCATTCATCATTATTTTTCGTGCGACGACCAAGTTCCACGATATTTTGCGTCATCTCTCATTGCAAGGCCCCTCGCATTATGGAAAATGTCCACTCGGCTAGCCTTGCCAGCCGCATCGGGCCATGGAGAGGCTCACTCCAAGATCGGCAATGCTACAGCAAGCCCCCTGCTTGAAAACTCCGGCATATCCGACTCCATAGGTACGACGAGCAACAATCACCTGCACATCCGCCGCCGGGTCGGACGATTTGTTTGACGCCGAGAGACTGGTCTTGTGACAGATGTGGTATATACCATGTTGTAGGCTTACACATTATCCCAGGAACAAATCCCAATGGCGCGCCACAACCAGTCCCGCCGAACCGCCGCTCGACTTCGCGAATGTCGCGCTCAGGCACTTCTCAAACTGGCAAGGAGAAGGAGCCTAAACCATTAGCAAAACAGTCCTCAGCCATTTCTCCTGTCAGTTCTGGACTTGATCCATTGAGTACGGTGCGTCTCTTTGTCCGTCACCGAAAAGTATGAGGATTGGCCATGATGCAACTGACTGACTAACTCGAGCCGATCTATTGATGCTCAGCAAATATACTTGAGAACGAACAGTATCTCGGAACCGACCATTGCCCAACGATTGTTGCATTCAGCACGAGCAGACAGCCCCACGCAGGATACTTTGCGCAGACAAAGCACTGATAGCCAAGCTAAAGGTGTTAATTCTCTCACAGATCCGAGCCGAGAACATCGAAGGTGGGTTCTAGTTTGTATTGGATATAAACGAGCCCGAGAATAACCTGCAAAATGCTCACATTTCATGCTGGCATAGGAAGGGATCGTCATTTCTGAGCCGCCTGGCCCTCCGCGGCGCTTGGAAAAAGGATGATGTCATGCATGACTCCGATTCTGATCTAAGCGAGCTCCGAACAGATGGCAGCACCGCTAGGGCTTTGACTTCAGTTGTTGGAGCTGGAGGAGGTTATATTCCACTTCATAGAGAACCGCCCCGTTACATTCGCGTGAAGCCGTACAACAAGAAATCTCGCGACTTCAACCACATGTTTCTTGCTCAAGAGCTTCTTGGAGCGAAACGAGCCTCTGAAGACGAATCCCGTAGCCGTGAGCCCGCCACTGCAGTTGGATCAAAACTCTTGAAGTCGGGCGATGCGATCTGGGCCGCTGAATTCAGTGTCGATGGCCGCTACCTTGCAGTAGCAGGAAAAGACCAAACTGTGAGAGTGTTCTCGGTGTTATCCTCACCCGAAGAGCGGAAGCTCTATGAAGAGGAAGAAGAAAATGGCAATCGAGGTGACGGAGAAAGGCTAAGCGCTCCCGTCTTTCGAGCAAAGCCATCTCGAGAATTCCAAGGCCACACAGGTGAAGTGTTAGCATTAAGCTGGAGCAAGAACAACTTTTTGTTGTCTTCTTCCATGGATAAAACAGTATGCTTGTGGCATATGAGTCGACCTGAATGCCTTTGTACGTTCAAGCACAGTGACCTCGTCACGTCGATCGCATTCCATCCCACCGACGACCGTTTCTTCCTGGCAGGTTCACTGGACGCACAGCTGCGCCTGTGGAGTATACCGGACAAATCCGTAGCATTCTCAGCAGCTGCCAACGAGTTTATCACAGCCGTAGCATTCTCCCCCGATGGCAAAGTTGCTATTTGCGGGTTGCTGAGCGGCTTGTGCTTGTTTTATGAGACAGAAGGCCTTCAACTTCAGACGCAGATACACGTCCGGTCGTCGAGGGGCAAAAACGCAAAGGGAAGGAAGATTACAGGCATAGAAACGGCCATTTTCCGATCCGAAGACGGAGAGCAAGATGTGAAAGTACTTATCAGCTCAAACGACAGCCGTGTAAGGATATACAACATGAGGACAGGAATGCTGGAGGTCAAATTCCGCGGTCTGGAAAACCAATCCAGCCAAATCCACGCTCGATTCAGCGACGACGGCACTTATGTGATTTCTGGAAGCGAAGACCGTAGGGCCTATATATGGAGCACCGCGGAGCTTGACAGCGACTTCAAAGATAAGCAACCATACGAGTGTTTCGATGCTCATCCTGAGGTGGTTACTACTGCTCTTGTCGCTCCGGTCAAAACTAGACAGCTGCTTGGAGCTTCCGGAGATCCTATTTACGATCTGTGCAATCCACCGCCAGTCATGCTTTTGAGTTTGGAGGAGAAGAATGCGAGCCAGAGCAAGTTGTCCGACGGTGGGCAAACGGAAAGCGCCATCAGCTTGAAGAAACCCGGAGAAACTCCAGCGTATATCGAAAGATCGAAACACCTAGACGGCAACATAATCATTACCACGGATCGAACCGGCACAATTAAGGTCTTTCGGCAGGATTGTGCTTATACTAAAAGGCAGCAAAGCGTATGGGAGACATCGTCAAGATTCTCGGGCAGACTAACTGGGCTTGGGCGGTCCGCCAGCATTGCGACAAGAACGAGCACAGGTAGCCGAATTCACTCTCGACGTGGTTCACTCAATTTGGGATCAACATCTCAGCAGGCACAACCAACATCTGACAGGATTATGAGCTGGCGCCAAGATGTCGAAGGCAGAACCAGCAGGAGTCTCGTGACCGGATCAAGCGAGCGATCACTGTCGCCAATGAAACCGAGTCGCATGTCTATGAATTCTTCAGCTGCGACCCTGGCGTTGGAAGCCCGGAGAATGCCGTACACTTCTAGTCTCGCGAGCCGTACAAACAACCCGGCGAGTCCCACTAGCAGCATCCACACGGGACGAACTTCATTACGAGGATACGGGGAACGGGATTCGTCGATACCTCCCACACCGAGCTTTAGTTTAATTAGCGCTTCAGAGTCTGGCGAAAATGACAGAGTAGAAAGCAGTTTTTGGAATCTCAGCCGGTGGAAGCCTAATATATCCGGCTTGAAGTATTCACTAAACGCGAATTCCCCTGCAATTGCAGGCGACAACAAGAATGACCCTGGCACCGAAGAGGCAGACAACAAACTTAAACCAAGTGACAAGGCCTTCAGCCGTCGAAGTTTGGCCGCTAACGACATACGACGACTAAAGGGTGACGAGAGGACTGAACGTCGCCGATCGCACGGTCCCATGTCATCACCAAGGGCAAAGGTGAGCGACTCAGATTTAATGGAGAACATAGCGAAAGGCGCAGAACTACTGTCAACTCGTGTCGCGGGTGGGAAAAAGCGGACAGATTCGGACGTGGCCGAAGTTGATGCTGACTCGACTGATGGGGGCGAGAGGCCGACTTGTCGAGAATGTGGAGGGCGCGATGTAAGGATAAAGCGTGTTTCAAAAGGCCAGACAGGGTTGCAGTGTCGGACGTGTGGAACAGCGACTGGATAGCGGAAGGGTATTTGCTGAGCTCATCTTACAGTCGTGTCATGTATACATGGAGGGATTGTGACGGTTTCTTTGAATACTCAGAACGAGAGGGAAAGCGAATATGATTCATGGGGCAACGCGGAGTTTATCAAAGCGGTGAATGGCATTTCTTATAACTCGAAGGCGCATATATTGGTATACCCATGCGCCACACAAACACAAACTCCCCTTTATGTCATATACAGCATAAGCCAACAATGGACAGAATACATGAAGCATGGCTCATGAACGCAGGACAAAATGATGCTCCTCGTGTGATGAGGACTATTATACCAGGAACAAGATTTTCCAATTGTGTTTGATGATTTTAGTTCCTGTCTAAAGCTCTTATGGTGAACAAGTCCGAAAGAGAAACGAAAATTTTTTGTTAGTGTCGTGCACATTATGCCGTGTCCCTTTGCTTGTCCGTTATAAGGATTTTCAATTCCCGCCCATCTTATCTCATTGGAAAACAAACGACGGTCAAAAAAAATAAATTTTTGTTTCCAAAAAAAAAGCGCGTTGCACATCGATATCGCACGACAGCAGGATATCTCAGCACCTCGGACCAATTTCGACACGTCTCATGCATAGAACCACGCGTCTTATGCAAAAAACAGCACCGGAAATCCGCCAGGAAAAGCAATATGTGACCGACGACAGATGAGCCGACCAGTTACTTTCATAATCCTCCATATTGCTCCCCAGCCGAGCTGCCCACAGGGTTCGCCTTGGCCCGTTCCGAGACTTCCGCGACCGCAGCCTTCAGCGCAGGAGGGTTGGCGCCGGTAACGCTGAGGGCGGACTGGTCGCCCTTGACCTTGTTGCCCTTCTCGAAGAAGAGGAATGTGGGGAGGGACCTGACGCCCAGGTCGGAGGCAAGGTCGGGGACCTCGTCGGTGTCGAACTTGGCGAAGACGAAGGTGTTTTCGATGCCGTGCGAGTCGGAGAGCGCGGTGAATATGGGAGAGATGACTCTGCATGGGCCGCACCAGGTTGCGCTGGCTTGGACGGCGACGTAGGGGGTTGCTGTGACGAGGTCGTCGAATTGCGACTTGGAGGTGATGGTTATGATGGGCATGGCGGGCTACTTGTTGGAAAAATAAAAATAAAATAATAAATATAAAGGATGGTAGAAAGAAAGTACGATTGGAATGGAATCGACGAGTAGTGAGGAAGGTGTTTGGATTGGAAAATTCGACGAGCTGGGAAGGTGGGGGGGTTTTCAGTTGTTGTGGTGGTTTTGAAATTCGAGGTTGGGGTGATGGATAGGGATTTCTTATTATATTATATAATTAATGTGAGTAGCCAGTTTAAGGCTGTGGAGGTCACGACTTGATTGAACCTTAAGTCAAAGTGAAAATAGGACCCAACGAGCTGCAGATGCATTTTGATTATGCATGCAGTACGGTCCCGTCATGCGCATGTCGGGAGGCCGCGATGATGCCATCAAGAGCGAATGGAAATGCTCCACGCTTTGCAACGTGCATTGCTCGATGGCTACGGGGATTACAAATGACGCCTGGTTGACTGAACTGTACGATGTGTCAGGCGCGATGACGTGATTTAAGTGCCGTGGCGGCTTAGTAAGCTGCCAGGCGAAATTCAGCCAGCCATTAACTACAGAGCGAATTGCGACCAGAAAGAACAGTGCATCAATGCCACGTACTCCCGACCACTGGCGACAGAGTGGGCCTAATGACCTTGATCCCGACTATGAACGGCCGGTCTTGATGGCCATCAAGCCCGTGGCGGCCCTGCAGTCCTGCTCCGTGGCGAGCGGGTCTATAATCACCCCGGCCGTGACGTAGTTCACACTCTTTTTGGACTCGGTCTCCAAGGCGATCTCCAACGACACAGGCGCCCTCTCATAGCAGTCGGATACCGACAGGGCCAAGCTGATGAACTGCAACCTGACGTCGTTGGTGATGGACTCCTCGGGAAAGGGCTTGAGCCTCCCCAACCTCTTGTTCATCCTGTAGATGATGACTCTCCTGCCGATGCTGTTGTTGATCGAGCCGGTCTTCAAGAACCCGAGCTTGCTTGTGGTGCCGATGATGGTCTGCGACAGATACGCAGAGACGCCCTTGGACTGGACCGGGGCATTGGACGTCCACCTCTTCACGTTGTTGTAGTTCATGTCATCCTCGATGTCACACTCGTCGCAGATGATCAACCTCTTCTCGGCCAGCTCCATCACCGTCTCAGTATCCGGTCACTTGGAGTTCTTTCCGATCAAGTCAGTGACCGTCCATTGAGCGGCCGTGCCGAATATCCTGCTGATGTTCAAGGCCAACACGGTCTTGCCCTCATCGCTAGTGGGTCCCCAGAAGATGATGACCGACGGACTCCCAACCGGGTCCGTCAGGGCCTTGCCCAAGCGCCACAGCAAGTCGAGCTTCTAATCGTCCCTCAGGGGCAGAAGAATGTTGTTGATGATCTCACCCTCCAAGTCCGGGATCTAGACAACAGGTACCTGGAAGGGGAAGGTCAAGATGATCGGCGCTGTCACGAACATATACATCCTCCTGTGCTCCTCGCCCCTCTCGTTGTCGATCACGAGCTCGTGAGGCTTAAACTTAACGATCGGTCCGTCTCCAGTGTACTCAATCTCGAACTTAAGTCTGTAAGTGTCGATACACACGCTCTGCTGTATAGGTTTCAACGAGAAGGCGACTCTGGTCAGCAGCAGGTAGACCATCCTAAGCGCCGCTGCGTAGTTCGCTGGGGCATTGATGCCGGCCACCTCCAACAACTCCTGCGAGGCCGTCGCTGGCTCCATCTGCCACCACGGGGCCATGTTCCTGCAGTAGACGTAGTATGTCATGTCCCTCACGACCACCGACCTCCCTCGACCGCCCACCTAACCATGTGCTTGTCCGTCTCCGGGAGCTCGTTGAACGCTGGGCCCATACACGGGAAGTCGTCGTAGAACCACACATTGCTACCGTGCCTGTGCATGTCAATGCCGATGCCCTCCTCCTCCTCCTCGCCTCCGTTGTTGCCGGGGCCGCCGCTGTTGCTCCTCCCCATCCTCGTTCACGATAATGGTGACGGACGCCGTTCCGTCCGAGCTGGTGCCGGCACTAATGGTACCAATCTACCTACACGTGGTGGTCAAACCGGTCCTTCCAGCACTGGCTTTCATCAAGCTCTACGGACTACACTGACATCCGAGGGGAACAAAGTAAATCTCAGGTCCAACCCATTTGCGTGAGGGCCCAGGTGGGGCCAAAGGAAGCCTAATTAGGCAGGCGGTGAAGATTTGAGCATATGCTCAGCATATACACGCCCTATATAAGAAGAGAGAGATTATATTATATAGGCTATATATGTACAGCATATGCACAGTATATACTAGGTATATGCCTAGTAATACTATATATCCTAGTACTATGGTAAAGCATAAGCGATCTTAGCCTCTTAATAAAAATTAACACTATGTGATTAGTATATGCTGAGTATATGTATTCTGCCCCAAAATTTGCCCCACCTGGACCCTCACGCAAATAGGTTGGACCTGAGATTTACTGGAGCCCCCTGGAACCCCACATCCGAGAACCAGCCACAATCTACCCCGCCACAGCTTCAACTTCCAAGGCGATAGCGGGGGCCCTTCGTCCGTCCAAGAGCCAGAAAAAAAAAAAAAATCTGCCCACCGCGAGCCGGTAAGTGGTCGCATCACCCAAACAACAACAACGCACTATGTCGAAGCGGGTGGCCGACGAAAACGGCAATGGCCCTCTCAAGGGCGGCGATCGCCCCGAGGCCATGGATATCGATGACAAGGAAATGGGCGAATTCGAAGACGAGTTCGAGGACGAGTTCGAGAGCGAGGACGACATCTTCGAGGCTGGTGTGGATGGCCGGCCTGACGCGGAGCGCGAGGCGGAGGAAAAGGCCGGTGAGTTGTTCTGTCATGGACTGTGTGCCCGATGGCCCGAAGCTGAATGTTCGCTGTAGCCGCCATGGAAGTAGACCAGGGAACCTTCATCGTCGGGCGGAACAAGCTCGAGCCCGGACAAACGCTGGCACCGGACCTGTCGACGTACGAGATGCTGCACAACCTTAGCACCCCATGGCCCTGCCTCTCTTTCGACATCGTGCGCGACGCCCTGGGCGATGACCGAAAGGCGTACCCTGCCACCATGTACATGGTTGCTGGGACACAGGCTGAGACGGCCCGGGCTTCGGACAACCAGCTGCTGGTCAACAAGTTCAGCGGGCTGAGCAGGATGGACAGGCAGGAGGACGAGGAATCCGACGATGATGACGACGAAGACGCCGACCCAATCTTGGAGAGCAGGTCGATCCCTCTCAGCTCGACGACCAATCGAATCCGAGCGCACCAGATTCCCGGCAGCGAGCCAGGCCGCCTGGCAACGACATTGACTGCCACCATGACCGAGTCAAGCAACGTCTTCATCCACGATGTTACTCCCCACCTCGCCTCCTTCGACAACCCGGGCAGCACCATCACCGCCCAGCAAAACAAGCCGATTTCCACCATTCGCGCCCACAAGACGGAGGGCTACGCGGTCGACTGGTCGCCCACAGTACCAGGCGGCAAGCTCCTCACCGGCGACAACGACGGTCTCATCTACGTCACCACGCGCACCGACGGCGGCGGCTGGGTCACCGACAACCGGCCTTTCCAAGGCCACACCAGCAGCGTCGAGGAGATCCAGTGGTCGCCGTCCGAACAGTCCGTCTTCGCATCGGCATCGAGCGACGGCACCATCCGCATCTGGGACATCCGCTCCAAGTCGCGCAAGCCCGCCATCACCGTGCAAGTCTCCAGCTACGACGTCAACGTCATGTCGTGGTCCCGCCAAACCAGCCATCTGCTGGCCTCGGGCGCCGACGACGGCACCTGGGCCGTCTGGGATCTGCGTCAGTGGAAGACCAACCCGGACAAGCCCCAGCCTCTCGCGAGCTTTGGCTTCCACAAGGAGCAGATTACCAGCTTGGAGTGGCATCCCACCGATGACTCCATCGTCGCTGTTGCTGCGGGCGATGACACCGTCACTCTCTGGGATTTGGCCGTCGAGCTGGATGACGAAGAGAGCAAAGACACGGCAGGAGTCAAGGACGTGCCTCCACAGTTGTTGTTCGTGCATTATCTCAAGGACGCCAAGGAGGTGCACTGGCATCCTCAGATCACGGGCAGTTTGGTGGCTACAGGCGAGCAGTTCAGCGTTTTCCGGACCATTAGCGTATGAGCTGTGGTCGAGGCCGACATGAAGGGAATCTACGATGGAGGGAAAACTGTATTGGAAAAACAAGTGATGTAATGTAACCTTGGGGTTTTTGTTTTTCCCCTGATCCTTGTATATATAAATGGGCACGTTTCACAAATATATCACCTCCAAGGAAACCATGGATGTTTTGAAAATCCTGGTGATATTGTCTGAAGGATTCAGTACCAACTTCATTTGATACGGTTGCATTCTTTTCATCTAGCCCAAAATAAAAAAGACACCGAGATGTATCAAGCTATGAGGGGCGTACGTGATGGTCCACATCCAGGCGGTGAGGTATCCATTCAGGACGGACTATGAGGAGAAAACTTGGCAAAAACAGACGGGAATAACTACTAGGATGGAGAGAGGAGAAAGAAATGTGGAGAAGGATCGTCAACAGAAGGAGACAGAGTATGTATATCAGCATTGAGAGGGACCCAACTAAAGCTTGGGAAGCTTGAGATCTACTCGATTTAAAAGTGCACATATTATGACAGCTGTGTGCTATACGAGGTGATACTATAACTAAAATGATACACACTAATCCATGCGGTTTTTCTCCGACGACAGCTCAGGCGTGTTTGACCCTGTGCCCATGTTAGCCTCCAATCCGCGATGCGCCTGCGCAACGCCGGGAACAACGGTCTCGTCTCTGGCCAGCACAGGCGGGCCGTAGAAGTTGCGGCGCGCATAGACAATGTACCAAACTATGGCAATGGTAGCAAATCCTGCAAACACGACAGAGGCGTAGTTCATCGTGGTGGCTTCGACGGGTAGTGTAACGGGCATGCAGAAGATGACAAGGGCGACAAGGATCCACACGACGCAAATGATGTTGATGACGGCTCCGAATTTGCCTAGGGAGTAAGGAGAATGCTTGACGGCTTCTCTGCGGCGGACAAGAAGCACCAGGACGGGGACGCAGTATGACATGCCTAGACAGATGGTGGCAACACCGGTGAAGGAGTTGAAGGCGGAGACGGATCCGAAATATATGCAGCCGAGGAGACAGTCGACGAGGGTGGACAGAATAAGGGCCCAGACAGGCATATTGAGCTTCTTGTTGACCTTGGACCACAGGTGGTAGCCAGGAATGGCCCCGTCACGAGCAAAGGCGTACGTGCATCGCGAGGCTGCAGTCAAAGCGCCGATTCCTGCAAACATCATGATGCCCAAAATCAGGAACAGCAGACCGAAGCCACCAGCGCTTGAGCCAGTAACGGTCTTGAACAGCAGGCCAATGGGTTGGGCTTCCTTGAGCAGTGCGCTGATGTCGGGCATGACGAAGAGCAAGGGGATGATGAAGACGACGCCAGTAATACCGGCGGCGACGACGGAGAGCACGATGGCCTTGGGAACTTCACGCTCTGGGTTCTGCACTTCTTCGCACATGGCAGCTACCATGCCGTAACCGGTGAGGACGTAGGCGGCTAGCAGATGAGATGTCAGTTGTGTCCTGCCATAAGACGGACATGTACAATGTATATATTTGAATATATTTATGCAGCAGCTCCTGCAGGCGGACAGTTTGTATTTTAAAAACAGTGGAGGAACCATGACTCACGAGAGAGTAATCCAACGAAAAAAGACCATGCGGTAGGCCAGCCACTGGATGAAGCATCATAGTGTCCAAAGACATACGCTGCAGAATGCCTCTCTGGCGCCATGACCAGGATGGTAACCAAGATGATGAGAACACTGGCCGCAGTCCAGTAGATGCAAATCTTGTTGATCAGATCCAGATATCTCGAGCCAAAGGCATTGATCAAGGCGCAAACCAAGGTGACGGCCCAGAAGCACAGCACCGTCTGCCATCGGGTGGCATCGTAGTCCGGGTTGAAAATGGTGATGGCGCTGAGAATCAACTGGGCACCGCCAAAGTTGATGGACAGAGTGACGGTCCAGTTGCCGACGAGAGTGAGCCAGCCGTCGACGAAACTCACGGCGGCAGCCCATTTGCGGGTGCTCAACATGGCAGACCAATAATAGACGCCGCCGGCAGTTGGATAGACGGCGCAGATCTCGGCGAGAGAGGCGGCGATGCAGACGGAGATGAGAGAGACGAGGACCCAGCCCCAGAGGATGGAGACGGATTGGCCGTTGTTGAGGGTGATGTAGATGGTGGTTGAGATGCCGTACGGCACAGCCATGATGGCAAAGGAGAGGCCCAGGATGCTCATCATGCTGAGACTCCGGGGCAGTTCGCTCGTGTAGCCAAGACTGGCAAGCGCCTGGTCGGCCGCAGCGCTGGCCGAGACACGTCGTTCGACCATGCTGACGCGGGAGGATGGAGAGATCTCGGGCTTCACGATGGGGATGGGAACTTCGCCGTGGAATTAGGTGGGCAATGCTGTTGGGCGGATATGCGGATTGGACGTGGACGTGGACGTGGACGACGTGCGCATGGTCTGGTCGAGATGCTGTCTCGAAGGAGTCGACAAAGACGACGACGACGACGACGACGACGGCGAGAGAGGTTGGTGTTAAAAGTCTCTTTCTGCTCCTGCTGTCTATCTTGTTCTTCCATCAACCACCAGCTCCTCCTTCCCTCCCTCCTCCTCCTCCTTCCTTCTTTTGGACGAAGTGTTGCCAGCCAGCCAGCCAGCCAGCCAGCCTCCGAGCGAAAGCCAAGGACGACATTCAGCCCAGCCGCGTAGTGAGTGATTGATGAGCCGACAAGCAGGCCCCCAGCCAAGCCCACTCCACACGCCGGCGTCTCCCGCTCAACCCCATGATCCATGATGGTCCGTGCTCGAGCTATCGCGCACAGTGAGGCCGAGGGCCGAGGGGGGTCGAGGCCCTTAAGGCCCCAATGGATTAGATGGCGTCATTTCGCTGTCTCGACGCGACACCAAAGTCCATTTTTGTCATCATCAGCGGGTTTGGCTAGTTAATATATTCTAATTCCACCACACTAGGCTTGGTACGTGACGGAGCAGGCATCATTGGCGTCTGCCACAAAAAGGCTGATCAAGTCAAGTCAATTCTCTTATCTTGCCACATCATATGCAGTTTAATTGGAGCTTATCGGCAAGCTTGGCAAATGGAGAAGGAGTATTGCGTAAATACACGCATCAACTGAACCTTGAACCTAATAATAGCCTAAAGCGGAAGATGTACGTACCTGCCCACGTACCTGCCCAGCCATTTTGTCTGTAGAGATACTTCTATAATCCCCCTTTTCTGGCTAACCCTCCAGCGCACCCAGCACAACCATATTCCTACTACCAGTAACACGCCACATCTACGGAGTAGTTGATAACAGAACTCAAGAACCATTACTCTAGTACAAAGATGTTCTTAGCAATGCTAGACTAGCGTGAAGTTCAAGGAGGGTGGCCTGTGCAGCCGTGCAGCCGTGCAGCCGTGTGCCACGGTAGCCGCGTACAGGAGCCGCACTGTGCTCGTGCTCGTGCTCGTGCTCGTGCTTGTTGCTGTTTTCCAGAATAAATGAAATGAATGGCACACGGGCGCGGGAAGTCTGGCACGAGACATGTGCACGGCACGGCAGCCTTGATACTCTTCCTTTCCTTCTTACACCACGCGAAGTGGATGTATTCCGTATGTATAACTTAATCTCGTCCCGCAATTGACGAACTGGAGGGTCAAGATTGCGACATTGCGGGTGGTTTTGCAAAGGCACTACACTTTTTTTGTTTTCACGTGAACAAACGAAGGTGCTTCGCTACCAGATACCATTTCGTTTTCCATGTCCTGTCTTTGGGCCAGGGGAGGTTGATCGTGTTGAAAGCACCCCAACATGTAGTTCCATTTGGTCCGCGACACGCAGTTTTTCAGAGACTCTTGTTTATTATTCTGTTTTTTTTTAAGATTGAAATCAATTTGAAATTCGCTTAGTACATTTTACCATATCTCTAACAGATGATATCATTCCAACACGGCTTAGCCAAGCCCATAACCCTTTTTGCAATTGTGTTCAAAACACACGTCTATCTTGGGACAAGAAAGAGATGAAGACAAGAGAGAGGGAAAGATGTAGATGTTTAATCGTGTTTCACTATTCCACGTCTTCATCCCTTCCAGGATACATGATGTCCTGCTTGATGACAGCTTTGACATGATTGAACAAGACGAACGAATACATGAAGACCTGGCAAATGCTAAGGGCAGTAGCAAGCCATAACACGCTTTCGTTGGTCAGCTCCTTTCCGATAGATATCGTGGCCAAAATGAAGCCCGTGTTGGGGAAGATCATGGCCCACCAGCTCAGGTGGAAGTACTTGGGCGGAGACTGGATGACGGCCACAGCGGCAATTCCAAACCACCAAAGACTGAGAGACCACAGGAAAACAGCAGAGATCAAGGCCATGATGCGAATGACACCGACGTCGTAGAGTGTGTCGTCTCGGGCGATGTGCACGGTTGCCGGCAAATTCTTGGCCATGCCGATAAGTGCCAAGGCCGTGAATGACGGAGGACCCACACACATGAACAGTCCTGGCCGATGCTCCCGATCCGGCAAGCCGGCCTGCATAAGGCGCCCAACCATGTGAGCATACATCAGGACGGCAACGGCAAACCCCAAGCCTTGGCACGTCAAGCCGGCAACGATGATGGGGACGGCGGCCGCTTCCGGCTGCGTCTCGGCGATGACGGACGCGATGGTGCCGGAGAGCATGACGGGGAAGATGGGCAGAATCCAGGTCGGCATCATCGTGGTCAGCGCAAAGTTGTGTGCTGCGAAGACAAAGCTGTACTGTCCGATGGCCAGGATGAGGGTCATGATGACATATACCCAGAACGCCCCCGAGATGGCCCAGACAAGCCCGTTGTCCTTGCTTGGTATGGCATAGCGGTCGGTGCTCGTAATCAGGGTCGCCACGGAGAGGAAGAAGGTCGGCAGGAAGAAGCCTTCCCTGGGGTGCTTGATGGACTTGGACATGTCGCCCGAGTGAAGGAGGAACCGCGCCATCATCATGGCGGAAAGGGAGACAAACATGATGATGTTGATAATGTAGACGACCAATCCGATAGTTCTTAGCCCTGGAAACTGATGTGGTTGCGAATAAATAAGCATAGCGAGACCGCCAGTGCTCATAGGTAAGGTGTACCATGCCCATGTGAGGTGATGGAGTCGTTGTCTGAGTCCTAATTTGGGCCGACTGGGATCGTAGATGTCGATCTTACTCTGTCGTTCTTTCTGGTTTCCATCTTGAGCCTCGAGGGCAGGTGCCGACGCCATGGCCCAAGTGTGTTCTTGGTTATTCTGTGTGTTGGGCGGCACGCTGTTGTCGATCTTGGTGCTCAAGTTAGGAGTTTGTTCGTGGAGAGATGAAGAGGAATTACACCTGGTCGGCCTGCCAGAGTCACACCAGCTGCTGGAATTTGTTCGCTCACGCATCTTGGGATTGCAAAAGATCGAAAAAGACGGTTGGGGAGAGGAGGGGAGAGCGGAGGGGGGGGGGGGGTAACGGGATGGAGTATCGCGGGAGCAGGGAGCACCACGTAAATAAGAATGACTACGGTTCAGGAGGGCGGTTGGATAGCGATGCAAGGGTCAGGAGATATGGGAAAGGTATGAAGCTTCAAGTAAACTTCTTCGTGCCCAATGTGCACAGCCAGCCTGGAAGAGGGCATTTGCCGGCTCCACAAACGATGGCAGGTAGTCGGTATCTCAACGAGGTAAAAGTGGGAGGAGACGCAATGTGACACACCCCTGGCTCCAAGGATATGGGACAGATGCTTTTTTTTTTTTTGCTCCAATCGACACTTTGTTTGATCATCAACGCACCAGGGTGTTACTGTTTTGGTCCTCGCACAGTCTGTCTCCCTTGAGGCCCTTGATCCACAAGCTGGTGCAAATGTAAAACTGCCAATGGCCGATGCAACACAATTTACCAATTCATATTGCAAGGTAAAGGTGACAATTATAGTTAATAATATAAGGTCTCTAGCGCTAATAAGAGACAACTAGCTATTGCGCGCTGCTATAGGTGTTCACAAGAAGTGTGCCACGCAGCATACTTTGCACCGTGGTTTTTTTGGGCCATTTTTACCTATTGCAGGCATTTACGCAGCCTACTAGGGGCTCTAGTCAAAAAGATACATTATAAACAGGGGGAAAAGACGCATTCTCTCAAGTGGAGACCTTTCTATAACTTTCAATATAAACTAGCTGACAAAAACGGCTAGCGCGCCTTTCGTTCGTCCTTTGCTAGGGCATTCTGCGAGTTTTATGTTTGCAACGCCTCGTGGATCAGGGCCTGTGAGGGCCGCACTCGCCAAGAACCGACAAAACGGGAAATCCAAGCTCTTGTACGGAGTGTAACCGATGAGGATCATCCTCGTAGCAGAGATAGGTCGCTTCATGAATCCGAGTTTTAAGCTTACGTCATTAATCCGTTGGAACTCATTGTAATTGACTAGCCGATTTACGGTGGTAGGGGCCGTGAAGGGTAGATAGATAGCCAGGGGCTATTCGCCCAAAGGGGCTGTGCTGGTGCTAAGTTTCCACGGTGTAGCAGAAATATATATATATATATATACATACATAGTTACATCACTGCCGAAAACCTGATCGAAACATCTGGCTACAGAGCCAACATTGGACAAATGCTCGAATTAAAAAATTAAATAAATTAAATAAATAAATAAAAAACCTTCTCAATACCGCAAATTGGCCACTTATCACGGATCAACTAGCCCTGCGTGCTAAGCCACTAGGCATGGCCGCAGCAGGAAGCCTGAGACTGTTGTGTCGAAGCTCGTGTGTTGCCAAGAAAGTTGGCCGCAACGCCAAGAAATTTCACCGGCAGGCTGAAAGAGCAGTGGAGCTGCCTAATCTGTTCGCCGCTCCGACCAGGCGGGCCGCGGTGATGCTCACCTTGCTGGCGGACGGACTTGAGCTACGCCGAACGGGCCCAAAGGAACCGTCTCTTTTCATCTTGCCTGCGCCTCTAGGTAGCCAAGCCAGCAAGCAAGCTGAGCAGGATCGCAAGGTATGCGTCGCTATATGCCTAGTTTGCCAGCGTTCGATTGCCCTCAAGGATTGAGCTTCATGTCGCTTGTTGTAGCTACTAGAGAGAGAGAGAGAGAGAGAGAGAGAGAGAGAGAGAGAGCTACTGCTGGCAGTTATGGCACCGGGGATTTCTTATCGGACGGAAAGCCAGGTTCTCGATGCCCGCCGCATACATATAATATAATCTTTCCTTCCGCGATCGCTCATTTCAAACGTCAAGGAGCCATGTAAGTTCCGGACTGCCGTGGCCGTGGTGGCTCCTATTCGAGATTAGCTCGGAAGGAATGCCCTTTAAATCGCTTTTCTATAACGCTATTGGTTTAGCATAACTGGGCGGCGTTCCGTCCCACTTTTTTGGCTGTCGTCCCAGACAAGGCTCTAGTTAATGCGGTATCGAGAGGGATTTATATTATTATACACCAATGAAACACGCTCACTACAGGATACTTCTTCACAGCAATAATTTATTGCATAGTAGAAATATTGTACTTAGTTATCTTAACCCTACCAACGAATAACAGACAGCATTACTACTACTCAGATGTCTAAGGAGATCAGGCTGATGAATTTTATTTTTATTTTTTTCTTGATTTACGGAGGTACTTTGCCACGCTGACGGGATGATCGGCGAAGCCTAAGTGAGACACTTCACATGTCTTGCCCACGACCAAAAACGGTCAGGTTCGTCCGTCACTTTTGCCGTTGGCCGCCCCCTCCCCCCCCCCCCCGGATCCGAGTACTCATTGCGCCGTATTCCGTACCGCCGCGCAATTTAGGACGGGCTCGCCGCTAAGCCTGGGCCGCAATACGAAGTACAAGAGTCAACCGTCAACTGGCAAAGTGCGGCTAAGCCATACATGGGCCAAAATTTCTTTGGCAGGAATTCCAGCACGGCCACGCCACGGGAATGAGGTAGTTTTTGTCCAGAAGCCAATTTGGTGCTATCAGGAACGGGTGACAATGGCAGAAATTGGGAGTTACGCGCCTTGAGTCAAGAGTCAGAACTCTCGAGTCAGACCGCCCTGCACTCAGGAAACGAAGCAGTCCTGAAACATGTTCCAAAATAAGCCAGACAGCAACTACCGGAGCGCCACAGCCGCAGTGGGTGACAGGGTTTGTCAAGCGTTCTTGCAGGGGTTCCGGTACTTCCGGCAGGGATTGATGAGCCTGGGTCAGGGTTTTTATTATTATCAGGTCCCCCCTATCTTTCCCGCGTGGCGCCTCTTTGAAGGACGATATATTAACACTTGATCTATAAATCTGTGGCGTTCGAAATGCCGGACGCCTCAATCACTCGCTCTTGCTTCTCGCGGACCATGGACTATTTCATCAGAGTGCAGCACACTGCAGAAACTCGCCCTTACATAGTTAATACTGCATACGAAAGGTAGCTTCGTAATCTCCCCCTTATATAGTGGAAGGAGTGGGCTGTTCATCCTCGCCTTTGTTCTGGGCCGCTCATTTTCCAAGTTGCGTGAAGATCGGGAGGCGCAGTCCTGCAACCAGACGTTGGACCCGATGTCAAGGCAAATGTCCGCCTGGAAGCGATGTGGTCTAACAGTAGTTACTCAGCCATTCTTAGGTCGTGACGGTGACCTCAATGAAAGTATCGGGTAGCTAGGCTAGCGCGAGCCGTGGAAAAGACTGTGTGAGATAGTTAGCTAACTGCTCGTTTATACGAGATGATTCAAACTGACTGGGACTTCGAAGGGTGCCTTGCGTCTTGCCAATCAATCGGGCAGCATCCCAGATCCCAGATCCTAGATACCGAGGCTGCATTGCGCTCGCTGCACAGCCCAGCCTGTGTAGAGGACATGGGCCTCAAGTACTGCGAGGGGAGTAGGGCCAAAAAACTGTGATATGTTTGACAGGGGGCTGTCAAATGGTGTGTACTATTTTGTTCTGTTCTGTTCTGTTCTGTTCTGTTCCGTTCCGTGATATTCGGTGCTTCCGTCAAGATTACCTTGGGAGTGAGTCGACTGAGTAGTAAGTAATGAAGGATGCTATTATGTGCGGCGAACAAGATGCCACGATGACTGACTTTTTTCTTTTTTCTATCAATCTGAGCGTAAGTCTGATACCCGCTATATTGTTTTGCATTTTATATTTGTGCGTTAAATCAATGCTTAACACGATACGCGAATCACCACATCATATGATCTCGTCAGTGGGGAGTAACTATTAGTAATAAATAATACCATGTGATAAAATTGAGTGACTTTGATTATAGTACTTCTATATGATTGGCCCAAGTGATGCGAATAGCTTGGAACATGGGCTTCTGGTTGGTCTAACCGCCTGCAAGTACGATAGAACCCTGTATGGTTCTTAGATAATGGCCTGAGTCATTTGGAATACTTGACGACAATCACATGCAAGCTAGGTGAATTTCGTCACGAAAATGAGTCACATTTGGTATCACCTTCACTGATAAGAACAGCCTACTCCGTACTTACTTGCCTGCGAGGTTATGTGGTGATTTTGCGTATCGTGTCAAGCATTCTAATGCAGTACATCTCTTGTCAAGAATCATTGATACCCGTCGATGAGTAAGCTGATAGGCAAGCTCTTACACGAACCTGCCTCGGCGTGATAGTGCCAAGGCCAAACTGGTTTCGGCAGCGTGTCGAAGAGAGCCAGGTGCAAGTCTTGACATTGTGGCAATCCATCAAGAGATACAGAGCATTTGTGGCTTCTTCTCAAATGATGTCTTTTTTTGTGGCTCGCCATGGGCATTTCGGGAATCTTAATGAGATGAATATCCAAATCACGAGCTCATTCATGTATGTTGGAGACCATATTTCGCTACCACCACATTTCGCTACCAAGTGGTTATAGTTACACCGCAGTCAGCATGATTTCAAATGTCATCGTAGCTGGTCTCAGTGATTGGCGCGTCATGCCGTCGGTGCGAAGACGTCCTCTCTCAATCTGTGAGGAAAGGCCAAAGGCATCGGATGGCGTAGTTGCGGCACGGACGCCTCCATATTGGGGTTCTCCCTTGCTTCCTTGTACAATTTTGATGCTGCCAACCTCAGATCAAAGGTCGGGGTCAACATTGACCTCACAGGGGATGAATCCATGAACAGTGGCAGGACGTTATGCTGGCTGATTCAATTGTACTTGTGCGTCACCAAGATTCAGCATGGAGAACTGAATGCGCAGATAACGCCTTGGACCTTGCGATAAGTGAGTTGTTCATGACGTAGGTCCTCGGAGGCGCACTTTGTTTGCATAGATTCTTAGCATGTGAGGAAGAAAAAATATTGTGACACAAATTACACCAGAAAATGGGTTAAAAACTTGATTTAAAAAAGGAAAAAGTTCAAAAAGGGGGGTACATACAACAGCCGGTGTTCGCTGGTCGTCACCGACCCAACTACTAATCTGCCCCTTACCAGCTTGTCTATGGGAGAGCGGACGGGATCCCGAATTTTCTGGTAGGTATGGTCGTATGTGTTGGCCTTCGTTTTTAATTACATTTATAATGATGTTTTTGATGCTTAATGAATTTCTTGTCTGCCGTAGAATATCGGTGTAAGTTAACCTATCGACTACAATCACCTAACGCTTCTTGATCCTACCCTACATTATATATAAAGATAAGAACCCTACCCGAACCACTAAGTTTGGTGCCGACATGTGAGCACCAGAATGCCTTTGTCTTCGTGCATCGTTGCTGAATTGGAAATTGAAGTTTTCAATCCTACGTACTGATAGCTTAAAGCTTGGCTGTCTTGGGATTATGATGTTCAAAAGAGCCACGAATCCAGGTTCAGTTAGAATATCAGCTTGCCTCGAAGTTAACAATCCCTCTCATAACCCAATAATACTTGAAGACAACGAACACTATCTCCGACTACCGCGGTGTACTGGGCCTCGAACAGGAGCACTTCCCACAGCAAGTTACTCATCCTTGCCTAACCAACTTTCTGCTAACTTTTCGTCTTGGTCTTTACTCCACGCCGCTCAAGGTCGAGTCAGATGGGCCTAATGTCGTAAAAAAATGCGACGTGGCCACGCCACGCTGAATGTTCGGCTGAACCCCCTTATATACCGTGCGACACCTAACAATGCCAGTTCGATACTCGTTTCTGGATAATTTGACTCAGCATGATGGGACTTTTGTGCGGACGCCGATTTTGAGGCTCAAAGGTGTTTGACAATGATGTCTTCTGGCACTTCTTTCAGTTTTTACAGCCCTTGCATGCAGCAACATGTTCTAGAGCATGAACGGCTGAAATCTGCTATGCTTAGAACCAATAGCTCGATCAGCCCAAGCAGTTCTATGCTGAGTCTTTGCCTTTGCGCTAAATGAGCTGGCCTTAGCGCAAAGCTTTTGGGTGAAGGTGTATTTGTGAGTAGTGTTGTCTTGTGGCCACCAGACCTCATTATCGTTACATGTGAGTGCTATAAGACTATACAGGACCTGTCAAAAATTAGCCGTAGTGAGAGAGATATGTTGGCACGGAAGCAAGAAGCAAAACGAGACGAGGATCTAAGGATTTCAATGCAGCCTTACTATTTGCGTGCATACTGATATGAATAAAGAATGTTTAATCTGCTTTGCAATTTTTTGGCGAGTTCGCTCTTTAACCAAACTCATAGCACCCATTATGTGCCTGTACCAACCTTCCACTCCATCAGTTGTAGGATTGATGCAATCCATCAAAGCTAGTTGATGCAGTTGAATCGTGGGGGTGGAGCTAGGCATGTTAGTTCGTGCAAAGGAGGAGGGGAACTCGATGAGGAATGGAAAACTATCAATTACCAGGAGAAGCAAGCTTTGCTTCCAATATATAGTTGTCTACTTTATGTTTGTTTGTCGGCCTGAAACGTTGTGTCATTTAAAAGCCACCATTAGACGAGGTTTTCTGTGGCCATTGCGTCCCAAATCGTGTTGCTAATGCCACACTGCTTGGGCCATGCTTGGCTAAACCTTGGTCAGACTCGCTCGAGGATGTGGTGATGATCCCATCTCCTCTGTCGTCAAAGTGTGTCCGCAGAGAACTCGAGGCCGTCGAAACATGCTTGTTAATGTCCCTTCACACGTTTCTACCCTGCTAACAACATCGAAACCAAACTTTGCATACAGCCGAACACCGGCTGGCGAAGACATAACGAAAGCAGGCCATCCCAGTTCGTCTATGTCATCGCAGACTCGCTTCAATAATGTGGAGCCAAGGCCATGGCGCTGAGGATCGGGATTCACTGACATAACTAAAGATCAACCCTAATTGGAATATAGATGAGTCGACAATGGATTGGTACGTGGTGGTAGTAGACGATGGATACATGTCAACGTGCGACAAACATTGTCTCCCCCCCCCCCCCCCCGCTCAGGATCCTTTCCCGCTCGCTTCTCAAATCATTTGACACGCTGAGCCATGCAGACAAAGCTAGCGCTTCGGGGAGAGAGAGCGGCTCTGTACCATGTTGTGACAGACTTGAGTTCTTGGGGACTTGCCGGCTCTGCCCTCGGTGTTCCATTGTCCATCTGCAGAAGGCCAGTGGTGTTCCATCCGATGCGCAAATTTGAAGAAGCTTATTCGCCTTGCGTCTCAGCATACCATTGAATGATTTCATTCTGCTGAGCTTCTGTCGTAGTTGCCCGAGAAGGAAATATCAAGCGGAATAATGGGCCATCCTAGCCGATACTCGCCAAATATAACACCCTTGTATTTCTCGCCCATTGAACTTTTTTGTTTCTATAGATAGCCACCCTTCCGCTGATTAGGCATTATCAGGTTTAATAAGTTATCTATTCCGAGGCGCGCCGGTCCCAAGTGGCGACGAGAGACAAGGTTTCGAACCGAGCAAACACACACCCTTGTATTTCGTTCGTCCAGTCAGGGATTATACATGGGCACAATGACCCGATGCCGTAACTAACAAATTACCAGACTAAGCTCTGATCGGTCCAATGTCAGATTCATGGCACCTGGAGGCACCTGGAAAGAGCTACGAGTAAAGAGAAACCTTCTTCAATGTGACAGATCGATTTATCACAAAGATTGCGACGTGGCCGGGCCCCATGTACGTTCGGTCAGACCCTCTATACATGGACCGTGTGACACGATTATGCTCCATAATACACTTCCGGCCTGGATTTGAGTAAGGTCCGTGTCGCATCAGGAACTTTGCAGCCATCCCTGTCCGTTGATAAGGTGGGATGAATAACTTTTTCAGGACGAAGAATTCCAAGTCTATATATACTGTAGAAGTTCTGCACACATCTCGTGAATCTTGTTTTGTTAGAGGGCTCCCACGGTATCCATCAGCCGTTGACGACATTCTTTGAATCTATTTTCCTCTTTTCATTCATTCGTTCTTGATTCATGCCACAATGGCGTCATCACTCATCAGGCTGGTGGCTGTCCTTGCAGTTTTGAGCAACAAGTCTACAGCGCACGAGTTCACCGTGAACTGCGCACCTTTGACCTTCTACCGCGGAGATCCTATCGTTTTTCCTGGCCGCATCTCGCCGCATGTGCATGCCGTTGCAGGCGGCACGCGATTTGACCTAACCTTGACGAATAATCAGGCGAGGAATGCCAAAGCTACCACCTGTGACAAGTTGCTTGACAAGAGTAACTATTGGCAACCTCAGCTGTACCATCTACGTCGAGACGGGAGGTTTGAGATGGTTGAAATGCAGGGTATTGTGCGTATGCCTTGGCTGTATGAATCATGCTTGGGCTTCATGGCTTGGTTTGCTGATCGTCTTGACATGCTGAGCTCAGGCTGTTTATTACTTAGATCGGGCTTGTGATTATGCCCCAGGTCGTACAAACTGCGATGGTATGCCGTTTGCCAGGGCGCCACCAGAGGGGCTACGCATGATCGTGGGAGATCCGTTTCTAAGGTAACCGAGCATGCAGGCCCCGAGACGATGAAAGCAATCTGAGTACTTTTTGACAGAACCTTCAATGAATCTAATCCAGAGCAGAGGGCCATTTCGCACGTTTGCCTAGGTCGGAACGCGGGCGACACCCCCCATCTTCCTACAAAGCAGTGCGATCGACTTCGTGCCGAAACGTTCTTTCCCTCTTGTTGGGACGGCATGAGGCTGGATAGCGACGACCACAAGAGCCATGTAAGCGAACGTCTGACGGTGCATTATCACAGCCCTTTGGTTTTTTGGTTTTTTTGCCCGCTGATGACATCTGCTAGGTGGCTTTCCCGGCAATCGGAGACTACAATTTTGGTGTCTGCTCTCGGTCGCATCCTATTGCCATTACTTCAGTCTTCTTCGAGTTCTTTTACGACACGGGAGCCGTCGAGGACTTTAATCAGTGGGTTTGGGCCATGGGTGACCCAACCGGCTATGGCCTCCACGGCGATTACCTCCAGGGGTGGTCAGACCAGAATGCTCTCGAGCGCGCAATGAGCACTTGCACTGGGATTTGGACTGTGCATGATCCTGGCTGCAGCTTGAATGTCGGTCCTCATGGCCCAGGCTATGCCAGCCGACGTGCCGTGGAAGTCACGGCGCCTGGAGAGGAAATCGGTTTCAACGGGCCGCTTAATCGACTGCCTGGAAATAACCCTATTGTCGGAAATCCTGTGCGAGGGTAGAACGTAGAACGGGTGTGTGTGTGTGTGTGCCTTCTGCCTCTTAGTTCGACACGGCCTACACGCATACTTACGGAATATACTAGCGTAATTCGGGAACCGCGGAAGCCTAGCGTATCTGGCTCTGTTGCGTGGAGTCCATAGTACAATACTACATGTAGTGTAGCTAGCAGTTCCTCTCCCTAAGAAGACAACTGGAATCTTCTTAGAAGAAGAGGACAAGGCTTAGTCTGGATATAAACAGCGTCAATAAAATGCATTTGCTACCACAATCCCTGCCCAATCTTCACTGTTTAGTGTACTCCGTGACTCTACCAACCTGCAATTTAAGAATGCTCTTTGATCTATTAAGCTTTGTTCGCGTTTTAGGAGCTCATGAATTATCCCTTCATCATCCTTATAAAGTTATGACATGATAATCTGACCAGAAACGGTTGGCCCGTGCAAAGAAGATGAGTGAATACTGGAGAAATCAAATGAAACATTACCGGTTGCTGAAATAAACCAGTCCCAATTAGGTCATTTCAAAGAAGCGAGATCATTTCTAGCAGTTCAATGAGTCGCTCGTCTTCCTCTTTTTTGCAACCCAGCATAAAATTGGTCAACCTGCCATACGCAACCCCAGTGACATCACGAAGGAAGGCTTTCGGCATAAATGAACAGAGGCGTCACGTCACGTTGAAGCGTTGGTAAAGGTCGCCAAGTATGGCTTCTATTGGCAATCCGAACTTCTATGCTGGCACAATGGAACTCGTCATCGAATTCAAAGTCGCTATCACCAGGGGTCAGGCTGCCCACATGGGAAACTTGGGGGACACCTTATGGCACACAAAAGATGACCGGTAGATACAAGCTGTAGTACAGAAAATGAAAAATGATTTTGGACAGCGAGAGCACGACCGAAATCGGCGTGGTGGAAACAACGTTCGATTCTAGCATTTACATGTTGCTCGGCGTTGGCTGTTGGGGTTGAATGCATGTGCAGGTTCCTAGACGACTGATATCGTGACCTAATCGTCCCAAACCTGCACTTGGCAACAGGATTGTAATGTCCTGGCGTTTGGTGTTTCTCTCCGGAAAGAACTGCTGCAAAGTGCCGCGGAGACATGCAAAGGGCTTGTCTCTCTCGCGAGAGCCTTCGTCAGTCCAATCTCGCACAATATGCTTCAACGATTGAGAGATAGATATTTTGTCCGCGTGTTGACCCTCTGCTTCTCTGTCACGTATATGCTGTTCTAGTTCATTCATGCCAATGCTGTAGAATTGCAGTGAAGCCTCGACAATGCCATCGCACAGGTGCTGACTGCTCGCGAGTTTTTGTTCAATCTTATTGACCTTGGAGGAATATGAGAGGTTGTCCTCCAGAAACTAAGACACTTGTGTCAGCACACTTCATCTGCATGTTACGGTCGGCTTACGCGAGACTGGTCCAGAGACCCTTTTTGTCACAGTACCTTTTTTGCACCTCGGAGACATTACTGTAGAGATGGCGAAGTCGGTCAACGTCCGCTCGTTGACGCTCGTAGTATTTTGTGAAGCCGTAGAGAGCATCAAGAAGGCGGTATCGGGGGTGATTCGGCGACCAAGTACCATGTTGTCTCGACATAACCTTCAAGAGCCTTTCTTTTTCCAAATCATGCTTCGTAGCTTCGGATATTTGGAACGGCTGCTTTTGCAGCAGCTTTATGTATAGCCATTAGGGCTCACAAAATAACCCATACTAGCTTACAGTCATTGTAGTGCATTAAAGGCTTTATTAAATAAGATAAATTCGCGGTTATACATATATTGAGCTGTAAGGAGCTAATTAATATAAGAATAAGGCGTCTAGCAATAAAAAATCAATGTTATTGTTGAGAGCACCAAGGGTTACTAAAGGTCCGTCGACCTGGTCCTATAACCAATATCACTAGTGCAATAGTAATCTAGCTAGGGAAAATGAGGCCGTAGATATACCCTTTAAATTACGTGAATATTGTGGTGTTGGGTACGAAGTGGGGACTGGTGAGCGGATGCGACCAATCAGCGGTCGCATCTTACACCGTCTGCGATAGGTTCCAACAGTTATAGCAATATTCTAGACCTAGACCATGTGTGCGTTGGTCCAGAGCGGGTCCAGAGCGGGTGTATTTTTGGCCAGAATAGCAGGCGGTGAAGAGTTTAGTATATGCTCAGTTTACACTCAGCATATACTAATCACACAGTGTATTAGTGCGAATTAAACATTTTTATATTTAGTGGTATATGCACTAATATCTAGTTGTATACAGAATAGTGCTATATAAATGCACGCTCTATAGACTCTAGACCTCTTGCTTACAAATTGATACTGTGTGATTAGTAGTATATGCCATTATGCCCACAAAATACACCCGCTCTGGACCCGCTCTGGACCCGCTCTGGACCAACGCACACATGGTCTGGACCTGAGATTAAGAGGTTTGAAATGCGAGACTGCTGCCTTGGCGTTATAGCCACTAACTATTGCAGCTATTACAGGAAAAACAGCGAGGTAGTTTGAAAAGACACATCGGAGGTGCTTCCACACTAAACATGGGTATCCAGGGACAGTGAATTATTTGCGTGCCCAACAAAATGAACCTCAAATTACCGAGCCAAGCCTCGCTTGCGAGCGCCTCCGCGCAGTGATGCGTACGTATTCTGTCATGAGATGTAGTCTCTTAACTGACTTTATTTAAGCAAATCTCCCTCTATTCAATATGCCTTTCCCCATGCACTCTTGACGTCCTTAATGTTGTTGTAATTCTAGTTCAAACTTCGCCATGTTGTCTCTTGGGAATCTAGCCTCGCTCCTGGTGGCGATACTGCCGTTTGCTAGTACCAGCCGTGTGTCAGACACACCCACCGCTGACATCCAAGGCAAGTACATCGTCACGTTGAAAGATGGTATCAGCCCCAAAGCTCTCGAGCTTCACATGAGCTGGTTGCGCAAAGTTCACGAGAACAGCCTGGGCCGTCGACAACTGAATTCTGCTGGTGTCGAGAAGACCTTTGCCGCCTTCGGCTTCCACGCCTACAGCGGCAAATTCGATGCCGAAATGGTGCAGCTCATCATGAATAATTCTGTCGTGAGTTTGATTCCCTGACACAGCAGCAGCGGAATTAAAACAGGGTTCAGTCAAACTGCTTGCTTCGATGCAGGTGGGATCAATTCGTTGATGATAGGTGCCCACAGGTCCACGCTGTCGAACAAGAGCAATGGTATCATACAAGCGAATTTCTCGTCCAGGACGATGCAGAATACGGACTGGCAGCCATTTCGCACCGAAAGCGTGGACAAACAAAATTTAAGTACCACCACAGCGCGGGAGAAGGAAGCGTAGTCTACGTGGTCGATTCCGGCATCAATATTCACCACGAGGATTTTGAGGGTCGCGCCAGCTTCGGCTACAACGCCGTCAAAGGCTTCCCTGACGATGATTTCCATGGCCACGGTACCCATGTTGCCGGCATCGCTGCCAGCAGGACATATGGTGTTGCGAAGAAAGCCAAGTTGGTGTCCGTCAAAGTTTTTCATCATGACGCCATTCTTACCTCGGTCATCTTGGAGGGAATCGAGTGGGCCATCAACGATATTATCGCCAAGGGAATTCAGAGTCGCGCGATCATCAACTTGTCATTCAGTACGTACGTCCATAGCAGACATTTTGTTTCACCACCGCAGGAAGCGTCGTCAGTATCACTTCTTTTTCTGAGTCTCTGGGCATTTGCGAAATTGCTGACGTGACAATCCGTGACAGATGGTCAAAAATCAGAAGCCATGAATCAGCTGATCAAGACAGCTTACGATGCAGGCATTCTATGCGTGATGTCGGCTGGAAACGATGGCGAGGACGTGGGTGATAGATCTCCTGCCTCGTCTCCCGACGGCATCACGGTGGCTGCCATTGACTACGAATGGGCGCTGTGGCCGTACTCCAACTACGGCCCCGCCGTTCATATCTTGGCTCCTGGGTCAGGGATCTTGTCTACTTCTATCGGGAGCAATCGGTCGGTATCTAGAGAGTCGGGCACTTCCATGGCTGCGCCTCATGTTGCAGGCATTGCCGCTTATTTGGCAGTAGCTGAGAACATCAACAACGTTCAGGACTTGAAGACTCGCATTCTAAATCTGGGGACCGAGGGAGTAGCCAGAAGAGTCGAGAATGGAACAATCAATCTGCTTGCGAACAACGGTGATATACCGAGATTGTTCACGAATATAGGAAACATTAAGTCCAAAGGATGTTTGCGCTGGGCTAGGTGGGGTATAATTTTGACCAAACCACCACCACCAGGCAATGATGACTTGAAAATATGCCCACCACTTGCTAAGCATTTACTAGCTACATAGTGTATTAGTTGGGGTTCCAGTAAATCTCAGGTCCAAGGGATGTTTGCGCTGGTCTAGAACGGGCGTATTTCTGGCTAGAATAGCAGGCAGTGAAGAGTTTTAGCATAGTAACACCGCTTAGTTTTCAACAAAACAATAGGTAACTTCTAAGGCTGTAGGTTTCCAATTTAAGGGGCACTCGAACATGTCCAATTAGTATGTTGCGCAGCGGCGATACTCCATGCTCAGCTCATTTAGCACAGCATAACACCCCCAAATGGTATTATCGATTATAAGAAACTCTTATCTAGAAAATATGGCTCCGTCTATCGTAGAGATATGTCGTACCCAAGAGTTTCTCCCACCTGGAGAAACTGGTCAAGTACGAATAAGAACTGCAAGATGCCAAACCAAGCGCGATATTTTCCAACGTGAGGACCTAGGTCGAAGATATTCTAGAGTGGAATTGGTAAAAAAAAAGAAGAAGAAAAGGAGCTTAATCTTCCCGGGTCAGCTGCTCTGAGAGACCCAATCGTCACTATGCATTCCATAGGATAGGATTCATATCATTGCTGACGATGGTAACATCATAGGAGAATTAGGCTCAGACCATTGGGTGGTCAAATGGCGTGATCCGGTGCGACGAAGGGTTGTGAGCTACTTACTACAAGCATCTAACTGAGCGATGCATCCTTGAATACAAGCTTACTGGCAAAACAAATCCGCCCTTTGCTTTTCCTTAGACCGCTTCTAGGTAAACTGAGACATTTCGCTCTTTCGGGACCTCGCGTGAGCACGACAGCAAGGTGCATGGATCATAGCTCTTCTCGGCGTCTCTCTGTAGACGATGTCGCCATTTAAATAATAATTGAATAGGAATTCACTCTTGCAGATCAGGATGCCTCCAAGCCATGACTTCTTTAGCGTCATACAGTAAACGATAGCTGATGCGAGATGGCCATTGTCCATATGGTTCTCGTGTGGCAACTATATATAGGTTGAGGTAATGTAACCATATCTAGCGCTCGCGTAGTTGGCGAGAGGCCTCTTATACCCTCTACTGAAAAAACTCACCGGATCTCTCTTCTATTATAATAACTGTGCAGAAACACCACCAAGTTGTGAAATTTGCTTTAGTCGCTTCTCTTATAGCTTTGCTGGGAAATTGGATTCGTCTCATATCAGCCGCAGAAACTATCATTTTCCGTGAGTGGTCGGTAAAGCGCTCTAGTATCAGAGTCAAGTCGGATATTGTCGGCGTTAATTCAGGTCGTGCTTCAAGAGACACGACTCTCCAGCAGACGCCATTTAGCATCGCCGGGCGGCCAGCATAGCCCCCGATGCGAATGTCCTGCTGTACTGCACGCCGATCCCACACAAGGAGATACCCTGCAGAATCGACACCCATGACAACGTTGAGCTTTTCATCAAATAAAATATGCTTTAGAGCGCGTGCTAGTTCATCGCCAAGACGCAAGTGAGGCGGAAGCATAGGGTCCAGCAGCTTTGTCACGGCAAGCAACCCTCCCCGAGATGTGGGGGATGCCATCCTGTTAATGGCAAAGAAGAATCGTTGTACTTTCTTGTCCCCGTCAGTGAGGCTTGAGATGGTGTATAAACAACCGGATTGAGATCATTGGGCGGCACCTTCAACTTCCTGTTCCTGTTTGCCTGCCTACGGAGCCCTATCTCGTCAAAGACCTTGTAAAAGACACGATTTGGTGCGCTGCTCTTAAGTAATGATCCATTGCTAAGTGCTTCCAACTCTGTGGCTGGACATGTTGTGTTACAGGGATGTCATGTAACGTGGTAAGCAAGCACGTGAACACCTGTATGCCCGCCTTACTATTCGGATGAGCCGTATTTTCTTGCGAGAATATTAGCTGAAACACGCAGAACAATTCTCGTGTCCAGCCATCATATAACAGCCAGCCACAGGCGGCTAGGAGACGAATCCTCAAACGGATAGGTTCACTGCCCATCTCCCTAATTGACAATTGTGGGCGGCTGTTTGTCTTATTCCATTCCAGCTGAATTATCACTTGAGGGCTGAAAGACTGATCTTTTCATTCAAGCCTCAAGAAGGTAAAAGAGCCCTCAGCAGCTGACCGGTGTTGTACCCCCAAAGGCATCGGCACTCAAGATCAAGTCGGGCTGCGTAGCCTAGACTAGTTGGACCGTTCCTAGTAGGAACACTGTCTGATGTCGCACTATGTTCGTTCAACTTACGTGCTATTTTGCCTGCCATGAAACATTGTTCACCCTCAGATGCGTCATTTTGTTCTCCGCGCACAGATGTCTCTTGCCTTCTAGTTTCTCATTGTCTCTCTGGCCATCTATGTGATTTGAAGTACAATTGACGTAATACGGTGGTTTTGCTGGTTATTTTAGGATTAGCCGTATGAAATCTGGATCGAAAGTACAACTCTTCCGATTCCTGCACCTTTTTCTCTTTTTTCTTCCCTTTTTCTGCCTACGATTTTCGAAAAGCAAATATTCATTTGCGGCGGCCAAAATACCCGTGTTTCCCCTTTCCCTCTATTTGCTCCTCGGATTCCCTTCTCGGACATCGTGTTGAGGGTTTATTCTCTCAATAATTTTGTCGTCGGATTTTGCCGCGACCTCAGCAGTTTCCCCCGGGTTGCCAAACATGGCTGCATAGACGCCAATAACGAGGACGGTCGCACCAGCGACAATACTAGTGACAGATGGGTTAATATCTCCCTTGGATAATGGTGATTTTGTTTGTGCGCTTCATTGGAAGTATAGGACAAAGACTAACAGTTTGGTAGGGTTTGAAGTATTCTTTCCGGCAGTGAACTCGGCTGGCTCGCTTCCAGGCTTGATCGTATACGGTCGTCGTTGAACGGTCGCAAGCCTAAGCGGCCGTACATATGCTAATCGATTGATCATGTTATTGAATCCGAATGGAATTAATATGGTGGGATGATGATGTCGGAGAAAATAACGCGGGTAGTTCGCCATGCTTTTTTGCCCTTTGTTTTTTGAATTTGCATGGTTCGTGCTATAGCCACACGTCGTCATTCACAGACACCAGACGTCACGATGATGATAGACATTCGTCAAAGTGGAACAATATGAGGAACCACTTTAATGGCCCAATCATGCCACATGAAATTTTGAGTCTAGAAATTCAAATTCGTTGTGCGTTGTACGTTGTACGGACTAGTGTCTCATCCCTTCGGTATCCTAAGTCCTACATGGCCATTACTTGCAAACATGCAGCAGCAGCAACAGAGCCCGAAACGGTGTCTTCGCACACTAATTCTCTGCAGAAGCACCTCCTCGGCTTCACACATGACTAGGTGCTAACCTTGAATAGGTCTAGATGAGGCATGTGTCAAACGTTCCCCGGACTGCAACCCATTCGCCATCTACACAAGCTAGGTTCTATCGAGTAGTGATCGCCCTTATATGTGCATCAGTACTAGTTGTTTCTGGCCTTCAATGATCTTCTACAACACTCAGAATTATCTAGAAAGAGTATCGACCATAGCTCTTTGAGTAAAGGAACTGAAACTGTCGACATGGTGCAATCTTCCCGGCATCCGTGGTTGATCAACACCCTGAATCTGCCCGAGTAAAAACGCAACCTTTAGGACACTTGTTGGCGTCTACAACGCTCATGAAGGCCTGGGCACAGGCTACAGTGCATTTAAAGGAGTTCGTACAGATACGTATTGTTTTCATTGCTCCATAATAAAGGAGGCTGTCAATGTCAAACGGTATTATTGTCTGCAACAAATACAGAGCGCTACCACTCTAGTCTATCATCACACACCAACTTAACATTATATCGTTCTTGCCTCTTCCACATCTTGCCCGGCGAATTCAAATCGGCGATGATGGCTCGCAGGTCTGTAATCATACCAGCCGGACCACTTGCGAGCACAACTGACCTGCCTGACACAGTTGACTCGACGAAATCACCAACCATTTTTCTCAAATTCGGGTGTCGCTTGTCGTCCGTTAGTCCATCGCCGATTCTTTCTACAGTCAGTCCTGTCTCACAGGTGACATTGTCGGCGCAGGGGCAGATATCATCTGAAGACGAAGATCCAACATCTGTTGCGTCGCCAGCCTTGCAGCTGTTCTTTGCCTTCTCCCTGGACCCAAAGTCAGCAACGTCTCTAGTGGCAAAAAGCGAGATTATCAAGCGCAAATCCTTTTGGTACTTGCGAAGAATGGCCATTTCGTCCTCGACCCAGTCGACGTTGTGGGAGTGGCGCACAGCCCAGATAAGCTCGAGTTTACGCTCAGTTGGGACGCGAGTGCGTGCTAGCTCTAGCAGGACTGGGAGAACATAAGCGATTCCTGTGCCACCGGCAACACAGATGGTGTTGGTATCTCTGTCGACCTTCTCCATGAGATCTTCTCCATAGCCACCTGTTAGTAGAACCGGTGTCGAAACAAGCTGGCAATCTCCAGCACTAGTAATCTTCTTCTGCGCTAGCTTTGCGAGCTTCAGGGTCTCGCCAGATTTGGCTCGCATGATGTAGGAGTGCTTGACGACGCCCTTTTCTACGATGGGTGCGTTCAGCGGTGTGAAGGGGTGAGACTGCCAGATACTAGACTCCGTAAAGCAAAGGTAGTAGTGTTCACCGATTTTCCATGCATCTTGCTCGTTGTCCAAATCCAACCGCAAGACATCGCCATGGTCCGGGTCAGGATATCGAGTGATAGTCGCAGGGACTGGCTTAAACAGAGAGCATGAGGATGATACAGGGTGGTAATGCAGCATGCCGGTGCGAACAAGACGAGCAACACGGTCGATACCCCACAGGATGAACGAAGGCAACAAGAAACACTCCAACTTGTCCCAGTGCCCCCAGCAAGCACCAATGTAGACCATTGCAAGAACATAATGTGCCTTGCGGAAAAACTCATAGCCCGTTGCTCGGATAGCCCAGGGCATGCTCAGAACGAAAAGAAGGAGGAGAATAATTATGGCAATGAGCCCCCAGATCATGTATGTCTCTGTAATCCAATTGAGACCAACTTTAGGTTGTGGCTGGTAGAGCCTTCCCTCGATGATACACCATCCAATCGTGTGAAGAACTGACTGGACCACAATAACGTACCCGAGCCATCGATGCAGGAAGTTGAAGCTCTGGTACGGTACGCCGGTCAAGACGGTCAGAAGGGACTCGCGACTGCTGAGCATGATGGACAATGGTGTCAGTGCAAACGCAATAACACCGACTCGGTCTGACCATGGCCCCAAGCTCGTTCTCGTGTTGTATACGCCTGGCATGTTCTTAACAGGCGTCACCCAAGTCTTGTATGTGATGCCAACGAAGCTCCAGATGCAGAGATAGGCTGCCAACAACGCCAACACAACTACCTGGAAGCGAGTTGTTCTCCCAAACAAGAAATGGTTTGCATCTTTCAGAAGAAAACGCCTCGAGGCAGCGGCGCCGGTTTTGCGCAGCTTGGTGAAAATCCCTAGGTCAGATCTGGAGCTTTGCCATGTTCCATTTACGGACGGACGGCTCGCACGCCTCAAGAACGCCCAAAGTAACAGAACGGCAAAGATGGTCGCCC
Source organism: Atkinsonella hypoxylon (assembly GCA_000729835.1). NCBI lineage: Eukaryota > Fungi > Ascomycota > Sordariomycetes > Hypocreales > Clavicipitaceae > Atkinsonella > Atkinsonella hypoxylon. Next base: position 199,025 of record JFHB01000025.1, on the reverse strand, counting down.
ACAGAATCCCCATATACAACATGCCCAGATCATGCGCCCGGTAAACCTCATCAAGATAGGCGCACGAGCCAGCATCGACCGAGCACGGTACGATCCGGTCATTGTAACCCCAATGGTGCTCGATGTGACCACCCGCATAGGTGTCCTGAATGTGACGCGGCTCCAGCATTCTTCTTGTTTATTTGAGCTGTCCCGCGGGAGGACAAGAAAGACGAAGACGAGACGAAGAACAACGCGACGGAAAGGCCAGGAGGAAGGTGGCTTAAATAAGACCGTCGTCGCACAGCCTATGCTTTTCTTTCCCTTTCCTGGATGTGCCAGATAAACTTCATCCCATGTTGGTGTAATGCAGCCATGAGCACATGGCGTGACCAAGGAAACGCGAGAGAAGAGGGCGAGAAGAGGGCGAGAAGAGGGCGAGAAGAGGGCGAGAAGAGGGCGAGAAGAGGGCGAGAAGAGGGCGAGAAGAGGGCGAGAAGAGGGCGAGAAGAGGGCGAGAAGAGGGCGAGAAGAGGGCGAGAAGAGGGCGAGAAGAGGGCGAGAAGAGGGCGAGAAGAGGGCGAGAAGAGGGCGAGAAGAGGGCAGGTACGGATAGCAAGCAAGATGGAGGAAAATTGCATCAAAATTGCTCAAGCAGCGGTCGAGATCGGCGCAGAAATTACTCCCGTTGTAAAAGTCCGTGGTCGACAGGGACTGTCCAAACGGGAGCAAAGGAACGCAAGCAAGGCCAGCTGAGTCACAAGCTTGATCTACGGAATAGTTAAAGCTTCTTCTTTTCCGCAATCCTGTGAGCACATATGAGCATGTTTTGTTTTGCCGAGCCGTCATGCCGGGGTTGTCGCCAATCACGGCGCCGCATCCGATCAGATTGAGCAGTTGGATGCAGGTTTGGTAGAAGAAGACGCTTGAACGTACGGACGTAGACTGGCACAACTGTCATGCTCTCCTTGGAGACCAGAACAGCTTGCGCAACCTACCTAGTTATTGGATGGCCCCGGCAGCCAAGCGGCAACAAAAGGCTGTTCGACTGACAACTTGCGAACAGAGACATTCTGTCGGGCGAATGGACTCGCTGCGCTAAACCTAACCCTCTTGTCGCTGGCCAGCACGAACATTGTCCAAAATGGATATGCACAACCATGGAGATAGCGATTCGCGATCATGCAAGACTTCTGTAACTCGATCCCAATTCGCCTTCATTGCGCTTCATCCAGCGACGCACTAGCTAATGGTGCTGTAGATGCTCTGGAATTGGTACACTATTGACTCATGCTTCCTCACGCCAGACTGGCACATCACCAACGATGGCATGTTCGCCGCCACCTGCATCGGCGTTATTCTGCTCGTTGTGCTGGTCGAATTCTTCCGCCGTCTCGGAAAGGAGTATGATGCCTTTCTCCTGCGACAGTTCCAGCGCGAATCCTGCAGACGATATGTGAACGGCGATGGCTTCGCATCTCAGGTCGTCGTCTTTCGGGCCACATTCCTGCAGCAATTGGCGCGATCCGTGCTCCACGCCCTGACGTTTGGCAGTGCGTATATTGTCATGCTGCTGGCCATGTACTTCAACGGATACGTCATCATTTGCATTTTCGTCGGGGCTGGTCTAGGCAAGTTCTTCTGCGACTGGCTGGAAGTCAAGCTCGATATTGGAGGAAGGCAAGACGAGGACAAGGGCATCAAGGACGTCAAGGACATCAAGGACGTCAAGGGCATTGAGGAGCCACGCGTGTGTTGTGATTGAATAATGCATTGTGTCCCAATTTTTGATAATACGGATCATGAACGATAAGGTAAAAAGGGTGTCTTGTACCATGACTCGTGATTGTCCGCATTGCTCTGATGACCAGCTCGTTCGGCAACACTTTATGGCAGTATCAGAGAGCTATAAGAAGTCCTCCCCATCATATATCACCCTAAGTCACACCAATACAGGAGCCACATCACCAAGATCCCATCACACCTCTAATCACTCAAGTCGCACATATATGTTTGTCCTCGTCCTTCTGTCTTTCTCGAACATCAAATCTCGTCGAAAATGGCTCATGAACAGCCGGAGTCAAACAAAGTAAGCAATGTCTCCTCTATACAGACAAATAGTGATTCCGGCACAATGGCGAGGCCCGATCAACCAGATGCCTCAATGGAATCGAGTTCCAAGCGGCGTCGAGATTATCAGCACGGTCGTATTCCAACCCTTTATCGCTCAGAAGCCCCAGTAACCCCGCAAATGCTCGCACAGAGTGAGGTAGACAATCACTTGAAGGGTCCGGCAGATGTAAACGAGGCAAAAGCAGAACCAGACATTGATACACAGTTTCGTCGTTTGGGCGTTGAGCCAAATGAGCCTAGCGCCTGACTTTCCCCAGAGTCTGCGTGACACGTGTAATGCGATGCGCCACGGCACCAAGTCAATAAATGGATCTGCCGAGGATCATTAATCAGAGTCGCTCTTTTTCCCCACAAGCGATAGTTAGTTTGCTGCTTTGGAGGACAATGGGCCAGGACTTGGGCGTCAAGAGAAGTTTGGAAACTATCATCAGAATTGGGACTATGGAAGTGATTCATGCCGCAAACGCGTTATCATTGGGAAACTGAGAATTAGCTCAATACTATCTCAGAAGAGATAGCAAGTATATGTATCCACGGTTATTTTTTTAAGTGTTTCTCTCACAGTGGCAAATCTTGTGCGAAGAACGAGCTGGTGTCAGCCAGCTCAGAAGCAAAAATGTATCTTTGCATGTACTCAAGCGCCCCTTTTTCTCGCCTAGCATTCTCAGAAACAGTGGCTTCATGGGGCTTTATTTTTTTTATATAAATTTTTTTTTCTCATCTTAAATCTGTAAATGGCCATCAAAAGGTCCGGACCGCTTGCAGTAGCTAAATTTGTTACTTTGTACCATCCTGGACATATCGGTCAGGTCGCCGTCTACGAAGAGACATTTAGGTAATTGCTGTTACTGGCTAGTTAATATTTTCATCCAAAAACTACCAGACTCGTATCACTTTTTTGACTCGCAAAATACGGGATCCCCTATTAGGTAGTGCGAATCTTGCATGCAGTAGACGCTAAGCCCAAAATAGAAATATTCGCAATCATGTTTATGGGGTTCCGAGGGAGAGTCTTCTCTACCTATCATTTCGCGGCAACACGATCCCTGGAGACACTGACCAGCCTGTATCGATTATATAACAGTTCGTCAGTCTTATGTAAAGTTATATTACTTTGTTCTTTTTGCCTTAGAAGCTATCACCACGACCAGGGTTAGCGCGCGATAGTAGGTATCTGATACCTACCTACCTAAGTACTTCAGGTACTAGGTACCTACCTACCTAGCCTAACACACACACACACATGCTGCATGTTCTATGCTCTGCAGAAGTGATTAGATATTGATTAACTACGGAATGTACCTCGCACCCACCTGCTATTACGTAATATGTATTCCCCTCCGCTGGCTAGGAAGCCGAGCTCCTAAATATTGCATTATCTCTTAGAGGCCGAGAAGGCTACAATCTCGCACCTTCTACTTTTCCATGTTGATGCACAGGAAGACTTTAAGTAACCAACCTTCTTGCTCTATAGATTTATATAATAGATCATATTAGCTTTACGTATCTAAATACTCCGTACTTTTGCCCCCATTAAATTATTATGACATACTATATCGTAATATTTTAATTGGCTTAAAAAATGGGTCGGTACGAGAATGTAGCCATCTCGGTATCAAAGAGAAGGAAGACCAACCAGTACGGCACTCATTTCGTAGGGTCATCATTGCTTTACCTAAGTAGGCTACTCATATAGATGGCCAGGTATTATACAATATCTTGTGTACAATCAGCGAAGGTCGGTATCGTCCGAGCGAAGTGCTTCCCATTTCCTCTCCATGTTTCCTAGAACCATATAAGTTCATTCGACTACACCCTTGTCAACAATCAGCCCGGTTAGCTTAGTGGTAGAGCGTTGCACTTGGTGAGTTCCTTGGTCTGAGCCCCGCACAGTAAGCATGACTAACCTGAAGCAGTACTTCCGAGAGATGCAAAGGTCACTCGTTCAATTCGGGTACTGGGCAAGTAGTCAATTTTTTTGGTGGTTTCATATCCTCTCTTTTTGATCACGATGAGCTGTAAGAATGTATCCTTTTCTTTTGGGAAACTAACAGCAGATCCACCTGATACTCAATGCGCGCTGGCAACGATATTCTAGCACATCGTCCAACCCGATGTCCGTGATGGTTCGCTGCTGGAGGAAGCCGCTGAGGCCAGGCTTGCGCCAGCACGAGAGACCCGAACCTGGTCATGCACATGGCAAAACTCCTTCTTTCACATCACGTTGAACAAGGAAATGATCAGAGCAGTACAGTGCGACACATTATGTCAATACTTTTTTCAAAGCTGATTATCTGCAATTCTCACCTTTTCTGTCTTATCTTGTTTTCAAAAATTACGGTAGGGGTGGTTGATGGAGCCGACATGTCTGCTGATGGACTGACTTTGGACGAAGCGGATGTCATTAGTCTGTTCAAAGCATCATAGGCCGTCTCACCGCGTGCCGCAACTCAACCCTGCACGTAGCCAGGAATCAGGATGACTGACGTGGGAATCATGGGGACAGCAATCAAGTGCACGTGTACGCTGTGTGCCAAGAAGGGGTATCTCTGGATCACTCCTCCCGAAGCCAGCTTCCAAATGGTTCGAGACGATGGACGCCTGAAAGAATATGCATCGAATGCACTCCAGGACAAGATATTCGCAATATCACGATTGAGCAGGTCTAAGTCACTAACTAACCTTGGTCAGTTCTGCACTGCTTGCGGCACGAGCGTGATTAGCAAACACCGCCCTGGGCCTTTGCAGGGACAATTCGCTGTCAATGCCCGTTTCGGCTTGAGTAAGAAAGCGGGCTCGTATGTGAGAATTCCACCACTGGCAGGCTAACTAACTTATCTGATCTGCAGACCCAATCTGCATGTCATTCAGGTAGAGGATCAACGACAGATCTGGAAACCATCCACCTCACTGCCAGCACCATATCTGTTCGCATGCCACTGCGGCAAGCTACAAGCCGAACTGCTCGTGGACATCCGGAGCCAGGCGCTCAAGGAAGATAGATGACTGTAGTTGCTACGTGAGAGTAAGCCAGTGCCTAGATAACTCGAACCCACCCCCTTGTTCCTGCTCTGCTCACATCGTAGGTGGCTTATATCGGCATCTATCCCGACAAGGACAACGTTCGAATCTATGGCCGAGAAGAGGCACTCGAGCGCTTAAGGTTCCGAGCGGAGAAGACGGGCCGCAAATGGGGCTCTGGTCTTTTTTTTTTCTTTTTTTTCTTTTTTTCGCGCGACATGCGGTGTATACCTTGCCAAGCTTCTGTATGGGCCGCCGCTGAGCATGTATGATCATCTGCCGCCCGAAAGGAAGGCACACGCCCTGGAAGTCCATCGCAAGAACCTGCGACTCCTGCCGCTGAATGTGCGGACTTTAGAAGGTCTGGCGGATATTCTCGGCGGCCTGGACGTTCAGAGGTCTGATGGTGGCACTGAAGGATATGCACAGGAACTGGAGCCATGGAGAGGCGATGGAGAGGCGAGGGAGAACAGACCTGGACCACATCAACTTGGATCTTATCTTGCCAAGTATACAGAGGCTGGCCAATTTTCAGACCATGAGCAATTCATGTCGGGTGATGCGATGGTTGCAGCACTGGTCATCTTGTGAGTTGTGTCAAGCATCACCGACTAGTTAAGTCAGCAGCAGCATCACCTCTTTGCCTCTATTTGCTCCTCGGATTCCCTTTTCGGACATCTTGTTGAGGGCTCATACTACCCTTTCTTACCCAAGGAACAAACAGCGGCTGTAATGTAGGACACCAATCATCTCGTATCGCACCAGCTCTAAATCTAATTCACCACGAACGGCGCACGCCATCGGGTCGCTCACCACGAAAGGGCGGCGCTGTGAAACTCAAACAACACCTCCCAAGATCGTTATCCAGCAAAGTGCCCAATATACAGAGAGATACGTACATTTGCGCAAGCGTGTTCGGAGCCAGCTGTCATAAACCGTTCCGAGGTGACTGTAAATCGAGAACCAAAAAGTGGGGCGTGGCACGAGTACGGAATAGTGTGGGAACAAACCACCCAAGGCGGGAGGCCGTCTGAAACCGCCATTGACGACCACATTCGGTGAAAAAAAGATATCAAGAGCTGTCAGGACGACATGCGGTCCTTGTCAGCCGTTGTTTGTACCCTCGGGTTTGCTCCATGGGCTTCGTGCCTTGAGCTTCAACACTCGCTGCATAACACGAAGCACCTCATCAATCCAGCTCATCAAGGTGCATCCGCAGACCACGGTGCTCCCTCATACCGGGACGAGCTGCTTCACCTGCACAGGGAACTCGTCTCAATCCCCTCCATCTCAGGCGACGAAAATGCCGTGGGTCGTTACCTCGTCGAGTATCTCGCTCAACGTGGCTATAATGCCGAATTACAGTTCGTCAAGCCCAAAGAGAACACGCCCACGGGAAAAGAGCGTTTCAACGTCCTCGCATGGAAAGGCGAGCAGGACGCATCCCCTAGAGTCGTGGTCTCAAGCCACATTGATGTGGTGCCCCCTCACATTCCCTACGGCATCGACAGCGGCAAGTTAACCAAGGACACCATGATTAGAGGCCGAGGATCAGTCGATGCAAAAGGCAGCGTTGCATCCATGATCATGGCCCTCAACCGGCTGCACCAGACCAACAGCATCAGCGCCAACGAAGTCATGCTACTTTTCGTAGCGGGCGAGGAATCTACCGGCGACGGTATGAAAGCATTCAGCGAGTCAATCTCCAAGAGAAAACATCCTCCTCAGTTTGACGCAGTCATCTTTGGCGAGCCCACAGAGAATAAGTTGGCATGTGGCCACAAGGGGGGTCTCTTCTGCAACCTTGTCGCAAAGGGTGTGTCCGGTCACAGCGGGTATCCTTGGCTCGGAAAGTCGGCCAACGAGCTCATGGTTCGGGCGCTAGCCAAGATTCTGGATACGGACCTCGGCAGTTCAGAATTGTTCGGCAACACTACCTTCAACATAGGTCGTTTCGACGGTGGTGTAGCAGGCAATGTAATTCCTGAGAAAGCAAGAGTGACTTTCGCCGCGAGGGTTGCTATCGGGCCTGAGAAATCGGGCCACCTTATTGTCAGGGAGAGAGTGCAGCAGATCCTGGATGAGGTTGACAAGGAGGCCTTTGAGATGATTTGCTCTCATGGATATGGATCTGTTGAATCTAATTGTGACGTCGACGGTAAGTATCTTTCCCCCCTTTGCGCCCCTCGGATGAAAGGTCGAGTGGGTTGGGAGAATATCAATATGCTTACTTGGGGTGCAGGATTTGACAAGATCACTGTCAATTACGGCACTGATATTCCTGACCTGGTGGGCAACCACACAAGGTATCTGTATGGCCCTGGAAACATCTTGGTGGCCCACGGTGCAAGGGAAAATCTGACGGTCGCAGACTTGGAAGAGGCCGTCGAGGGATATCAGAAATTGATTGTACATGCGCTGAAGCAGTAGCGCTGTGCTAATTCAGCGGTATATATGAAATTGAATCCATCCTCGTGGAGTATGTAAAATTGGTGGAACGCCGTGTGTCCGCATCTGGAACGTCCAATGTCCTTATTGGCCCACGATCTTAGCCCATCGCTCCGGCATCATCTTGCTGAAATCGAATTTACTATCTGCTCCCTTCTCGACAGTCCCGTTCTCCGTCACAATTGCATCAATTAACTCCGCAGGCGTTACATCAAAGGCAGGGTTCCACACGTCAATCCTCTGGTCAGCTGTGGCAACACGGACCTTGGAGTTCTCATCTACGCTGCCATCCGGCTTGATAACGGCACCAGTAATCTGCGTCAGCTCTTCTCTCTTCCGTTCCTCAATCTTGATACCATCACCCGTCTTCGTCTCCAAGTCAATGCTGGTGGTAGGGGCAGCAACCATGAACTTGATACCGTGGTGCTTGGCCAGCACAGCAAGCTGGTAGGTACCAACCTTATTTGCAGTATCACCATTGCGAACGACCCGGTCAGCACCAACAATGACGGCTGCAATGTTATCATGGGCCTTCCTAGTGCGGAATAGTGCTGCCGCCATGGAATCCGTGATGAGCGTGCTGGGAAGGCCCTCGTACACTAGCTCAAAGGCAGTGAGACGACTGCCCTGGTTATAAGGTCGAGTTTCTGTGCAAAATGCATGGCGAAGCTGTCCGTTCGCTTGCAACGTGCGAATAACACCCAGAGCTGTGCCGTGACCAGACGTCGCTAGCGACCCCGTGTTACAGTGTGTGACCACTGAGATGGTGTTCTCTGATGCAGCGCCAACTTGGGCCTTGAGCCAGTCGGCGCCGTGGTCCCCAATGGCCAGATTTGTCTGGAGATCCTTTTCGAAAATCTTTTCGGCCTCCGAGATGAATGCCTCAACAACAGATTGCTTCGAGTCGCCGACAGATCGTATGCGGGCCTTGAGCTGGATAATCGCATTGGTGAGGTCAACTGCCGTGGGACGGCTGCGCTTCAGATAGTCGAGGGCTTCATCAATATATGTAATAACTTCTTGAGCAGTGCTCCCAGTCACAGGTCCATTGAACAGCTCAACTGCAAGACCTAGGCTGGCGACAATGGCAATGGCCGGAGCGCCGCGAACTCGCATGGTGGCGATGCTGTCAAAGGCGTCTTGGCAGGTTGATACATCGTCGTAGTGGAACTGGTGAGGAAGGCGTAGCTGATCAAGGACTTCGAGCTTGCCTCTGGAGTAGCGGACTGCCTGCAGCGTAGACATTTTGGGAGAATTTGCAGAAGGGAACGTCACCGCGAAGGGATGGAAATGAGCAGACGCTTTAGGTAGGTAGGTCCCTGCCTACTGATATTATATATATTATATGGAGTCTGGTTCCCATCATACCAGACCACAATGTGCAGGTTTCTGCCTCTGCCCCTCCAAAACTTTTTGGAAGTTGCGCGATACTGCCGCCACCCCGCCTCGATTTCACCGCTTTGGACACCAGTGACAGCATTTGATTTGTTGCTAACTAACTAATGTTTTGCTTGTGTCACTGAGTGACTGCTATAGCGACCCACAGAGCAGGTACCAATCACACAGGCAGGACACAGGGGTCGGGTTCGATCGTCAGTGTCGGCGTCGCTATCGGAGTCAAACGAGACCACCACGCCCAAAGCTCTCCCTCCATCCGCCCACCCACACAGCCTCGCGCAGACGACAATCTCGCATAACGGCTCGTCATACCATCCATGCCAATGGCAACAACGACGTGTTGGCCATGGAACAGCAGTCATCGACGTCAAAAGTGACAGGTGAATAAAAAAATTGGGTTGCAGCCTTCTATCCACACCCATCTACTGACTTTCAAATTTAGTCGAGTACTTCGATCCTCACAATGTCTACAAGCTCCTGGCTCCAGGCCTGATACCCCGATTGCCTCTTCGGAACTTGCATTGGCAATCACACGCGGGGCCGCTACGATCTATAGATACTCTGCACGTCAATATTGTGCAGGGCGATGCCGCGGAACCTGCTGATCAAAGCAGCATCAACCAAAGGCGGTCTACGAGTGCCTCCTTGAATGATGGCTTCCAGACACAGCAAGTAGGTGGCAACGATGCCTCGTCTGAATCTGCCGAGAAGCAAACGCCCGCAACACGATCTGCTCTCGGCAACCAGCGGCGACATCAAATCCCTGGCCTTCGAAGCACACCCTATCTCAAAGTGCTCCTGGTGCGCTGCGACGATAACGACTCATACAAGGCCACCGTGAGAAGCGAGATTCGCGAATGGATCAAGGCGCAAACGCTCCCGTCAAGTAGCAGCTCCAAAAAGGCCAGCAAGCAAGAGAAACATGATGCTTTCGAGTGGCTCGTCTTACACGTTGTCATCCCTAATACTGTCGCAGCGACGCAGCCTCGGAGCAGTGGGAGCAAAGCAGATGGTTCCTCGACCGACAAGTCTTTGACAGCGTCGCGCTGGAAGACTGGGTCAACTCCCTTACTTGAGAAACTTCGGTCCGATTTTAATTCATCGAGCAAGGGCGCGCCCGATCGAGTTGCGCAGATTCGAATTGGCATTAACGATGTGCCCTATGATCAATTGCCAAGAGTGGTCCCGGCTGTCCCGTCGGGCTATTCTGAGACGGGGCAAGATGCTGAGAATGCATGGAGTGACTTAATGAGCAAGTTCAAGAGCCTGATTCTCACTTCCTTCGATATGCGCGTGACGCAGTACGAGGAGGACATTAAAGAAAAGGATGGTCAGCGCAGTCTGCCCGGGTGGAATTTTTGTACATTCTTCATCCTTAAGGAAGGATTGGCTCGAGGGTTCGAAAACGTTGGGCTCGTTGAAGATGCCCTAGTCGGTTATGATGAGCTCAGTGTTGGCCTCGACACTGTTCTTCGCGAACAAGCAGGAAGTGGATCACCCGAGAAGCACGGTGGCTCTTTGCTGCCATATACAGAAGAGTTGAAGGAGACGGTCAAGCGCGCTCTGGCAGAACTGTTGGGGAATTCGGGCGAGGCTGAAGCCGAAGACTTGCAGAAACAGCAGACGTCTCAGGGTCAAACTAGCGACATTTTGATCAGCTCATCCAAGAAGGCTTATCGTGATATGATTCTTGCCAATCAAGTTTCAATCTTTGATTTCCGATGCTATCTATTCTCGAGGCAGGTTGCGCTACTTCTGCGGTTGGGTAATGCGCATGCTTCAAGGGAAGAACTATTAGCTAAGCTGAGAGATCAGCATGAATCGATTCTTCATGGGGTGGCGCCATTAGTGCCTTCGATGAACACCGACGATGGGTTAGAGAACCTTGGTATGCTGTCCGAGGTATGCCGACGCACATTGGAGTTAATCCCTTCTATTTCTCAGGTCATGAGGCAGGATATTGCTTGTGCTATGCTGAGCGATGCGAACGAGGGGTTGACACCAGATGCACATATTACGGATCTAGACCCTTTGGTCACGGAAATAGTCAACAATCAGACAGCATCCTTTGCATTTACAGTGGCCCAGCAGATCTTAGCCCAGACCTCAACGAAGGCTCTTCCCACATCATCAACCACATTGACTACTGGGGATGGCTCAGAACCCAAATCTTCAATCCCTGAGCCCAAGACCATGATGCATCCTGCCAGAACATCCTCGCTACGCATTCAGACATCAAGTCGACCTCCAAATGCCCCTAGGTTTCCTGGACCTGGGCGGCAGGCCAACTTTGGGGATGAGGGATCTCAAAGCTCATCTTTCCTTAAAGTTGGGCTTGAGGAACTAGCCGCTCAGCGCGCTGAGCTATACATGATATCCAGAAGTATTTTAGAAGGCTTAGGGAAAACACGAGGATGGTCCAACGGTTGGGATGAAGCACCGTTAGTCGGCGAACCGGGCTTGGATGAAATGGAAGAAATTGACCTCCATGGCAGCGGCGACGCACCAAGTACGAAGAATGAGGCTAGCAAACGTGCGATCACGTCTTCGTCATCCTCGGGAATTGAGAATCAAATCTTGAGAACAGCTGTCGACAACACAGCCGACTTTTACCGCCTATATGAAATACTCACAGACAAGGCTCTACTCCACTTCACAGTCGCCAATCATAGTCATGCCGCGCATGGATGCAAGGCTGATTTGGCGGTTCTGAAATTCCACCTGAAAGAGTATGCTGCTGCCACCGCCATGTTCGTGCCGGCCACGCGATTCTTTGGCATCAGCGGATGGAGCCGGTTGGAGCTGTCAATGCTCGTCATGTACTGTCGGTGCCTGGCGGAGCTCAAGTACAACGACAAGTACGTGGACGCTGCCCTGACACTCCTCAGAAAGGCTTGTGCGAGAGAAAGAGAAAGACGCCTTCAAAAGCCGGCGTTGGCCGCATCCGCCCAGAAACCCGCGACTGCTGATGCTTCGCCGATCCGCGACATCTCGCAGAGGCTGTTCGCCTTGACCAGGGAACGTTCATCAGAAGTAAAAGCAACACTAGCAAATTTCTTCATGGACATCGAATTAGTTGGGTCGCCAGAATATCACGACCAGAGAGATAGCTGCTCTCTAATCGTATCACTACGGAGCTTGCTACCTGATGAAATTCTCCTACATGACATTAAGCTGAGAGTTACATGCGTTGATGGCGGACCATGCAGAGAAATCAACTTTGAAGCCACGGATACTATTGTCATTGTGCCTGGCAAGAACAAGATATCTGTCAAGACTAACGTAAGTTGTCGAAATGTTGCTCCTTGTGTGGAATGAAACGGAAAAAAATGACTTTGAACTAATAAGGGATAGTCCGTTGTGCCCGGAAGGTTTCGCGTCAGCCGCCTTAGCTTGGCTTCAAATAACCTCTTCTTTCACCATGAGCGAGATATCAACCAAGCACCGCCACAGACAAGCGACATATTTAGAGATGCAGACGTAACTTTGTTCCAGCGCACGATGGGCCTCAATGTCCGGTTGACCTCAAGCAGACACATTAGCCTTGGCAAAAACAATGCGCTTGATTTAATCGTGACGCCCGGTTGGAATTCGTTGAAGAGCTGCGAGGTGCGGCTTCGTCCAACGACTGGGGGACTGCGCCTGTTGACGACGGAGGCCAAGCTGGTAGACGAGGCATCGACTTCGTTCCACAAGCCGCCAGAATCTGGTGCAGTCTTTTTTGGTCCCATAGCACGCGACGCTAAGGTCACGGTGCGGTTTCCATATTCCATAGAACAGGACTTGGGAGACGTCTCAGTACGAGTAGAAGTCACCTATGTTACAAATGCAGGCGAGTCATTTTATCTCGCGAAATCCATCGACATCCCAGTCGCTCTCGCGGTGGGGGTGAACGTGCAGGACGTGTTCAAGCACAATGCGCTGCTCTCACGCTTCAACGTGGAAACGGTATCGTCGAGTCCTCTACGATTACTGAAGAGCGAACTCTTGGGGACCGAATTGTTTGAGTCTTCTTTTGGGTTTCTTCCATCCAACACCGTCATGATATTTCCCAAGCAACAAGCTACACTGCTCTACAAAATTCAAAGAAAACCAGGCGCCAAGGCTACGACAAGAGCGGACAGAACTTTACGTCTTAAACTGCATTTCAGCGTTCTGCAAAAGGAAATCGAGGACCTTATTCAAGAGTCCATTAACGAAGGTCTCAAAGGAACTCCACTCGAACTATACTCCATGGTCACGGTTGCACGCGTCTTAGCTGAAACGAGGAAAGGTTTGCAGCCTCACGACCTAGAGCGCGCAGCACTTCTCGGCCAAATAACGACGGCCTATCTTGAGGGCATCCCATGGCTTCAGCACTTTCGTGGCATCGGACACGTCCCGGGGACTAAGGATGATGCTGCAATAGAATTAGCCAAATTCCTCGACACATGGCAAAGGCAGCATCCTCGCATGCCTATTCAAGCATCGAAATCCTTTGGGGAACCATGCTCCATCACGATCCCCGTCGAGATCCCTTCTCTGTTCGTTGTGCACACAGCCGACATTCGCATCGACTCCTCCGTCCTGGACCACTTCGGGGGGGCCTCTGCCGGTGCCCCTGCGGCCATCGTCAACCAAGTCATCCCTGCAACACTGCGTCTGAAATGGACACGGATATGGGACACAGACGGTCTGCCCCGTGACGAGGAGGAATTCAGCTACGAAGTGACTGCCCCCTCGGACTCATGGCTCTTGGGCGGTCGTCGAAAGGGCCACTTTGTCATCCCTGGGGGGATTCCCGGCGACAGCACGTCCTCAACCGCCGAAACTGAAGCTGCGATCCCGCTGGTCCTGATCCCCCAGCGAGAAGGCCACCTACCGTTTCCGACCGTCGAGATCAAAGAGGTGCCGTCGACAAGAGACAGAGGCGCGCCCCGCACACCTGTACCGTGTGAGATAGATTGGAAGAACATCGGAGAGACTCTCAGGGTGGTAAGTGAGAGGCGGAGCGTAACAGTGAGTCTGGATGCAAGTGGTCCGGGAGGAGGACCCCTTGTTTTCGAAAGCGAGTGTATGGGACGACAGAAGGGGAGGATAGTAGCGTAGCCTACCTAAGTCATGTACAATGGGCTGCCTATTCCTTTTCAGGATCCAGCAACCATTCATCATGTGGTCGTTTGGAGAGGGGAAAATAGAACAAAAGCAAAAGGAGAATCATAACATCCGCCACGTCATACCACGCCAACGCTCGAGGCAAAGTACACATGTACAGGTAGGTATGCCCAACCTACGTCAACAGCTATCACACCACCCTCGCGACCCAGTCCACCTGTCCCGCGGCACCATGCACGATCCATCAGGGCTGGCGCATATGCAGCGTACGAACGGGAAACCGGTCTGCATGTAAGTAACACATCACGTTGCACTCGGGGTCATGCTGGTTTTTCGAGCCCTGGAATGATAAGGGAAATAATGAAAGCGAGATGAACACGAGAGCACGGTAGCTAATCCCAAACACATGATGAAAAGTCCATTTACTATATCTATTGTAAGCGAACATACGCTCAAGTACCGCCGTAAAGCGAACAGAACGAGCTTTAGCCGGTCTACGTATCAAACAAGTGGGCCCCAGCGCCTTGCCAATAAACACCAGACGACTCGGGGTTCTGCCCAAGAGAAAAAAAAAAATCAACCATCGAGCGCATTAACACGTGGATTCCATTCTACAGGTTCGCTGGCAATTGGTGCCCAATGGTTCTGTTCAGACGCGATTAGCGCGTCCCTGGTCCCGCGAATCATCACCGAGTAGGACCAGACCCGGTAATCATATCACTTGCTGTTCGGGTGGACACGGGGCACAAATAAAATGCTTAGCCGGAATATAAGGGGAGATGGAAAAAAATATAAAAATAAAAATAAAAAGAGGGTTTTTTGGAACGGGTAAAAATAAACTGCCGTGTCGGGGCATTTTTTTTTTTTTTTCTCTGCCCCGTTGTTTCTTCGTCCACGACTCTGCGCCTGAACGGGTTGCCCCCATTGTGATGCACCATGCAGGTCAGGAGGACCTCCCAAACAAGCCGATCAGTTTAGCCGGTCGGCTTGTTGCGGTTCTCGGTCGTCCCTTTGAGGAAGCGGTCTGGGGTCTGGTAGGCGATGGGCTGGTCATGCACGAATCAGGTTACTGGTCAATCTGAGTAACATGAGTAAAAGACACTATCATCTGGGCGAACATCTCACCATGTTAAATGTACCACAAGATTTGGAGCTACAAATGGGCTGGTGACTGTGGTGGGCTACAGGGATCTTGTTGTGTAATTTAACACATCTCCTGTGAATAGCATGAAAGCAAAGTCTGCGACTTGGTTGTTGCGATATCGTGCTTGGTATTGGTATCAATTACTTTTTTGACTTCTTTTGTGACGTGCTTGGTCTTCACCGTGCCACTCGAGCAAGCCCACTGCTGCTGTCTGTGCTAGCCTGTAAGCGAGCAAAAAGAAAACGAAGACGCATAAACACATGTAAAGAAATAAACGAAACAAACTTGCTCATCCTTGTCATCTTGAAAACATACAGCCACAGGCCTCGTTTTCAAATCTGGTCGCCAATCCCCTATTCTCGCATACGCCACGCCAGGTGCTCTATCATCTTCTAACGCTTCCTGATGCAATGAAATAAAAGAATAAACAGTCAAACACAAAAGGAGCGCCCCTTTGTTTCCTGATAACGCCCGATGGCATGCTCTCGTGGGATTCTTCTTGACCCAAGGCATCCCAAATGTAAATGTAGTGGTTTCGATAGGTTTTGGGGGGGGGAAAGACAAATTTCGGACCGAAATGATACTAAGTCAGGTGCACATGAAATGAGAAATGCATCGACCGTCATATCGAAATCAAGCCGTTGAAGCAAGGTTGTGTCCACCTGCTGTGATTTTTCGTGCCATGGCTAATATACAATGTAGGGTTTTTCTAAAAGTCGAATGGAGTTGGCAAAGCGAGGCCCATCTGTTCCAACCGGTTCCTCCTCATGTCGATGCAAATACTGCGCTCTTGCCATAAAATGACAAAAAATATGTGCCAATGGAGAACTCCGGGTTTCAAGCCGGCCGAGAGGCTTTTGATGAAGCCCAAAATGCAGAAATCGTGAGCGAAAAAATTGCCAGACGATCCGTGATTTGTCTGTACTTGGTTTTCAAAAAAGTAGCTGCTGGCTGTTGTATATATCTGACGTGCATTTTGCGCCAAAAAAAATCAAACATGTAGTGGGTGTCCGTAAGGTTTTGTCCGAGTGACTAGGGAGCGCCATTCATAACAAATTCATTGACTAGTTCGGGACACGTAGTGATACTTGTGCCAATAGTTGTTGCTATTTCTTTCCACGGCTACCAGTTGCGGTGATTTTGGTCGTACTCATCAGGTCGCCGATATACTTCTGAAGAAACTTGTTGTTATTGTCGAGTTTGTCGTGCTCTTCTCGGACTGCCTCGATACGATTGAAGATGGTAATGAGGGATTCATGCAAAAGTTTTGCATGTCTGATTTTGTCTTGTCAGTCAAATTGCCAGGAAGTGGAGCTTTTCCTTGCAGAAGATTGCGCGGCCATGGAGTTTAAAGTCATGAATACTCGGCTAGTCTTACCTTCGCACCTCTTCCCTTGCTTCTTTGCCCATTCTATTGATGTCTTCGCTTGTTCGTCGGGGGCTCATGGCTCTGACGTCGTCGGGATCAAACCGCTCGTCGAGGGGACTAATTGCGGAGCTGTCACGAGGGACTACAATAGGGCTACTGCTCTCACGGCTAGGCAATCGCGGTCGAGTGGGAATCGGATGGTGCATGACGGGTCCATCTGTTTCGGCATCATTGTTCTCGGATGTGGCAGTTGACACCGACGAGTCAGATCGCTCTATAGGATGGGACTGGTCATTGCAACCATTTGACTGGTAATCTTGGTCCTCTGACATGGCAAAAGGATCAAGATCTGTGTCAAAGTATGTCGTGTGAATGCGTTTTGACTGTGACAAAAACGGGACGAGGAATCAACGTCGTCCGGTCAGACCGCAGCACACACGCGAGATGGACTGGCAAGACGGCGAAGCTGAACGTGCTCGCAAAGCTTCAATGCAAGCTGGTCTAGGAAGCCGTTTGCAATTATGGACAGTTCGATCTCGTCGACTTAAAGGCTTTGGAAGGGCTTTCCCCTCGAATGCCGCGAGATGAAAGGACGAAAGAGTCGTCACGAAGCCGATGGCAGAAGAGGTGAGGAGAGTCAAATCCGTGGCCAATTCGTCAAGAAAGAAGACAATGAAGGGAGGGCGAGGGCAGCGGGTAGATAAATGGCTGGGGCTCTGGAAGTGGAAGGATATGATGGTGGGCTCCTGCAGCACCGAGGGACGGCGGTCGGGTGTGGCATAGGGGTGTGGATTTGGCGCAATTAGGGGTCATGGACTGCCTGACGTCGGGACCAGAATTCTAACTGGTCAAATAAGCTGGCCAATGGTTGGTTGGTGGGCTGGCGGGCATCATAGCGGCAGCCGGCAGCAAACGTTTTGGGGCCCACGGGTACTTGAGGTACTTGGGATGAGTCTCAGCCCGACTGCCAGGTGCCAGACAGCTGACAGCGCACGATAGTGGAAGGAAGCACTGGCCACCACAGAGTCACACACAGACCGGACAACTGGAGCAAATGACGCAGGACAACACACATGCCATTTTGTTAAGTACCTAAGCAGGTACAGGTACGTCCTCCGTACACCTCCCAGTGTATCTTGAGCGCAAGACCATGGCGCCTAGGATGTGTGGTAAAAGTGGAGGCCGGAGCGATAGCGTCTCAAGTGGCGCAAATGGAGACGCTTAGAAACAAGTGACGTTGTGTTGTTCAGAGATGAACCAGGGTGCCTGCTGCTGCTGCTGCTGCTGCTGCTGCTGAGCGTTAACAGGTGGCCAGCTCAATTCTCACTCAGTGTCCATTTCTATCTCCCAATTCCATTCGCAACAGCCTAGCGATGATATCCTCTTATCGGTTCCCGACCGTTACTACTCAACGTAACAATCCCTGTTCGCCCGACATTGTTGCGAAATCGCCTGCTCAAAGGGGCAAGGGGGGACAGATTTCGTCATAAACAGGCCCCCTGTCTTACCGTAAGTATTGCAATGTAGGTCAGACCCTGTTGTGTAATCTGGCACCCGCATGACGGGCGCACGGCCAGAGTGATAAAAGTTGGGGTCCAAGCCTATTGCCAATTTGCCCTGGTACTGCAAAACGCGTAATTAATTTGATACTGCGCTGCGCTGCGCTTGCAATCTTGTGCGTGAAATTTGTCTGCCTCGATCGGGCAACTCCATGGTCACGTCTCGTAGTGGCCATGCTTGCTCAGCACAAATCCCCTTGTCGCTCCTCTCATCACACCGACTCGGCCCGGGTTTCACTGGGCAAGCAAACACAGCTAGTTAGTTAGTTGCACAGGCCAGTCTGGTCGATCGTCATCAGAGCGGTAAGGCCACCTGTGGCAAACCCGAACAGCGGTATGGCGAGATCGTGGATGGGATGGAACGTAATGGAATGGAATGTGCCCGTGTGCCGAAAGCATAACAAGGCCAACAACAGCTTTGTAAGGCTCGTGACATGATGCTGTTTAATAAACTTCTCCTAGTGCGGCTCATGTTCCACGTTACAGCATTGCATCCTAGCCCAGCTTGCGTCAAGTCTTGTCGCTGCTCACGAGCAATTTCTCGTTGTTGTGGCGTACATACATACATAATACGTCGAGGCGACTGACGTAGTATGAACCGGTGTACTCCGTAGGAGCGAGAGGCTTGGTGATATTAAGGAGGTTGGTGGTGTGGAGCCCAGTCGGGCTCCGGGTCAACAATCTATCCGCCCCATTTCTGGGCTGTCCCACCATTTAGAGCGCCCGCTGCCCATTGTTCCAACAGAGAAGGAAGTCTTGATATCACAGGTAGATGAGGATAGGCTAGGTTTGGCCCATGAGTTATTGTACTGTATCATGACATGGTTTGAGAATCATGACAATAATTAAATCTGTAGGACCGCTGACTCGAAACAATCTCGTCCCTCTAGTAATGGCCGCACTCTGGGAAAATGGAAAAGGCTAATGAACACAAATTGATTGAAAGCTTTCAACTGTTTATAAAAAAAAAAAAAAGTTTATTGAGCGAGAAATAGCTCGGAATTTCTTCCTGTTATGACCAGCTTCTGCAAAGATGGCTCGTAGCACACACACGTCGTGCCACTATATCCGGTTATCTGATGTGCAAGAGATGTATCGATAAAATCGGCCGTCTACAAAGAAACGGTTCAACAGCTTATACCGATATGGGAATGTTAGCTTATGTTGAGGTGCCTTTAAGGGTACTTGCAGACGTCATTAATGAAAATCCTGGCAATATTCTCATGGACAAAGTGGGGCACATTCCATATGTGGTAACTGCAGCCTGTTTCTGAGGTACCTACGGAGTACTCCGTAGCATATCGAAAAAAGCTGTGCGTCTGTGGTGCCTGAGGCGTTGCGTTGCAACTACGAAGCACAGGCATGAGGAAATTCGAAAGACGATGCCGCGGCTGCCGTCGACGGAGATGGGCGATTTGGCCAAATCACGACAGAAAAAAAGTTATCGGCGGGGGAAAGTGGGAAAGTGGAAAGTGACGCCATGAGGCCCCCCATCGGGGTGAACCCCTGTTGTGTTGATAATTGGGCTCTGCTATCCCTTGGAGTGCGCTAAAGCAACAGGGAGGTCACGAGACCCACCCATTTTCCGATACCTCAGAGCTACCTCTGGCTCCACAAAAGTCGCCTTTGTGCCTCCGAAAATTGCAGGTACTTCTATCATAGTGAAGTTAAGTCACCTTTCACGCCCCCTCATCATGATTGGTCAACTAGCGATTCGTGACCCAGCTGCTGCCTTAGCGTGCGCGTGCATTAGTTAGGTTACAGGAGTGTAGAATCCTCGTGACCACGAGGAAACCCTCTTGCATTGAAAGCCCATCCCTAATCCAAATGTCAAGTCAAATGCAGAAATGCAAAACGAATGCCAGTACGAGCCGTAGCATGCCAGGTAGATAATTCTCGTACGCATCAGCCCTCGGAGACCCCCAGTGGTTTCAACTACAGAGAACCCATAGGTGGACCGACAGTCACAGCATACATAAAATAGATAGCATCATCTCGATGCCCATTTACGCCAGCAGCACACGGCTACATGGGATTGCTCCAATGGAGCGACGATCGCCAACGCTTCGCTCCAGCAAGTGACCGACCATTCCGTGACGATCATCGTTGTCACGCAAGCAAATGGAAAGAAGAGCAGGTGGGGTTTTTTATGTTATCCCTTTGCCTGTCCGAAAGCAACTGGGTCACGAATTAGCTAGTTGACCAATGAGGGCGAGCGGGTTTGAAAGGCACTTCAATTTAGGTGTTAATATCGGTATGGTAAAAGTACCAGCAATCTCCTTCAGTACAAAGAGGTACATCGCACGTTAGTTACCTAGGTACCTAGGTACCTAGGATACTTTTAGTGCAATCTATACCTGAAAGTACCCTTAGTGTTTCTTTTTATACTATAACACCCTTTATATAAGTAGATATATATATAATAGCGCTGTAAAAGACTGGCCTAGTGGCTACTGCTAACTAGCGTCTATGGTGAGAACTATAATCATAGGGGAGCGAGAAAGAGAGAGGAAGTAAGGACCTCCCTCTGTCCCTCAGCTATATACTAGGGGGTGGGCCCTTCCCTCTATAGCCCCTTTTATTCTGCCCTCTACGGAATATAGCTAAGGTCCTTTCTAATAAGTGCGGCAAAGCCCCAGCTAACCCGCGGACAAATGCAGACTGTCCTGGTCTAACCCCCTAAGTAGATACCCCTCTTCCCCCTCTAGCTATCCTTTAGTCTCTACCTCTGTAGCGCCCGGCAAAGTCCTGGATAACATATAGATAGAAGCGGACCGCGCCTATCTAACCGTCTATATAGGTACTCCCCCCCTCTGCCGTCTTCCAGTTCCCTATGTAAAGACCCAAGCCTAAGGCTCGAGTCCATGACAAGCGCCTCAAGTTCGTTTTTAAGGTCTTTTATATATATATAAAGATATAATAGCTATTAAGTAAAAAACAGCTAAGTAGCTTACAAAGAAATATTAGAAGTACTTTACGCTAGAAATAGGTGTGTAGGGACTCTTCTACTTTCGGTTAGGTCTAGTGCAGTATTTAGAAGGAACTCCAGGTGCGTTATTTGCGTGCCCCTGTTGAGCCTTTGGAAGTATCGAAGAAGATGTGGGTCCCGTGACCTACCTGTTGCCTTCGGTCTGGGTAGCAGAGTAGTTATACGACGAGTAACTAACTGCCTTACGTTAAGATACCTAGGTATTAGTAGACCGAGCCCCTCATGACGCTAATTACGTCTAGCCTCATGTTCTAGGGGTCAACAACTTAAATCGCACTTTTTTAAATGGGCCGCCCACCCGACGGTTGTTGTGTTGGGGGATGGAAGTGCGGTTTTTTTTTTTTTTTTTTTTCTCCCGACAAAAAAAGAAAACAAGAAAAGCAAAAGTGGTGACACAACAGCAAAATATTCCGTCATTGAACCTTTGCTCTCTGCTTGCCCTGTTCGAGACCCACATTGATGTCATTCTTGTAGATCGGCGTGCACCATCGGTAAGCTTCCGTGAGTCAAAACGCCGCGGAGACGTGCTGTATCAATGTACTAGCGACGGGCTTTAGCGACGTGCGGAGTGCCGAATATGGAGCACTGTAGCTCGGTGCTTAGCAACTCTTGACGCAGTGGAGTTTCTACTGATGCTTTAAGTACTACCCTAAGTTGGTACCTAGGTATCTAGTAGGTACCTAGTAGTTGGTTGGTAACCACTCTGCGACCTTATTCTCCTTTACGCGAAAGCAACAGCACGAATGAAGTAAATGACAAATCAAAAGTGGCGGCGCTCCAAAGTTTTTTCATTACGTGTAAAATTCAGCAAGCATGCGCAAAGGGATGATGTTAGATAATAGCAAACATCGCTGGCATAGTGGCTGTCTAGAGGTATCGACAAGGTATTGGCAAGGGAGGGTCCCGTGACCTAGCTGTTGTGTCGCGCCAGGTAATTGTCGATGAGATAAGAAGTAATCTCTTTCGTGTCCATCGCTTGGGCGGAAGGCGCTATGGCCGCGATGATGTGCCATTGAATGTACGGAGTACGGACTACAATGTACCGCTTGGATGGCGACGTTCCCACATAATCTCAAGTACCCCTCATTCAGCCTAGTCCGCATCGGCCCACATCCCCGCTCGCGAGCAAGCATCCTCCTTTACACGTATGTACGTAATCGTGCATCGACACCGAGCACAGGTCTGCTAGTTGGCAGCATCACAAATTAATACCGTGCAGCCTGAATTACTGCTACAGAGCCCCCTGCATTCAACCTCAGGAAAGCAGGCTTCGTCTTTTTCCACACCGCCGGCGATCCAGGCATCCCAGTTATTTCCAGAAAAGCATATTTCAGCTCAATCTGGCGCAAGGACCTCCCGTACCTTACGAGCATACGCATACACGATACACCAATGGAAGCTTCGGGCTGAGGGTACCGGGGAGAAAAGAGAAATGCACCTGTAATTAACGATACTATCTCTCAAGGCATAGGGTAGACGCCCTGGTAAGGCGCTTTTGGGAACTCGGCATCAAACTGCACATGGCGACGTCATCACCTCTGATACGTCAAGCGAGCTGCCCAGATAGCCCGGGCTTGCTTGCCAAGATATGTCAGCTGTCGATGGGTGAAATGCCGGGCAAGAACGAAGTTGCTGCGGGTGCCAGAACACATGCCCCCCCTCCCCTCCCTTTGTAACCTGACCTGACCACCACTAAGTGACTTCGCCTGACCATAAAAGATACCTTAGCTGACTATTCTCACCCTAACCCCTAACCCCTAATTCTAACCCTTCTAACCCTTATATATATTTTCTGTTCCACGAAACCCTGGTCGGGTGGAACTATATTTACCTGCACCTTATCATTTTTATCTGTCCGAGTCACGCCACCTACTTCATTAATTGTTCAGCTGGCGTGGCAAACCTGCGTGCCGGAAAATCAATCGTGAAAGACATTCCGTCGACGGGCAACCAAGTCCGCTCTCCATGTACACATACATGGTCTGTCCCAATAACAAGCAGCCTGTTGGGGTTACGCTGGCACTGATAGTGAATGTCAGTTAGTTTTGGGTAACTGCTTTGGGTCTCCTGTTCAGGCTCTGCAACTATCGTCAGCAATGGAGGGAGATACACCCTCTTGACTGATCGGAGCGGCGGCAACTTATCAAAACGAGCCAAACTTACTCCGTACCCGGATGGACGTTGAAACTACCGATGGAGCTGTGTCTCACCGGCGTTCGGGTACTCGGATGTTGTAACGCTCACTTGCAAAGACGGCGTTTATATATAAGCTTCTTCACATTCCACTTTATCGCCGAGTAAGCCATATTACAATCCTCCCTTTTCTTAAGAGCCGAATTATTATATTGGTATCTGAAGGACCATCTCGCCGTCGAGATGGCGGATATTGGACCCAAGGTCCACCCCTATCGTTAAACCCATGGACCACCAAGACGACGCGCCCCGAAGGGCACCCTCGTTGACGAAAATGCCGAGACCGGCATGAAGCATGGTGAGACCAAACAAGGGTCTCTCGCCCCGCCATGTCCAGCTAATGGCCACAGGAGGCTCCGTGGGTACAAACCTCTTCCAGGGAAGGGACAGCCGCTTATCGTAGGGCGGCCCGCTCTCTCTTTTGCTAGGATATCTGTGTGTTTGAGAAACGCTATTCGTCTTGGCAATCTGTGCGCCGAGATGTGCGCATAACCTGCCTGTTGGAAGATCCATCTTTGAGCCGGCGAGCAAGTTCGTTCATCCGGCGTTGGGCTCCGTCACAGACTGGACCTACTTTTACGCACGACTCAAGACCAAGGGAAAAAAGACGGATAAAATTAGCGTTTCTATCAGTACTCTCAAATATCTTTAATCTTAAACTTAACCAAGATAGAGCACTGTGTCTCTCTGCCTTTCATGTCCATCATCCGAATAAAGCTCCAGCCAGGTACAACGTACATGACACGAATCGCAGCTACTGCAATCATAGGGTTCTTAGCCCACGAGTCTTCACTCTTGATCAGGATCCGCAGAAACACAAGCTCGTTATCTTCATAAATCCATTCAAGAGTTTCATCCCAAATGGGGTCAATTACCGGGGGTTTGTCGCCCCTGTGTAAGATGCCCAGTTTGTGATGTTTGTACGCCGATGTCTTTCTTTTGTGTGTATCTCCTTCGATATTTCCTGGGCTATATAGACTGCACGTGAGGTAGGGCTTTAGGGAGTCGAGCTCACGATCTTCATCGACGGGGATGTCAGTAGCGCCAGCAACATGCAGACTGAGCTTCTTCTTCTTGCCCGTGAGGATGTTGCCGTCGCCACCTTCTCGCAACGGTGCTGGCTTAAGGACGTATCCCTCCGATCCGTTGAAAAGCGCATCGTTGAGCTGCATGCTAGTTCCGAATTTCTGCCAATTTAGAGCGCAGATCTGGGCGCCAACGGCCCAGAAGGACATTGGCTTCAAGTTGGACGAGGAAATTCGAGTCCCCTTCGGATACACTCGCATGAGGTGCCTCGAGTTGTGAGCTGCGATGGCGATCGCTGCAGCCGGAAGATGAGCTGAAAGGCCTGACTCGGATATATTGATGAGATGGTGATGCGGGCCGTGGGTCAATTGGCCTGGATCATACCAGGAGTTGTCCATCGGCTTCACAGATTGTGCGTAGACGCCCAGGTATGCTAGCTCGGGAATGATGGCTCCCGTAACAGTCGCTTTCTTGTTTTCATTATACGCTATGCGCGCATTCTTCGACTCAGCCGTCTCCTGCTCATCATTGTCACCATCACTGTCAGACTCGTCCGCCTGATTATCGCCAAGGTGGAATTCGACGATGACGGAAATGCAGGCTCCAAGATCTGACAGCGAAACATACACATCGTGGAATTCCTGTTCACGATGTCCCTTCTGCCGAATAGGCTCCGACAGAAGGCGATCACCAAAGACCTCCTTCATGATCGCCACCAGACGTCTCTGGCCGTGCTCTTTGCAGTGGTTCTCAAGCGACAGCAGAATGGGGCTTACGACATAACTTGGATCCTGCGCGGCAAATGCTTTCTCCTCGTCAAACACGTTTCTGATGGTCTCGCAAACAGCCCTGAACGGAATATGGGATACCAGTGTGAAACCATGGGTGACCTTTGGCTCGTCCGGGTCAGAGCTGTTGTCCCACGCGTCAACCTCTACGCATCGTGACCCTGTCTTCAATGCAGTCTCGTAGGCTGAAGCACAGGACAACCCATATAGCTGGTTAGCCATGAGATACGTGTTGTGGCTCGAGCTGATGTAGTACTCGGGGAGCGGCCGCGATCGGTCCAGCAACAACTCTGGGACTTGGAAATGCGATCTGCCGAGCAAGTTGCGCAGCGCTGGCGTGGGCTCGTCAACGTCGACGCCAGCATCAACCTCGGACAAGACCAAGTTCTTGGCTAAGAAGGTGCGCAGAGCGTGGCTCACGCGAAGCTGCTGCTTGTCAATCAGAGCTTTGCGAGCGCCGCGCCCTCCGCTCGCTATGCTGTCAACACAAATGTTGCCGCCCTCATCCTCATCGTCTTGGCCGTCTTTGAAGTGATTCAGGTTGGCAAGCTTTCGAGGAATGGGAATGTGAAGATCTGGCATTGTGTTGGTTGAGCCTGAAGTTGCTCTAGAAATATATGACTTTGCAAGAGAGGTTGTATTTTGTTTTGATATGCCACAGCCGAAGGTCGGCAGCAGCGAGGCACGCAGCAAGTGGTGGTCGCTGGTGATTGTATCTCGGCCCCACAAGCCTTGATGTGGGTGCGATACCTAGAGTGGCCTTCTGTCGTCTGAGAAATTGCGAGATGTGAGAAGTACTTCTTTGTCACCAAAATGCTTATCGTCACTTCCGTCACAATGTAGATTAGCACGACTTTAGTTACCTTCCGCCCATGTTGCTTGATTGGTCTTTAGTCCCTGTCGGTACCGGGAGTACGGGCACGCAGGTACCTGGTGTCACGGCTGATCGGCATCGTGACCACGCATGACCGACCACATGGCCAGAATCGCGCGCACCAACTGAATCTGGGGAAGGGACCGTAGCTTCCCACTTTGCGTCTACAGAATGAGGCCGTCCTGTGGAGATGGGAAATTTCAGCCCCAGTCTCTCTCGGCAGGCCTAGATTTGCAGTTTGTTCGGCCATGGGCAGTTGATTCGTCACGTATTATCTACTAATTCGTAAGGATGTAGTTGAAGAAACGAATCTACAGAGCAAAGGTGGCAAGATTCTGATTTCTGCAAATTATTCCATTCAATGCGCAACGGCAACAAGCAGGTTGGTTATTATGGGCTCCACTTCGACTCACTTCGACTCACTTCGACTCACTTCGACTCACTTCGACTCACTTCGACTCACTTCGGCCCAGTACACCTGGGATAACCCGACATGGGCGAATTAATTCCCTGCCCTCGCGTCGGTTTCCCTCCTCTCCATCTTCGTTGTTCGTATCCGTACCCAAATCCGCATCAGATACTCCTTGATTCGCGCCGTGCCATGTGCAAGGCCCATACCACAGGGTAGGGTCGGTGGCCCAATACGCGAATAAACTTACTGGTTACATACTTTAGGTTTGTGAAATTTCTTCTCTTCATATTTTATTTCATAGATCATAAGCTTCGTCTCCATTTTTCTCTCATATAATTTGTAAATCTTGGTAAACGGAGCGTTAGTCGAGATCTTATACTACGCTGGATGGTCAGCTGTCCGATGCTCTCGCTTTTATCCAAGACGCCGGGGTCATTCATGGTGATGTAACATACATAACAATAGGCAGCTCCATGCGGGCAGTATATCTGCCCTTTTTTACGTTGCGGCCTGCTTGCCTTCGTGTATGCATGTGTTTGCCCTGCTTATTATCAATTGGAGATCGCATGAGACATAGGGGACGGATGATAGAGTGCGGTAATGTGATTGCGTGTCGCTCGCTATGACTGGCTAGGTTGTCGCACGATCAGTCGCGATATTATTTTGTAGTAGATGGGAACATGGACTGGTGCCCGAAAATCCTGGGCGGTGGCATGCAACGCGACTAGTTGATGGGTAGAGTCTAGCTTAATAGTTGATTGAAGTTGTTGAGTAGGTAGTTGATCAAGGGCTAGGGACAGAGCAGCGAATAGGCGTGACCTAACAGCACACATATAGATAGGTTTAGCACCTGTTGTAACGAAAGAGGCAAAAAGGCTTCACATAATCACGTCACTACATGGAAACCCAGATACTCAAGGTAGTGTAGTGACCTAATGATGCTCAGCCGGAATTTGCTCGGTTCGATAATGCTTTATTGATCAGGGACGTACATTTATCTGTAAGATCCATGTGATGCGATATCATGGGAAATTACCGATAAAACTAGATCACGACTTTCAATGTAGAGAGATTACTGTTATCGTGAAGTTACATGTAGCCAAAATCTCGACTACCTAGGTAGGTAGTGTTATTGTAGTCACAGACGAGAGCCGCACTTGATGAGAAGATGTCAACCGATGTTCTGCCATCGAGGTTCCGACTCAAATATGCGGCAGACTATTCAGCAAATCAGGTTCCTACCTTGGCCCCACCTTCGCGGCCTTACAAAAAAGTTGAAAATTTAGCTGCTAATCTTCTCTTTCTTTTCCTTCTTCTTATCCAAATTGAACAACGCAAAATACCACGTTTAAGTTCCTCCCCGATGCTGGTCCGAGGTGCGCTCTACGGCTGCGCCCAAGACTGCTGGCGAATGAGGGACAGAAACGGAGATCAAAGCGAACAATCTTGGGTGCGGTGCTTCCCGGCGAATGCCACATGGGGAGGATCGCAATGATTGAACGTACATGTACATGCCGACATGCCGACATGACTGCCTACCTGCCTGCCTGCCTGCCTTGCGACACTTCGAAGTCGGTTGCGATTTTACGCAAAGACGGTGTTGTCTCCGCTCGATACAGCCTGAGTACAACGGTTACCATGCTATCGATGGCTCCACGGCACCGTGACCGACTCTAAGATATTATTGTAGACCCGACCATGTCGCAACATTTCCACTGGTGCTTTCAATTTAGCTTAAACCGCAATCCAGTGATCCG
This sequence comes from Atkinsonella hypoxylon, assembly GCA_000729835.1. Lineage (NCBI taxonomy): Eukaryota > Fungi > Ascomycota > Sordariomycetes > Hypocreales > Clavicipitaceae > Atkinsonella > Atkinsonella hypoxylon. Next base: position 170,841 of record JFHB01000025.1, on the reverse strand, counting down.
TAAACGAAAAAAGTTTGGATCATGGTAGACCAACTGCCGTGCGGCTCGTATCGATTGTAGTTGCCCATGCTGATCACCTGATCATTTCCACATCGACCAGTCACCCGGCCTGCCATGTCTGAAAGAAGCCACCAAATTTTCTCTACTACACATATGCAACACCAGTCATTTCATGTGCCACGTTCATTCATTACCGCAAGAATCGAAGCGCCATTGAATTATATTTAATTACATTATAAAGGTAGAGTTACAAAAGGTATTTAATCCATTGGAGCACGCCCTCTTGGCGTCCGCACACCACCTGCCAAACCAAGTTGGCTACAAGCTGGTGGGCCGAGCATCCTCAATGCAAACAGGTTTAACTCGAAGAGCGTCCTGCTTGACGGAACTGTGGTTGTTGTAAATAACGCGCGCGCGCTTTCGCTTCGCGGCGGACGGGATGAGGATGAAGAAGTATTCGTCCTTCGTCTAGATTTCCACCCCGACGTTGGCACAGACTCCTGTATATCCATCCTCATCGGTTTCATCGATTCCTCTGCCACCCAAAAAAGGCTTGAAGCTCACCCCCTCTTTCTGTGTTTTTGTTTTCTCCCTTTTGTCCATAGTAATTGTGAAAGACCTTAGCAACTTGATTACTAACTCGCAGAAAGGTCACAAACTGAACCATGAGCATGAACGAAGCGCGGGAAAAAAACGATGAGATGGATTTAAAAGACAAGAGCCTCTGGTGTAGCGCGCTTAACTCTCGTCCACGATGTTTCGAGCAGCAAGTTCAAGGGCGTGGAGGTCGCGCTTGGCCTTCCAGCATGGCTGACCGAGACGCCAGCACCAAGGCTCTGGGTTTGCTTCGGGCGAGGCCTCGCGCTTCTTCCAGCACAATATTCTGGGGCCGTTGCACTCTGGTGGGAATGAGCCGGGCGCGGGGGACGAGTCCTTTCCGTTCTCACCACCTTGGGCATTATCGTCACTGCGAATGGCATTGATAACGGCATTGGCGGCTCTCCTGCTCTTCCAGCACGCCTCGCCGGGGCGTGAGCACCATCTCTTGTCCTTGGTGGGAATATCGTCACCGGTAGAGTCCCTCTTCCAGCACGCCTGACCTGGTCGCCAGCACCAGGGAGACGGATCGCGCTTCTCGTGGCTACCTTCATCTGACCCAAACCTCTTGTCGAGCCCCAGGGCGGTGAAGTAGTCTTCAGGGTTTCTTGTCGTGAGGGCAGCAAGGTGTGCCAGCTCGGTGATGGATCGCTTCGCTGCGTGTGCTGCACCACCTGAGGCCTCGCTGTATGCGGCTTCTGGAGAACGCTCCTTGAGCACATCGGTTGTCTGAATGGCCTCGGAGAACGCCTCGGCGGCCCTCTTGACTTTCCAGCAGGGCTGGCCGTGGCGCCAGCACCAAGGCTGGGGATCAGGAGCCGGAGCTGCGTGAGCACCGACCGCAGCAAGGGCGACGAGGACAGAGGTAGTAAAGTGCATGTTGTGAATCTTGGGTTTCCCAAGTTTTGGACTATGAGACTCTTTGGTGAGAGTAAAATGAAAGCTTGAATAGTGATGATGTGCCATGATCAACAGCATCTGAGGGGCCGTGATGCTGTTTTTAAAGGTTTCTTGTCTCCTGGTTATTCGCTATTATCATGTTAGAAAAAGGATGACTAGTACGTGACTTACACATGAAGCATTAATTGACCTGTCTCTGGTTTGTGTCGGTGCTTAGCAGCCATGGCTATTGAGCCATTCTTGTCAATAAGCCAAGTGGCATGCCCGGTGCTTCCAATGCGGTGACAACGGCAACAACGGCAAGTCACAAAAGCACTGTGCAGCATGTTTCTTTCACCATCACGCCAGGACCATTATCAGTACGAAGTTCACAGTCAAAGCACAGTACAGAACCAGTACGCCAAAGAGGAGGCCTTCCACGTTGGGGCCTGGAAATCACCAATTTCGCCATAAAATACAGATTAGTAGAGTGGCTTCTTTTCAGGCCCAAATTGAATCAGCAATGGCGTCTGTTGGACCTTCCAGTGGGGCGAGAAATGGGCATGATGTGTAATTCAATACCTTTCCAGGGTCAAGGTCAGTTTATCACTACTACAGCGCCATTGTCTATTGATGATGACCCAAACGCTATTGAAGGTGTATTCACACCCCAAAAGGGAAGGTGGGTCTCCAAATCTCAAGATGCGGGTCTGTGCGTCAGGACGCATGCATGGCATTGACAATAGGCTCGAGAATGTCTTAGATCGGGCTCTGGTCCATCTCCCATGGCAGCAAGGACGTTAAAGCAATGCGACTAACTGACAAGAAGAAACCATATGTTTCTCTGGCCGCGCATCTCGATGCATAGCAAGTGCCCTACAATACGTTGTGGGCAATCCTGGTGCCAATTACAGCTTTGTTTAATAAGAAGGGTGGCGTAAGCCTCTCATTTAAAAAAAAAAAAAAAAAAAAACAAAACACACACACACACACACACTAGACGTCATGTCGTCGTGTCGTCGTGTCGTCGTGTCGTCGGTCGTATCCGTTATTTGACTGACCTCTGTAGATACTTGAATACAGCCGCGGAGAGAAGTGGCGCCCTTGTCGATCATCCTAGCTATTCATGGCCTGCACAATAACTACCCATCGGTCGGTAGACTGTGACAACTAATAAGCCGGCCGGCTAGGTCGGAGACGAGCCAGGAGAAGAATGTTTCGAAACTTCGTGGTCGTGTCCGTGTGATTGGGGTTGCTTGCCTTTTGTCAAGCACGGTTCCATAACCAGGGGGCCAGTTCTGAGTTAACATCGGCCTCCAGGACAAAGCGGGATCAATTCAAATTATGCGCATCATGGTCACAGGTTCGCCTTCGGTACTGGGGAAAAACGAAAGTGGACAGAATCCGGTACGCCTCCGGTCATTATTCAACCTGTCCAACAAAATATGCCCGCCGGCATAAGAGACTTGTGAAATAGGAGAAGCATCTGCGCAACACCTCAACAGTTTTCATGGGGAAAAATTAAAGGTCTCAAGTTCTCGAAATTGCATCTTTGAGCGAATAACGTGCACTCTGTCAGATTTTGCAAACCCTAGCTACACGCGGCCATCACATCCAGGACGTGAAATCTCACAAGGGACGGCGTCACTTGCGCCATGAGCGAACAATCAGACCTGTCGGACCTAACTCAATAACTATCTGGTCAAGAAGCCCAATCCGGCTTTGGAGCGACTATTGTTGTGAGAGTACTCGGTTAGCGGCAAGACTAAACTCCTCCGCAATGGTGGAAATGAACGGCGACCATCAGATGGCGCCGAGCCGGGAACTGATGCTTTGCGATGAAATCCTTTGATATTATAATGTCACAGAGTGATTACCGTGTCAGTTGATTCCGGGGAGCTCATAGGAAGTACTCAAGGCGTCCATAGAAAATCTACGTGGAAAGTCATTAAAGATCAACTACAGTACCTCTCTATACTGAGTATTTCCGCGAGATCTAGGTATTTCTTTGTATTTAGAGAATTGCAGTTACGGCACATCTCTGCGGCGTTGTGACTGTCAAGGGGATATAATGGGTATATTTCGTTAACTGACAGCTCGCTTCCCGGGATATAACTCCTCATGATATCCCAGGCCAGCCTGGCGAAGTCCTCAGTATCCCGAAAGACTCCACAGTTCACTTTAAGACTGGAAATATCCTACCTTTAACAGCAATTTGCCAGCTTTGTACTTGGTGAACGTCAGCCTGTCAGAACTCATCTTCTCGATCGACCCACCGGAGACCAGATTCCTTGGCTTTCAGCGCTACCCTTGAAAGGACTTCATAGAAAACGCATTAAGAGAACTCAGATTCTTTACCTGCTTTCACATCTGCAACAACCTTGATGCGTCATTGGCTGCAGATAGCCGCTGTGTAATAGAGGACTAGTCGTCCCAGACGACAGTGTCTCGCGACCATCAAAATCAAGAACAACATAATCCAGTGCCAGCGCTCAACTAGGATGCTGAGAGTAAATGCGAGCTAACAAAGCAGATGATGTTTCAAAACTTCCAAAGACCAGGCTTTTAGACTGCAAACCGCCCGATAGGTTGGGATGACCAAACTGCTGCCTCGTACCATGTTGGATTGCATACCGGATAAGTATGATACACAGACTTGTCAAAATACTTGAAAACAAGGAGAAGTCCTCACTGTATAAAAATACGTTGGAAGGTCCTCAAACTATCTCTTATCCCCGAACCTCGTTATCAAGACGAGGAGCGACGTTGACGCGAAACGTCTTTCCTAAGAAGGAGGCATCGTGTGCGGTATTCCCATTTCAGCCTTGCACAAACCCGGATTCAGAGACGAGGTCAAATCCTGTACTTCAAGTCCGATACGGGAATTAAACTTGAAAACTTCTCAGACGCGGTTTGTTCCTGCACAGGCCGCGACTTGCACACATCATGGATGACGTCACCAGCACGTCGCAGGCCGCAGTAAAATGGAATAGACGTCACAACGACCCAGTCGCGAATGTTACCATTTCATTTCAAGGCAGCCTCCTAACTACAAGTCGTCCATAAATGGTCGCCATTGAGCAGAGTCCAGCTGTGAAGAACAGACGGACCAACTCCATTGCACCTCATGCACACTGCCACCATGTCCCTCCGACACTTCCATCCCCTCCGCGCTGCCGTACTAAGCACTCGGGCATACCACGCATCTACGCCCCTTCGCCTCCCCTACAAGGACGCACAAGATCGTGAATCGCTGAAACCACAACGGGCGGAGCAGACCAAATCCGGTCGCGACGACGACCTCTCAGCCGCACCCAAGACGGCCTTTCATAAGGGCGGCAACTCCCCTGAAGATGCACGCAATGCTGCATCGCGAGAGGAAGGTGGAGATCCGCTGGCAGCCAGTGGTGCGAACCAAGAATTGAGTAAGCCGCAAGGCGATGAGGGTGGGAAGAACCATGGTGCTGGGAAGGAAGTCAATAAGGGTGGGAGGAGTGGTGGCGGCGCGTCGACCAAAAGAGGTGATCCTGGAAGATAGTGCGCGGTTGTCTCGATGGGCTTGTTGTGGTGGTGCTTTGCGGTAGCGGGAGAACCGCCAGCTACGTTTTCACATGAGGGAATAGTCGATGTAATACAGACATTCCAATTAGAGGGCAATGCAAGTTGATGAGATGATCATTTGATTCTCCTTGGGACGTTTTCCTCAAGTCGTGGCGCTGACAGCGGCAATCGCTTGCTAGTCCACGCACATTGGTGAAATGAAGTCGAGAATGGTACTATGTTGGTACAATTAACCTGCCTTATGATTACGGCGCGTCGCAGACATGTGTTGTTGGCATTCTTCAGGCTGTCCTACAATATTCCTCAGGTTTCTACCAGACACGACATGGCTGCCATCATTGTGACTTCCGATTCAGTCCTGCTTACATGACATGTGATAAACACGCCATGTATTTTGTTCGTGTGCTGATGACCGGCAACGCGTTGATTTACGACAGAGACGGATATGACTTAATCATGCTCCATATCTGGTCACAGGGAGTGATAAATTACAGGTTGACAAGCTTGATAGGGCCGGCTCAAGTTGAGCTTTGTGATCAGGGACGCCGATTCGATAATTCCGCACTGCACAATTCCAGGCTTCTTTGGCCAGATTCTTCCGGTATCGTGTCAGATAGTATATGAAATTATGAATGCAACTTGTACACATAAATACTACTTGTGCTAGTCTTGATGATAACATGCCTACTCGCGCTTAAAACGCAACTTGAGACCCCAGTCCGTCCAACTCCCGCTCCCAGCAACGATGCTGGCTAATTGACCAAAACACTTGGTCCAAAAAGTGCTTGGCATTCTTGCTTGCCTGGATAACTTCTTTAAGGCCCTCGGGCTTCGGGTCCTTCAGAGTTGCCACGCCATAGCTCAACACTGACTCACTATCCTGAGAGAGCTGCACCTCGTTCAATTGAATAGCGCGCTTTACCAATTCAACTGCTTCGCCTGTGGCAGCAATGGTCTTAAGATGGCCAAATGCTTCTCTAACATAATGGGTCACTCGGCCCATCTTAATTAGCGTACTGATCGAGTGTTCTCCCCCAGGGATAAAAAGAGCGTCGAACAATGTGCTTCTCTGACCCTCAAAGTGGTGATCCGGCACGAGTCCCTTGGCCGAAGACTTGTCCTCACCTGCCGCAAAGATGGCCGATCGCCGTGGTCCGAGAACTATAGGAATGGCTCGTGCTGCTTTCAGAGCGGCGACCATTGCGGTGTACGCAATAGCATCGTAGCCGTCGGCGACGAGGATGGCAACTTTTCGTGAGGCAATGGTTACCCTTTCAGGCATGTACTCCAATTGGCTCAGCCCTCTTGCCTTCTTACCATGGGCTTTGCGCGAGGAGGGAGACGGGCTTGGACCTCCAACCATAGTGGCGACTGATTGCGCAAGCTCAAGATTTATATCGGCGAGACGCTTGGTAAGGCGCTCGTAGACAATTGGTTCCTCGCAATGATCCAGTTCGAATGAAAATGCTGACTTGATATGACTCTTCTCCACCTCAGACATGGAATTATAAAAAAGCTCTGCCTGAGAGAAATGCTCCTTGAACTTTTCGCTCTTGCCGCGAAATTTGACGCCCTGAACATCTTGCGGATGATCAACGTATCCGCCTTCTTTCTCCGTTGCTGCGGGTTGTACCTCGAATCTGTTGGGCCAGTAGTTGACTTTTCCTCTCGCGATTGTATGGCGCATAGCGCCATCTCGATTGAAGTTCATCATTGGACACACGGGTTTGTTGATGGGCAGCTCTTCCCAGTTGATTCCAAGTCGGCTAATTTGGGTATCGAAATAAGAGAAGTTTCTCCCTTGAAGCAACGGATCATCAGAAAAACCAATACCAGGCACAACGTGACTGGTGCAGAATGCGACTTGTTCTGTCTCAGTGAAATACTCATCCACGTTGCGATTCAGCTCCAGCTCGCCAATGTAGCGAATAGGTACGAGTTCTTCAGGCCAGACCTTGGTTGCGTCGAGAATATCAAACTCAAAGTCATCTTCTTTACCTTCAGCAATAACCTGTATACCAAATCTCCATTTGGGAAACACACCACTCTCGATGGCTTCCATCAAATCTTTCCTGTGAAAGTCTGGGTCCTGGCCCGCAATTTTCAGAGCTTCATCCCAGACCAGCGAATGTACTCCCAGTTCGGGAGTAAAATGGAACTTGACAAAATGGCGTTCACCCTTCGCGTTTTGGAGTGTGTATGTGTTGACGCCAAAACCCTGCATCATTCTGTATGACCGAGGAATTGCACGATCAGACATGGCCCACATATACATATGTGTAGCCTCAGAGTGCATATACATAAAATCCCAAAAATTATTATGTGCTGATTGAGCTTGTGGAATTTCATTGTCCGGCTCAGGTTTGGCGGCATGAATGAGGTCTGGAAACTTCATGGCATCTTGGATGAAAAATACGGGGATGTTGTTACCGACAATGTCCCAGTTTCCTTCTTGCGTGTACATTTTCAATGCGAAACCGCGCACATCTCGAACTGTGTCTGCAGATCCACGGCTGCCCAGGACGGTGGAAAACCGCAGGAAGACTGGTGTCTCCCGAGAAGTGTCTGTAAGAACACCAGCGTGTGTGACATCTTCTGCAGATTCATGGAGTCGAAAAGTACCGAAAGCACCGGCGCCGCGAGCATGAACTACACGCTCTGGAATTCTCTCATGGTCGAATCGATGAATCTATACCTGGTTTGTGAGCTGCTATAACTCGATCAACTTCGTGTTCATCCAAACGCACTTTTTCTCGAGCAAACGCATCTTCCAGGAGCATAGGACCAGTCTTATGGTTTGTGCTGACGCGTAGCCAGTTATCTGTATCAGACTGCTTCGTCCCAAAATCTGCCGTTATTCTGTCATTTTTCGTGGGCTGTACCATAGAGGCCTTGAGTTGGTCCACTTTTGCTGTTCTTGAGGTCATTGTTGCGATGGCGAAGACAAATTCGGATCGTCTTTCTGGCAATTGGCTACTCCAGAAAATGAAACAACACGCTGCTTATGTCGTTGAAAACCACTGCGAGTTCACTTTTAAATATCCCATCTCAGCTGCAGCTAGTGTCAAATTGCGACCAACATGTCAATGGCGGTCACAGTGTGCCAGAAGTAGGCTTGACGCCGATTATGACATCAACCACTGTAAACAAACAAGCCAATCAACGTGGCCCGTTATAAATCGGTCGCCTACTCCTGGGCCGTTACTCCTTTTGGACATGGTTCAGGATGACAATCGCGATGGATGAATAATGACATTTGTGGTTATGACGGTTACTATTGCGCCATGTTGATGTAATGGAAAGAGGGAAGTTGGAGGTGCTACCTTAACGCTGGCGCGGCCGGAAGAGAAACTCCGGCTGGTCGGTCGACGCCACTCAACGGGTTTGCGCGTTCACTTTCTACTACAGCTCGGAGCACTGAGTAAACTGAAAGACGCATTTTGGTACTGTACGCATTGGAAACTCATGCGACGCGGTTCTAGTCGTCTTGGCCTCTCCTGCCCTTTATGGTCACCCGCGTCGAGCACAACGGATGACGAGATGGTGATGTACCAGTAACTCGCTTGAGTCTACTGTATAGATGGAAGCAGCCGCGTCCTTCTGGAAATCTGAATTCTCGACATAATTCTTCAAATCAATCGACGTCTTTTCAAAGTTGTTTCTCGTTTTGCTATCACGCCTGAAATTTAACCACCCAACTGCCAGATTGATCAATCATCATCGCCCAATATGGCTGACCATCAAGGATCTTTCCAGCCGCCTAAGGCGCCAAAGAGCCACGAGCAGCCGGGGTAGGTTACATATGATGCCTTTTTACGCTTTCAACCTGACCCTGATGATTACGGGACAGATATGAACACAAATTGAACCCTGCAAGCGAAAGTACCAAGCTGGAGGGCAAGGGCGAGCTTCACGAGTACAAAGCCGCTGGAAAATTAACAGGCTCGAATGCTTTGATCACAGGAGGCGAGTAAGTTCAGTACCATAAACGAAAGGGCGAAAGTTGAGAGGTAAATGTTAACGCACATCTCAGCTCCGGAATTGGTCGGGCCATCGCGGTGCTTTATGCCCGCGAAGGCGCCAATGTTTCGATCGTCTATCTTCCTGATGAGCAACACGACGCAGAAGAAACAAAGAAGATGGTTGAGAAAGAAGGCTGCCAATGTATCCTGATTCCAGGCGACCTTACTGACAACGACACTTGCAGAAAGGCAGTAGAAAAGCATGTTGAGAACTTCAAGAAAGTGGATGTTCTCGTCAACAATGCCTCTAGGCAGACGCAATGCGACAATCTAGAGGATATCGACCTTGATGTTGTTGAACAAACTTTTCGCACCAACATCCTGTCAATGTTTGCATTAACCAAGTATGCTCTCAAGCATATGGAGCGAGGCGGCTCGTACGTAAACCCTTCATTATTATAGAGGCTGAAATGAACGCGCTAACGTACGCGAAGCATCATCAACACCACCTCCACGGTCGCTTTTAGAGGCACCAAACACTTCGTGGATTATGCATCGACCAAGGGCGCCATCAACTCTTTCACTCAGTCTTTGGCAAAACAACTCGTGAGTCGAGGCATTAGAGTGAATGCTGTTGCGCCAGGCCCCGTCCATACACCGATCCAAGCTGCTTCCAGACCTCAGGAACAGATGAACGAATTTGGCAAGAACTCACAGCTGGGTCGTCCCGGCCAGCCCAGTGAGATTGCACCAAGTTTCGTCTTTTTGGCATCTAAGGACTCAGAGTTGTTTTATGGCCAGGTGTTGCACGCATATCCATTGGGCGATTAAGAGGCAACCTGTAGATGCACAATTAATAATGGGAGGTTTGCAAGAAAAATTGTTGGTGAAGTGAGTGCAATTTGTGAGATGTTTTATTGATGCAATCATTTTATGTTATCACCGGCGGTCACTGAGTTGACCGGATGCTAAAACAAAAGAAAAAAAAAGACGGCGGGAACAATACCGTTAAGTATTTTGTGCTACCAAGTATACTACTCGCGTTTTCCTTCTTTGATGTCTCTAGGCACATGTTCCGCCTCTTCCATTGCTCCTTTGAGAATGAACTAATATTAGTAAAGGTAAGGTTGGTGACTTGTACACAACCTTCCACGTCTAATAATATTCATCCTTGATTATGGCTGCGCTCGAATTTTTCAACCTTTTGTCTCTCATTTCATCTTGCTTTTGAACGGAGAATGGATATCCTTTTTTAAGATGGTTGTAGACTTTGTATTAGAAAGCACATTACACGATATTGTTGATTCCCTGAGCGTGGGGAGGTTGCATGTGTTCACTTGAATATTACCTAAATCAACCTACCTAAGGTAGGTACGTAGGCGAGCCTCTCCACTGCCAAGGATATAACTCCGTACTGGGAGCCGTCATAGTTGGAAGTTTTGGGGGCCAGCTGAGGTGGAAGGTGCCATGTGCCCCTCGTGGCCGCGAGGCCTTGCAAGCTGTGGCAGCATGACGTATCCTCCAAGCTAAGCTTGCCATGCATATCTGTTCATGATGTCATAGCATCAATGCGGCAGCTGTGCGTCCCAGGCACCGCGTGTAGGAGTGTCCTTCCTGCTTTGCGTTTTGGTCTCAATTTGTGACGCCGCTCTAGGATTGGTCGTAAATGAGATGTTTTTTTAATGGCCGCGTTCGATCAAGATTGTTTGAAATGATGAAGGAGAGGACGTCACTGGGCACGATGCATCGGACCGAAAGCAGCAAATATAAAACTTGGTGTTTTCCAAGATTAAGCACATCTGCCCAAACTTAATTCCAATAAAACCCGACGAGCATTAAAAGTAGTTTTCATCCTCATCAAACCCACACCCAACAAACATGGATTTCGTCAAGAAGGCAGCTGGCGGCCTCAAGGGCAGCTCTAGCCAGAACCAGGACCCCAATACTCAGGGAGGCGAGAAGCAGGATTACGTCGATAAAGGTGACTGAGTTCTTTAAGTTCCAATGGCGAGCTACTGCCCGTTATTGCTAACGTCATGACACAGCCTTCGACATGGGCGTCAAGAAGTCTGGTCATAATATTGACCGCAACACCCAAGAGAAGATTACCGATGCCGGCCGAGGCATGTATGAGAAGGCCACTGGGTGAGTGAGGACCGAAAATAGGGCTTGTATTAATGTGTGCCGTCGCTAACAGACGGTAAAGCAACAAGGTCGACCCCAAGATCTCCAATTAAGTCATGATGACGGATGAGGAGATAGAATAGCTGTACCTATATGAATTGATGTCGCGCCAGACAAATTGACAAACATTTGCTTAACGCACGACACGACTTGTAACTAGTTTTGAAGCTCAAGAAAACAACAGTCGGCAAATACAAAGCATGTATAATGTTTGAATGTACATGTGCATGCGCGGGACAAAAATAAGACGCTGCATTCCTGGCTCCGATGATGTCTGAATAATCTCCAGATAATGTATTAGCGAATTCGTCAGACTCGCAGCACGGCTTGCGAAACCAGAACTGCGAACAACCAGCTGTACTATGAAAAGAGCACACAGGGCACTCTGTAGAAAAAGGCCATATTTACGTCGCATCCTGCCAGTACACGCAAATACCCTGGCTCAGGAGCAAAGGGCAAATGGCTGTTGATGAATAATAGCTGCTACAAGTACTGGAAGTACTGGAAGTACCTGTACTGTAGTTAGCATTTCACAGGTCTAGGACTTTCAGGTACCCGCTATGAGAACCACAGACATAAAAGGTTATTAATACGGAATAGATCAAGATCAATTGACGGCTTAATACACATTATCACTACTATTAAAGAGATTCGACTCCGCGTTTTTAGGCACCTGTCAAGACTGAATATCTAGGTAGGCGTCAAATGTCTTTTAGTACCCGGTTTTCAACATAGACACCCGCTCTACTCTTCAGTCACGAAAAAGGTCCAGCCAGGTCAGCCAGGTACCTACCAGGTGCCCTGAAAGCACAAAATGTAAGCTTGAATCACTAGTTACAGCAGCGACTTCGGCAGTAACCTTATTAGGGAAATGCTGCTCATTCGTGTTGCACAACCCTAATTAATATGCTGCAATGACCAAAAATCGCGCTCTACGCTTACTTTTGATTTGGTGAAACAGCGAAAAAAATAAAAATAAAAAATAAAAATAAAAAATAAAAAATGTCCAGATTCGTCCTCACCAAGCAATTCGTTCTTAATGCGCTGGCCCATCTGGCCGAGACTCAAGACCTCGAACACCGCAACAAGTTCTTCACGGATTACATTGTTCCTCACGTCACATGGACGTGCACGGGGAGCGCGCACTCGCTGGCCGGCACTCGCCGTAGCCTCCGGGACCACAACGAAGCCACATTCAAGCACCTGGGGGAGAAACTCCAAGGGCCGATCAAGCTTATCGTCGAGAGAGTCATCGTCGACGCGGAGCCCGAGGCGGACGGGTGGTGGTGCTCGGTTGAGGTGCGGGGCGAGGCGACGAGATTGACGGGCGAACCTTACAACAACGAGTATGTCTGGCTGATGCGCTGGAATAACGAGGGCAGAGTGGTCGAGATAAGGAGTTATTTTGATACCATGCTATCCGATCAGGTTTTGCTTGCTCCTGAGGAAGCAATCCGCTAGGGCAAGTACGCGGCCCATTTTACTGCCAAGTCTGATATCATATCGGTAGACGAGATCGACCTCTTTCTATACAGACCGTGGCTACGGAATAGACAGGTGTAGAGTCGCAAGCCGGGTGGCGAACGAAGCTCTCAGAGGACTGAGTGTCTGTTGATGTTTCTGTGTCCCCTGCTACTAGCACCGACTCGGTTAAATTTCTTGCCATGACCGAGTTCTCAATATCGCCAAGAAACTTTCACCCCGCTGCAGCACTGTCATTTGCATTGCAACATCAATCGCTGTCCTGACTTTCCCCTTGGAAGCCATGTCAAACTTGTTCAACGTCTCTACTCCGCCACATGTTGCCTAAAGATAATGCTGCCCACATCTATAGGCTTTATTTGCTCCTTGCTTCCTCTCGCCGCTGGCTAGACCCGGAGCTACTAGAATAGTACTCCGAGGGATGAGTCGAAAAGGCAGATGTAATGATCAACTGCACCATCACGAATTACGATGCTGGGTGACACAGGCATTGGTGTGCATCCTCATGACGATCGATACAAGGAGTCTGTCGACAAGACGTTACTTTTTGAGGATCGTTGCCGACGAATATGCCAAGAGGGAATTTGGGTTTGGCGCCGTCAAACCCACACCTGCTATGACCACAACGAGTTCAACAAACATAGCTAAGAGACATAGCCTGCCCTTCGTCAACGGCGTGGAGGACGGTGCTCTTCATGATAACACTGGTCTCTATGCCAGAGAAGAGGTTCAATTCGAGATGCAGAGTCGTCGAAGGACTCGAGACCCCAGGACCGGTGCGTGTCAAGACAGTTCTGGTTGGACCATTTACGCTATCAGATACCAGCTACTTGTTTATCAGTCATTGAATATGACAACAACGGTAGTCAAGCTGAGGACAACTACAGGGTACGTGCCGGAAACAGAAGGCCAGGCTCAGGAAGGAGCAGAGCTGAGATTCCCAAGAGAAAATATCGGACATCCTACTGCTGGCGTTGAACTTGTTCAAACAGTGTGCGTCCGAGCGTCGAATGGCGCCAAGGTGCGCCTCAGCTCCGTTGGCGTCACAGAACAAACAGCTAAACCCAGCCAGCATCTGCAGCATCTGCAGCATCTGTGCCGGGGCCTGGATTCGGCGCAACACATGTCTTGCGGCGTTTGAAAGTGTGGAGCTGTAAAGAACTTTCATCCATATCAGGAAATAATAAGGGCAAGCATCTTACGACGTATGTGAGAAGAGGTCTGCAGGGTATAGCCATGTGCAGCACATGGTCACGTACACGCACGATATTCAGGTAATCATTCTACATTATACAACTCACTACTCACTACTCTGTACTCCGTACTCCGTGCTTATTCTCGCATTAGTTATTCCAATAGACCCAATCAATCTCACTCAGTTGGGCTCCCTTAGGTTCACACGACAAAAACACGACAAAAACACGACAAAAAGTGGGGCAACTCTCAAGCCACTAGTGGTGCCAACCCCTCATAGTCATGTGCAGCCTGCCTTGCCTCTCCGGGTTTCCCAAGTCCCCAGCCATAACGATAACGACGCGGTCCAATCGCGCATGTTGCCCATATTGTGGATATGAACGGTAACTAGCATGACGCCAGCTTTTCCAAGGATGGCAAGGCGGCTTGTGGGAATCCGGGGTAGTCTTGTCGTTACGGAGCACTCGGTGGAGTATTTCTACGCAGGTACCTCGCGTGTACGGATTTCCACGGCGGAATATTACCAAACGCCACGTCTATAGTTATCTGCGGCGTTTTCGTGAACACTCACACTCACACTCCTGGGATTGCGACCGGCGTACCGGGTGATACGGGAGGGGGGGCCGCGGACGAAAAAGCACAAAGTACAAAGACTATAATCAGCCTGTTCTCGGCTGCGCATCAGAAGGAAGAAAAGGGCCAAGAATGATTGTTGCAACGGTAGCGCCTCGGCTCGTCGTTTCATCTCAGCTGCCTTTGCGCGGCCGCAACTCGCCCGTCAAGCTAAGCTCGATCAAGAACGGGCAAAAAATGAAATGAAATACAATTGCTCAGCCAAACTGGAAATTCAACGAAGCGAAATCGCAGACTCAACTCCGCAGTTATAGTTGCCGATAGTTTCTTTCCCCCCTCCCCCCCCCCCCTTTTATTGGGGGGTTATTGCAGGAACCTGGCTATACATGTGTTGTCTAGTAGGTAATTAGTGTACGCTCTTTCTCACTTGAAACTTGTACTCTACAGCCGTGCTATTCCATCATCCTTGTCGGTACAACGGCGTATCACGGCCTCAAGTCTTCGCTAGGCACTGTCACGTTCGTGGAATCCGTGCCGAGGCTCGATAGGGTCACACCGCGCGTTAACTACCTACCTAGGTACCTAAGCCATGCCATTCTTCTGAGCAGTACGTACGTACGTGCCCTCGTCAAGAGAAGAACCCTTGTCCTTGGTTCCGCCGTGCCTGCCCCGGACGCCTACTTCGCCTACTTCGCCTACTTCGCCTGCTTCGCCTGCTTCGCCTGCTTCGCCCGCTTCGCCCGTTGGCCACCGGATGCAGAGGAAAAGGGACTTCGATTCCGGCCTCTGATCAAAGAAACACGATGACTAGCGAAATGAGCATAAATCACCCGCCATCCCGAACATCTGCTTTAGAAAATCTCACCACAACCATCACTCTTCCTTTCCCCCCTCACGTGTCCAGCTCTCTCAATTTCCCCCTTCCCGCCCCCCCCCCCAAACAAGACAACATCTCAAGTAAAAAACCAAACCCCAAACAAAATCTTTGTACACCACATCGCCCCCCCCCCCCGGGCCGAACCCTCGTCCACCATGCAACTGCGCACTTGCCTCCCCATCATGGGCCTCGCCGCCACCGTCCTCGCCGACGCATCCGTCGTCCTGAACGCCCTCGGCCTCATCCAGAACAAGACGGCCGCCCTGGGCGCTACCGTCTCCAGCTGGAACGGCGACTTCCTCGGCGTGCTCCCCATTACCACCAAGTCGACCGAGCTCCTGCACCAGCTGAAGACGTCCACCAAGGCTGTTCAGAAATCCCAGAACCTGACCTTTGCCGAGAGCCTCACCGTCGCCTCTGCCGTCGGCAACCTCGCCCCCGTCGTCAACTCCACTCTCAACACCATCGTCGTCAACAAGCCGCGCTTCGACAAGTTCATCATCGTCTCCCCCATCGTGCTGCTCAACCTCGAGATGCAGCATGATGCCACGACTGATTTCAGCAACGCCATCATCAGCAAGGTCCCCGAGGACCTGAGGACCATTGCTCAAGGCCTGGTCAAGCCCATTGACGATGATTTCATTGCCGCCATTAACAAGTACAAGCAGTTCTAAAGTGGGCGTCACTACTCAATTCGACTGCCTTGATTGGTCAACTGGAGGAGCAGGAATGGATCTTTTTTTTTTTTTTTTTTTTTATATGAACAAATATGCACCAGACGTGATGTATCTGCCATGGGGTAAAAGCATGACGAGCGAGCGATAGGATCAAGTGGTAACGAGTAATGGACCCAAGACGAAAGATCTCTCTTCCTGTACATAGTTTTATGCCCGAGTTCCCGACTCTGTAGGTAAATACATATGCTGACGCTTGTCATGGTGGGCCTACATTGCGGTGGACAAAGTGCCGTGGGCTTCATTTCTACTAGCCGGATGCCATTTGCCAACAATTGGCTGTCGAATCATGGTTCACATGCTACACGACCACATGATCCCGCAATAGCCACCAACCTAGCATCGCATTTCACCGGCTTGTTTCAAATCGGTACCAGCATACGCCTCCGATCATAAACGGACCAGCCTTTGACGCACCAAGTTCATTCTTCGGCCCCATGCGCGCCAAACCCTCCATACTACTTCATCAACTACATGGTAGACAGTCTGCGTCGTTGCAGTCCTCGTGTTCTTTGTCCAGCGTAGCCCCATAGATGTGCATATCCTTCTCGCTCACCTCGCATCTCCACCCAAACTCATCCGCCGCCTTGCCCAGTTGAATCGCCTTCAGGTGCGTCAACAGTTTGAGGCAGACGGGTCCCGCATCGGCCTGCTCCTCGGGGATGTAGGTGACGATGTCGGCTTCCGCCGTGGAGCTCACCCGCGGACCGGTAGGCAGAGCTCCAGAGGCGGCACTCCTGCGGCGAGTAATGCTTCGAATGGGTACCAGCGCCGCTGCAGTCCCGGCGGCAAACACTTCTGCGAATGACGGCAGTTCGGTGTACTTGACCCGTCGCTTTTCCACTTTCCACCCCCAGCTGCGGGCGATTTGCTGCACGCTGTCGCTGGTGACGCTTTCAATGGCACATTTCGAGTCAGGCACGACGACCGTGATATCATTGTCGCCATGGACCATCGCGCCGATGAACCCAGAGGTGCTGAACTCGTCAATTTCCTCGTGCTTCGCGCTGTCGAGATGCAGAGTGATGCCGTAACCCTCCTGCCTGGCCTTGCTGCTCCATTTCAGCACCGGAGCGTAGTTGCCGCCCACCTTGGCGTGGCCGGTGCCGTTGGGCGCGGTGCGGTCGAAGTCGTCCAGAATGAGTGCCTTGACCGGGTGCGTGCCGTGGTACACGCCCGTGGGGATGACAAATACACAGAAGGTATATTCCTCGGGAGGATCCAGCCCCAGCTGGGCGCTAGAGCCGTAGAGTTGAGGGCGGATGTACAACGCCGCACCAGTCTCGTGGGGAGGCACGAAGCCGGCGTTCAGCGCCACGGCTGCGCGGCAAGCTTGTACAAAGAGCTCGACGGGGACCCTGGCCATCGAGGCCACTTCTGCAGAGTGCTGCAGACGCACAGCATTCCGGTCCGGTCGAAAGATGGTAATAGCCGCATCGCCAGGGCCACGGAAGGCCTTGAGACCCTCATACGCCTGCTGGCCGTAGTTCAGTGCCGGAGCCATGCCGTGGATGCGCATGAAGGGATCGGCGACGAAGCGAAGCGGTGTCCATTCCCCAGTTGATCTGGAGTAGGTAGACTCGACATGGCCGTTGACTGGCAGAGATGAATAGGTGCGTCAGCGTGGGAGCACGCACTGACCTGGAAGTGGTCGGCAAGTGGCGAGGTGGGATTGTGAGATGCCAAAAGGACAAAACATACCTTCGCGGACCTTGAAGCCCACGTTAGACCAGTCAATGCTGTTCACTGGCGGAGGAGGGAAGGCACCCATTTTTTTCATTTTTATATATTTATATATATATTATTCGTTCGCTATGCCGTAGACTTCGTAGACTTTTTTCTTCTTTCCGTTTTTTTTTTTTTCTTTTTTTCCCTCTTTTTCTTCTTCTTTTTCTTCGCACAGTGGAAGGGCCTGACTGTGTGTACAGTGGGTAAATCCGGCGCCGTCCGCAAGAGGACGATCCAGCAGGGATTTCGACGCACAATGAATGACCTGTCTGAGATATGCAGCTGACGACGGTGCGATGCGGGCTGCGATGCGATGCGGGCTGCGACGTTACACAGCGACTTTGCAATGTGCCAATAGAGATGACTTAGCCCGGTTGGGGTCGGGACGAGTAGACGACGTTGATCTCGAGTCGAGGAAGATTGGAAACTTCTGCAAGGGTTGGGGCTCGGGAAGACAGCAAAGTGTTTGGAAATTCACCCACCCCACCAGTCCTGGCCATGTTCATATGAGTCCGACCCTGCGGGTGACAAATTAGCCAATCGGATTGTTCTGTCACTTCTGTCACGAGCCACCCTCGGATTCGACTCCTTTGGCTGCCCATGGCTAGTTACAACCTACAACGCACGCAGTTTAAGCCCGTTCATGATGAAATCGGCATTTTAAGCTACGATTGAAGGTTGAAAATAAAGCATGCTCTTGTTCTAGCTCAATCACATGCTCTAGCCGTAAGGACAGTGTATTAGTCCACCCAGTGATGGCCTCAATCCTATTAGATCAATTCTGTCACAACTTGCCGACATCGGTTTGCGGGGTTCAGTCATTTAAATGGTGGCCGGGCTTGCCGCTTCCAAAACCCAACGTATCGCGATGACCGGAATCAATAGCAGCTCACACTTCTCGATATAGCGCTTGAACTTCACGGGTCGTATGGGACGAAGAATACACCCCGAGCGCTCGAATGGTTGTTACCACGGGGTTTAAAAAAAAAAAAAAAAAAAGTCGGGTTACACCGGGGTTAGAACTCAACACACGCCCAAATCGCTTTGCTCAGTATGCAAGAAAACTAAGTGACTTATAAGGAAGTAATAACCCTCCTACGAAATTGTCATCCGCTAACAGTCCCTCGTCACATCCTTGTATATCCCTTATTCTCTGCAAGGGCCCCCGATAGACAGACAACTAGTCGACTATGGACGTAAGAGGTCTTACAGGTTTATAAACATAGCTCTGCACTCGATGTGCTGTAGCTGACTGCTTCACTTGATGCCGTGAGGCTGCCGCTGGAGCTCTTCTGACATCTCTCGTCATGATATTCGTATGGCTGGCCCCATGTGTATGGTTTTGTTTTGTTTTGTTCATTTTCTCCCTCCCGTCTTCCGTCTTTCTGCACATGCCCTGCTTCCTTCTTATTCCCCTCCAAATGTATTCCCGAACCATGTAAATCGTGAATGAGAGTTACTATTTGTGCCGTATGTTCCGTTCCATGAAGAAGATATTTCTCGTCCAAAAACGCCATGTATATTTTATAGCAACCCAGTGATAAATTAAGGAGTGTGTTTTGATTGTGAATCATAAAGAGGCGAGTCGCTGAAGGCAGCTCAGCACACCTGTAGAGAGAGAACAAAGAAAAAAATTAGTACATCCATCCAAGTCGAGTCAGAAACGGTGAACTTTGTACAAATCACTTACCGCTAACGCCCTGTGTCAAGGTAGTTGCTGCTTCTGTATTGCGATTGCCCAGGCTGGCAGTCACCACATGTTGAACTGTTTGTGGCTTCCCAAGCTTGTTGGCCCATTTAAAAACTTTTTCGTCCTCCCTGCCGTCGCCCACAACCATGAGAAAGTCAACAGCCTTGTGCTCATCACCATCCTTGCCGGTCTGGCTGTTGAGCTTTTCAAACACTTTTTGCGCAGCCGTGCTCTTGGTCCAGTCCATGGGTTCCACGGCAATTGTCCCATCTAGGACAATCGCATGCACTCTAAGAGACTCGCATGCATCATTAACGTGACTGGCACAGTCGGCCGCAAGACGAGCGGCAGCCTCTTGGTCCTCGGCACCGGCATAGTGGAACAGAATGCTGCAGCGACGCTCTTCAATCTCCGCACCGGGCGTTCGTTCCAGGTAATATCTAAGAATCTCCTTGACTGGCTTTTTCCATTTACCAATCTGAGCAGCGTCCGACATTTCAACCCATTGTTCCGAACCACAATACTTTACGTAGCACCCGTTCTCGGCGATTAAGCCCAGACCAGGTACTCGTCGGAAAACCTGGTCGACCTCCTCTGGCTGCCGACCAGACATTATGTATACAATGTTACGCTCGTCCAAAAGCAAGTCGTTTAGGACATCCAGCGTACGTTGTGGGCTAACTGGAATAATCTTATTAACAGGGCCCCAGCTGACTAATGTCCCCTCATAGTCTAGCATGAATAGGCGACGATTTGATTTTTCGTACATCTTTTTCACTGCCTGAACGGAGAGGCGAGGAACAGATGTTTGATCCCGCTTGTGCTGTTCGTCGTACGCGCGGTCAAGATGAGAAAGTAGCTCGCCAAACCAGTTGGAGCCGGTATGGCGAGCAACAGACTCGTGGAGTGTCTCCCAACGGCGCAGCTTCTCGTCCTCACCCATCTCTAGGGCTCTCTTGATGGCGTCGGCGCACTGACGATAATCCCAGGGATTGACATACAGCTCGCTCTTGCTGAACAGCGAAGACGTGCCCGTAAACTCGGATAATATCAGCGACCCATGTTTACGGTTGGGAAAGATTTTCCCGTCTTGACAGAAAATATATTCGTGTGAAGTCAAGTTCATGCCTTCGCGCTGGCTTGTGATCATAAGAGCATCTGCAATTGTGAGCAAAGCAAGGTATTGCGCATAGTCGATATCCTGTTTGAGGTACACGACAGGTTGATATGCCAAGTTGGCCCATGAAGAATTGACACGGGTGACAATGTCTGACACCGTGGCATCAAGGTCGCTGTTCTGGCTGGACGACAAGGCAACCTGAATCAGGACCGTGTTCTCGCGCCACTGAGGGTTCTTGTTCAAGAAGAGCTCGTATGCTAGTAGCTTTTGGCGAACCCCACGAACATGGTCAAGCTTGTCTCGAGCCACAATGAGCCTCTTGCCCTTGTATCGATCTTGCAGGATCTGGAACCATCGTAGTACATCCTGCTTGCCACGATTCGTGTTCAAGCTAATAGGGTCGATTCCAATGGCAGTGTTGATAACGTCAACAAAACGATCCTCCATCTCAACACCTTCCGGCGTAGCTTCGACACTGAGAATTCTGCTGCACGTCTGCAAAAAATGCCGGGTATATTCCTCAATTTGGAAGCCAACAAGATTGGCGCCGAGCATGCCTTCGAGGAGCTCCTTGCGCACTGCCAGGCAGCGAAACACCTCAGATGACGGAAAGGCAACGTGCAGAAAGAAGCCGATTTTGGCGTCGGGCAGCTTCTTACGAACCATACCGGGCACCAGTAGCAAGTGGTAGTCATGTACCCATATAGCATCACCCCGCTTCCAGTTTTGGACAATCTTGTCAGCGAACGCCTGGTTCACATTGACGTAGTATTTCCAGGAATGATCCTCATATGCCTTGCTCTTGGGATTGTCTGGTATTTGGTAGTGAAACACCGGCCAGAGAATCTGTTTACAAAAGTGAGCGTAGTGCCCGTCAAAATCCTTGTCGGAACAAAAGACCGTCAGCATGTCGTAATCGTTGGCCAACGTATCTTCAATATCCATTCTCTGCTGTGTTCCATCGAGCGCATCAGTGGGCATACCCAAAGTCCCAACCCAAGTATAGTCTCCAAGTTTACCATCGCGTGCTGCAGCTTCAGCTGCGTTTCGCAGTCCCCCGTTGCCTTGGTCAGCATCGACTACTCGCCACGGGGCTGACGAGAACACTCGGTCATGGCTGTCACTGCGCAAGTGCGCCTTCGGCTGGAGTAGTCCCCGCCGTCCAAGCTCTCGAGCCTTCTCCAAGGTTCTGTCCCGTTCGAAAAGTGCGGCCGGAGGAGGGGAGTTGGCTCGAGATAGTGGCTGGTTCGCGCGCGCTCCCCATCGTGAAGCTATCTCGTCGGAAGACCCAAGCTCATGAGGGAACTGGATTCGAAAACCGTCCTCGTTGGCAAAGGGATTTGGAGACTCAGTCTCGTCGGTGGGGGTGTGAGGTGGGGTGATGACAGGTCGAGGGTCAAACAGACTAGGTTGCGTCTCAGCGGGGAAAGCATTCGTCGGTAGTTTTGGCGGCGGAATTGATGTTTTTGATTGCCCTCGTCGCGTAATTCTTCGGGGAGGAGTGCCGGGCAGGTTGAATTGAATGGTCTTGGGCAAGAAGCTAGTGAATCAAATGTGGTCAGCGCAAAAATAACGAGGCAGTTCGGGCAAGCATTAGGACATACAGGGAGCAAACAAAGACAGTCATTGTGTCTGCTCACGGCGACAGATGGCTGCCAGCTGATATATCGAGACAGTTCTGGGAAAAGCAACCAAAACGTGGTTATGAAGTCGGGGTGATTACAAGATTTTCAATAATACACCAGTGAACGAGCGGCCGTCGAGTCTAGGCGGGTGCAAGTGGAGAAATTGACGTAATGAAGACCGGGGAGAGTCAATGACAGTAATTGTGAATGCTAGGGAAAATATCCTGAGCAGGATATAGATAGATATATGTTGCGACGGCGACTGTGGTGACGGCGCTGTGAGAGAAATTAAGATCAAGTCACAGAAAAACGATGGTCACATCGAGGGTTTAAAATCTCGTGGGGTGGCCGCGAGGGATGTTCAGGCTCGCCCACGAGAGACAAGGCAGTGTAATCTCTTGATCCGGAGCACTCAAGGTTTCCCAGCACAAAAAAAAAAACCAACCATAGTGGGACATGCGGGGTTTCGGATTGGTCGACGGCCGCCAGCAAGTGCCATCAGCTGCTAGTCCGGCAGCTTGTGCGCTGTTCTCAGCCACTGTGACACCTGGTGGGCTGCAAGTACAGGCAGGAGCCGCTGCCAAAAAGGAAGGACCGGTTGTCTGGACACAACGACACCAAATCCCTCTTGCATGGTTCACTGGCTTGGCTGGCTACATCTGTCAACATGTAGTTATCATGCTTCTCGGACGGACCTGGCTTCAAGCAGTTTGCGTGAAGCTGCATCAGAAAATCGTGGAACCTTTGGATAGTCAGCAGTCTTGGCTGCATCGACAAGCCCCACTTTCTCAATTCTGCAAGTGTGCTGCAAGGAGTGGCTCGCGAAGCTTCTAGCCCATCGATCGGTCCTCCACAGCGATTTTCCCACCGAGGACGAGAGAAAGGTAATAAGCAACGAGGTCATCCTCATCCTCTCCAAATTCTGAGCTTGTTCAGTATTGTGACGTAATCTAATAATAGCTTGAGCAATGAAATGTATTACAGGCGAGTAGCCAGACTCCCGTGTCGGTGATGGGATGCAGAATCCTGACGTATGCGCTACCAGGGGCTGCCAGCCTATCAGGTAGGTACCAGGTAGGCAGGCACCTAGAGGGAATGCCAAATCTTTGACGTGCTGTTCCCGTCCAGTTTGTTCACCGGCGGGGGCACCACTGCCACGCGACTTGTTTTACCACACCCAAGCCACCAGCTCGCCAGCTCGCCATCTCCAGATGCTGTGTGTGGATGGACCCAAGTAGCTGGAATGTGAGGGAATTTCTCCTGTGTGCTACGAAGTACGTTCCATTGCCTGTTTCATTGCTATTATACCCAAGGGAAGTTTCGTCACGGGAGCAGACAAAGCCAGGATTTGATATGAAAGCGGATCTTTATCAAGGTTTTCCATTATGAAGTTCTGCACAATCATGCATGCTATTTTCTCGCCATGCGGAAGAGGACGCGGGGGCGGTCCATTCGGCTGGGGCCTTGGGTACCATGTTGTCTTTGCTGCAGCCGTGGCCTTCACGCCCAAGAACGCGACATGATTAACTAATGTACATCCGGAGCAATTCCTGTCCTGGGAGGCCGTGGTAGGCAAGCTTGTTGGTGAAGCCAAGGAGGCTAGGGGCATCACGAGCGAGGGAGGGATGACGAGGAATGACAGGGATGACTAGGCATCAGGGATGACGAGCCAATTACTCCTGCCCCTCCACGGACTTTTCACAGCGGAAACTGCCAGAAGCATTCCAGAGAGGCACAGAGGACCGATTGGCATGGTATGGCTAATGAAGGCTTAAAGCCTCAGAACATTGGTCACGCACGGTCTCACAAGCATCAGGACTAAAATGGCAGACATGTTCGTTCAATGGCGATTCCCCAGACGAACCAATATGTTTCCCCATGTGCTAGATCGAAGAAATTCTGTTCGACGGGCGAGCCGCCTTTATCCGTCGCCATGGACTGACTTGACTGCATGCGACATGTCGGTCGCATCAGGACGGATGCCCTCTGCCACGACATCGGGAACTTGGGTAGGAACTAGCCAAGCGTGCGCACACCACAGAGGACCGAATTTGAACCCTCGTTTTTTCCCCGAGCATCCGTTTTCCGATCATGATGTTTGATGCCTAACTTGGCAACTCATGACTCTCTCTCATGGCGCGCTTAGGCTGCACCCACTAAGAGAATCTAGACTTCCAAGAGCTCGGGTAGTACCGCTGAGCTATCCGGCCACCTGACCAGCGCAAGAAACATCTACTGGATCTGGCTACCGTCTCACGAGGACTGTTTATGCATGTCTGATTTTGACGGGCAGAGGCATAGCTTGTGGGAGAGCAGAGCTATTGGCAATTCAAAACAGGGCAAATACTTCTACCAGAGCACTGCCAACGTATTATCTGTATGTGTAGCATGGTCCCATGGCAGTGCGTCAGAACTAGAGGTGTTGGTGTATACTCAAAAAAACCAGTTCTTTTAATGCCTCATTGACGTGGCCGAGGACGTTCAAAGTTCTCCGACAAAAGTACACCGGCTGCCATATCCGGTCAGCCTGATGTTTACTTTATACGCTCACCTTGCCGCGATTTGCTATTGCCATTACTAAGCCGAGGTTGTACTCCGGAAGTGCCATCCATCTGGATGAGAGATTTCATGAGTGGTCCCGCAACCAATGCTCTGCTTGGGACCTGTCGTGGAATTTGACAATCCCGTGAATACCATAAACGACGACCAAATCGAAGGCCTGCTCCATACCCAAGTAAGCACCATGTAGTTTGGATCCGCTGAAGTGTCTCCTAATCGTTGCTGGCTAACGCTTGATGCTCAGCGATTTGAGAGGGTTTTAAATTTCCATCCTGCCACTAGAAGGTCTATCAATGTCTATCAATCATATATGTATTCCATCCGTATGAGCACATGCAGCTGACTTGTCAGAGATAGCCTGAGTCTGACCGGAGATGGGACATGCAAAATGCAGCCGTATGACGTCTGAGCGCTGTCGGTGGCAGGCATTCAAGTCGTGCGGGTGTTTGTAGTTTCGCATTTACGGAGGATTTCGAAGAGCGACGTGCTCGGGAAAGCCAAGTTTTTAAAGTTACTAACGTTACTAGCCGTTGTCGTGTCCCGTGTCTGACGAGTCCATGTCACTTCCAGGGCTGTTTTGCGGGATGTCGTGCTAACCAATCATGAACAATCACAATTACAATCACAGTTACAGTCACAGTCACGTCATAGTCACAATCGAGATCATGATTTCGGCTTGGGTTTGTGTAGGTACGTAATGCAGCCTGCGTTGATTGTCGAGGCCAAGCCCGCAGTCGAATTCTCCTCACATCCATTCATCCATCCATCAATCCTCACTTGTCGTCGCATTTCACCGTCACACCAGCTTCGGAGCGCCGCCCGGCCCGTCTGCTTCTAATACCAACCTAACCAAGTACCGTGCTCCCCCTATTGTACCTCGCGAGGCATGGGAAGCGTCATGATGTCGTTCGGCAAGAGGTGAACAAAGAGTGTAAGGCCGGCAGTCGCCATGCTTCACAACGTCAAAAAAAAAAAAAGAGAGAGAGAGACAATTCTCATCGCCCGCGCCAGCCGCCGCTGTGCAGCGCCCCATGCCCATCCCAGCCTAACCAGCCTTCCGACAAGGCGAAGAGTACATGGACACGTCGTGGCCATTGTAAGCGCCCGACGGATCAAGTGCAGTGAGATCCGCCCTCAGTGTCCGCAATGCCGTGCACCGTCTTAAATTGCAATGCGTCTACTGAGGACAGTCACGCCAAACTGTCCAACTTCACTCGTTCACGCCTTTACCGTGGAAGAACATACCCAAACACTTGTGTCCGTTGAACCTCCGAGCAGGCCAAGGACCATGCCGTCCTAGACGTGTTCAAAAAACTTGTTACGAACCTGGAGACGATTTGTCGCCGGCGCACTGAACCGAGCTATCGGCCTACTCTGCTGCGATGCATCAACGCCCTCGATACTTCAGCTGCAGATGGTACGCATGAATTGAGAAAGTCCCTTCTTCGCATGAATGCACTCAACTAACAAGTATGTGAACCTAATTACTTGTTTGGCCGCTTTTGCATCGCGCCAGAGCATAAACCGAGCACTGGCGGCCGGAAAGACACCATCATCAGCTGGAGATGGATCTTTTTTGAACCTTCTTTCCGCGCATGCTTACGAGGCTGGTGAATGCTACTGATTCGGATTTGTTTCTCCTCACTGTTCGTCGGATTGGCGTACTGTAATGCAAACTTATCTTTGTGGTTTCCAAGTGCGGGGTATCAGGCACGCTATGCATGAACAACAACCAAATGCGAAACAATCGTTACCGGCCTTTCGGCTTCTATCGCGACTGGAAAACGCCACGTATGGTCGTCAAAGGAGTAGTGCTCGCGATATTGCCGGTCCAGTCATACTCAACAACAATGTATATATTACTTCGCCATGTTAATGTATTTTATAAGAAAGAAATATAGAGCATGGCAGTAACATGTGCACGTCTTTTTGACTGCCGACTCTATGCAGTGACTGCTTTGGCATAAATGAACCGTCTCATCTGAATCTTACATCTTGCCAATTGCATAGCGAGGGTGCAGTTAAAATGTTTTCACGATATTTGTTTCTCCCGCTGCATATTCCTTGTCTGAGAACCTGAGTTAGGTGTATTGAGCAACGCTGGTGGAGCGGATATCGATGGGGACGCAAAACATCATGTCTGTTCCGGATCTTGTGAAAGGGGATCCGGACCAGACGGTTCTCCAATGCGGCAGTTGGTGGACATGTTTGTTTGCTCTTGTCACCGAGGAGTGATTGTCTTGTTGTAATGGAGGATAAAATTGGAAATTTGAGCCGAGACTTGGAGACCACGAGAGGCATTGCTGCATCTAGTTATGTGAATAAGTAGTAGTCAAGTGGGTGATCTTAAATAAAACCAGGAAAACATCCTCGTTGACGTAACAAAATTTGGGCTTCTGAATAATCGCTTGCTCGTATAATGCAAACAGTCAGGCTGTTCGGGGTTGCCGCGCTAACACAAGTCTAGTTCTGCCAGAGTCTGACAGCCTTGTCTTTGCCACCACTGGCAACGCGTTTCCCGTCAGGCGCCCAGTCCACTGCGTAGACCTCATCGTTATGCCCCGGTAAATCTACCGCGAGCTTGTATGAGGCCATCGACCACACTTTCAGTGTTGTGTCTTTTGATGCTGTAACTAATAATCTGGAATCTGCAGAGAAGGCGCACTGATATACTGTAGCGACATGACCTCTGAGGGTGTTGATGAACTTCCCATCCCTATTGCGTTATGTTAGTTTGGAGTCTCGTTGACTCTGAACTGAGATGTGAATTTATACCTTGCGCTCCAGATCTTAGTGTGATTGTCCCAGCCTGCGCTGGCGATCAAAGTGTTGTCTGGCGAGAAAGTAACGTGGTTGATCTGTTTCTGGTGGCCAACCATTCGGGCAACAGGCTTGTTTCCTTGAGAGGGCTCCCATAAATACATGGTGAAATCATCACTGGCTGAGACCAGTCTCTCGGATATTCTCCCTTGAATTTTGGCCGCCTTTTGGAATCTCTCCTCCGCCTTGACTCTTTTTGCCTCATCGGTGTTTGGTGTTGGCTGGTGATCATGATATGCTGTCCGTAGCACAAAATCTGTCGAAAGAGCCAGATGATTGATCCAGTGAGCATGCGATGACAGCGTGTGAACCAAAGTGCCTTGCTTGGCGTCCCAAACACGAACAGTCTTATCATGGCTGCCAGTATAGATCGTCCCAGTGCCACCCCAGCGAACGCAGCTGACAGAACTCTTGTGCCCCGAAAGAACATGCTCGGTGCGACCCGTATTCACGATCCAGATCCGGACGGTTCCATCTTTACTTGCACTGGCTAACCGAGGCGTGCCGTCCCTCCACAAATGGTAGGGCTCCCAAGCGATGTTTGTGATCCATTTAGCGTGTCCAGTTAGCGGAGATCCAATCGGTTCTCCTGTCTCCGGATTCCAAAGCCTGACAGACTTATCCATGCTGCCTGTAGCCAGACGCTGGCCATCGGGTGACCAGGCGACGCATAAGACCCAATGAGTGTGTCCGCTTAGCGTGAATTTCGGTGTTCCAGTTTCCGTATTCCATATTCTGGCAGTTTTGTCACCTGAGCCAGTGGCAAGACGAGTATTTGTGGCTGGGCTGAATTGTGCTGCTAGAATCGCCTCGCCGTGGCCAGGCATTCTATGTGACATTCGCGTGACGATTTGCACCTTGAACACGGACTGTGGTTCAGCGGTTAACGTAACAGTCGTCTCGAACGGATTCTCGATTCCATGACTTCTCAATAATAGTAATAAATCTGCCGGGTACTGGTCGACGATTATGTCGGAATCTGGGATATGAATACGAAATCGATACGGAAGGTACTCCTCTCGTTCCTTGGAAAGGTCTCGTCAGTTGATAGCTACGCTCATTTGCCGTTTACAAATAAGAAGCCTTACTCTTGCTAATAGTGTGTTCAACAGGAGAGATAGGTTCTTTTCAGAGGCATCAGCCAGAGGAACCTCGATCACGTCGCAAACCTGATTGCCGTCGCCATCCAAGAAGCGAGCCTTAAACGAGCCAGCCGGCCCAGCCAAGGCTGTCGCAACATCCTGTTGTACTCTTGATCGTTCCAAATCTTCGCGGCGCTGCCGTTTCGAAGGTGGAGGGACAACAGTCGCCATTGCGCAAAGTTGTCAGAAATCAGACCACAGTTGCAATGCGAGAATCCCAACTCTTGTCCTTTTTTTGTTTCTTTTTTTTTTTTTCTTGATTACCGTACGAATAGGCCTGGCGGGGCGGCAAAACCCCGATAAAACTTAGGCGCCCCATATAGGTAGCTTGCCCCGCTTAAAAATGTGGTACGTGGCAGCACTGATGGGACAGAAATCATCGTGGTAAAAACAGCTCCGTTGGAGCTGTTCTTCTCGTCAGTTCCGTGTAGACTATGTTCGATCGGCCCTCGTTCTCCGGGACGGACCTGGGAATTGTTGGAAATGAGGCACGTCCAGAGAAGCTGTGTCGCCGGAGGGATTTGCCAGCTGAAAGTGTGGTTCCTGCATAAGGGCCTGGGGGACGTGGGTTGTCGTGTTGTGAGGAGCGACTAGATCCTGTGAAAGCACCTGGTGCGGTCCATGTGCGGAATGCGACAACTGCTGGGCCTGTTGGTTATCATCGACTTGATTATTATGCCGTTTGCGTGATCGCTGTTTCTCATTCTCGAGAGCTCTTCTGTTAGAATCCACCACACGATGCCTCCAGTCTTGGACGGTTTGCCGGTTCTGTCGTTGCATGTCCTCGTTCTGAACAGCATAAATAGCTGCCACTCTCAATTGCAGCTGGGCTAAGACGTTCAGGCGATCCGATTGTGTCATTTTGCGATAGTCTGTCTTGAATTGCTGGAAGGCATCACCAGTCAGGCGCAAGGCACTATTGGGTACGCCTGCAACTTGAAGTGCCTCTGACGTTGCTGCATCGGTCTGTGGCGTAATATGAGGAGCTAATCCGGTTGGAAGTTTTAGTCTGTTCTGTATTCGCGGGTTGAACTGGAGGGCAGAATCGATACCTACCTGTTTCATTTTGAGCTTCCGTGTCGTCGTCAGCATCGCTGAGTTCTGCTGGAGTAGAGGTCTCTGGCGTTCCAGCCTCATGATTATGTTGATCGCAAACCACAGTCAAGACCCAGCCGCCAACGGTCATCCGGTGGACAGCCTTCGCTTTCCAAGGGCAGTCGGTTTTCTTCGTCTTGGTTTTGTGCTTGGTTGCCATGCACTTGTAAGATCGACCTCCCCTATCGCAAACAAGATCGCAGCGCACTATATCGTTGCCGGGCGTATCACCACCAGGCTTACGACGATGTGATCTGGCCTTGACAATCTTGAACCCTTCTCGCTTCATACGCTTGTTCAGGTCTAGCAGAAGGTCCTCGCATGTATTAAATATTGCGTCATGAGCGACGGCAGCAGCTTCGAGGATGCCAAACATGGTGGCTGTTGAGGCATGTATGCCCTGTGTAAGTCGGAATTGCAAGAGAAGCAGAGAGGTGTGGATTTGATAGTGGTAGGTGCAAAAGAGTCTGTAGATGACCTAAAGGTGCTATGGGTCCTGCTTTAGCCAATCATTCACAGTATACGTACTGAGCATGTTTAGTTATAACATTACATTAACTATCAGTATATGAAATTCCTGTAGACTTCCTGTAAAACTTTTTCCAACTATGTTTTAATATGCCTTTCTTGGATCTTCCTCCGTTTATTGCGATTATCTGCGTGCTAGGAGATTGAAAATCCCAATCGTCTGAAATAAAGTAAACCAGAAAGAAGAGCAGCCTTACGCCACGGAGATCCACAGTCTTTGGGCAGCGGTAAAGAGATCGCTTCTTGTGGGCTTTCAACGAACAGGTAAGCTAAATCGACAAGCAGATGCACTGCGATGTGCTGTGACGTGGTGAGAGAAGCCCAACACCTTAAATGGCATGGCACTTGATTCTTACAGAGTAGATACAGAGCTGATGCCATTCATAGCAAGGATTCTGCTTCCTGAGCAGTTATGGCACCGCGTGCCTCGTTCTGTGGATTTTCTTTCGATTGGAAGGAACGATTCACCCTGGCCGCCATATACCGGAAATGGGATTAATATTCAGCCCTTCAGCCCTTCAGCCCTTCAGTTCGTCCTCATTTGTCAATAGACTGTAATTTGATAATAAACTGTCTCGCACTTGATCGACCTGCAGGCTGTGCTTCTCTTTCCCGCATAACTGCCGGCTCCTTCTCATCAATAAAATCGGGTTTTGAATGCAGCGCCTTGACTGACCGACAAAATGACGCAGTCCTCGCAACCCAATGTTGTGACAAGGTCGAGACACTTCAGAAAACACTCGAACCTGCATGATGAGCAGCCACTGTTGCGTTTTGTGTCTGATGATGGACAGACAAGCCGACCAACGCCATCCGTCATCAGCACGGTCCCCAGAACATCTACATCAAACACTCGACTCACTGTTTCGAGACCCTCCACATCAGCCTCTGGACGCAAGTCACGACCCAGTACATTGTCTACAATTTTGGGATCCAATGACGATGAAACTATAGTCTGCGCCATAGGAGAAGCCCGTGGAGTATCGCCTCTAGTCGGCATTGCTCTTGTCAACATCACCCGTGGTGAAGCCTCACTCAGTCAGATATGCGATAATCAGTCTTACGTCAAAGCTATTCACAAGCTCCAGATGGCAAACACCTCTCGAATTGTTTTCATGTCTACATCATGCCCCCCAGCAAAAGACAACGTTCTTTTCACCCTTGTCAACGACTTGATACCTGACGCCCGGGTTGAGCTGCTGGATCGTCCCGCGTGGTCAGAATCAGATGGTTTGGAGTACATCCAGAAGTTGGCCTTTGAGAGCGACATAGATCCAATCAAAGTTGCCGTAAATGGAAAGTATTACTGTGTCAGCTCTTTTGCAGCGGTAAGACAGTTTGAAGCAAATGCTTCTGTTCTCATGCTAACTTATATCATGCCATGAAATACATTGAGCAAACCTTTACAGTGACATTCGCTCCACACTCATTGCGAATTCGATACCGTCCCTCAGAGGATACAATGATGATCGACATATCAGTGCTACAGTCGTTGGAGATTGTGCAAAACATAGGGAACCCCAAATCCAAGAATTGCTTGTTCGGTCTACTTAACCAGACCGTGACACCCATGGGAAGCCGCATACTTCGCGCCAACATATTGCAACCGCCAACAAAGTACGATACGTTCATCGGGCCTCGTTATGAGGCGGTTGAAGAGCTGACTGGAGAGGAAGAGACGTTCCACGACGTACGAACAGGTTTGTTTCTCATACCCAGCTGCTGGACTAGCAGACTGCTAACCTGGAAAGCAGCCTTGGAAGCTTTCACTGACGTGGAGCGAGTTCTCACGAAGGCATGATAATGCTTCTGAAGTTTTTCCTTTTATAAAGACCGCTGACCGATGTTAGATGATCACTCTCAGAAAAACTCATACGCTGGCTCAGGCGGAAGAGCACATAAATCACATTCTGATGATTAAGAAGTTCCTTGAGGCAATCCCGCCGCTCCATCGAGCGCTTTCTAGATGCACGAGCCCCTTGCTACTCAAAATTCGCGACATCTGCCATCCCGCCACACTCACCCCTATTTTATTGAAGATTGAAACAATAATCGAAGCAGATGCCACTATCATGTCATCTGCACTAGATATGCGCAATGCAAGAGCATTCGCGGTCAAAGCTGGTATTAATGGCATGCTTGATGTCGCCCGCCAAGCCTACAAGGAGTTGACCGAGGAAGTCCATACTCACGTGGAAGATGTTGAGAGTATGTGTGCCATGCCGACTATGATCACATCTACTCATAAACTTATCAGAACCGCAGGGCAAACTGCCGTACAAATAACGCTGAAGTATGACAACGGGCGGAGATACTGGTTCAGACTCAGAGGCGCAAATGGCAATGTGAGAGCAATACCTGCAGTGTTCATCAATATGGTGAAGAAGAAGAGTGGCATTGAATGCCAGACAATGCCACTTATAAAACTGAATCGCCGTCTATCTGAAACATTTGATGAGATCGTCGCACGCAGTGATGTTGTCATTCAAGACTTGATCACAGTGCTCAGGGAGTCTGCAGCAGAACTATTTCGAGTGAGTGAGTCTGTGGCTCTGATTGATATGGTAGCATCCTTTGCACACCTATCAATTATCAGAGATTATACCAGGCCGGAATTCGCTGGTGCTTTCGCTTTGAAAGCAGCGAGGCATCCAGTGATGGACAAAGTAAGACTCGACGCACGAGAGTCTGCGGAGTTAGCATTGAACTAACTGACCAGATGTTATTTGACGAGTATGTACCGAACGACTATTATGCCAGCGAACAGAATCGCTTCCAAATTGTCACAGGGTGTAATATGGCAGGCAAAAGCACATACATCAAAGCCGCAGCTTTGCTGCAGATCATGGCGCAGGTGGGTTGTTTCGTTCCTGCAGCTTACGCGTCGTTTGCTATTATCCATAATATTTTCGCCCGCATCTCGCTATCAGATAATATGGAAGCAAATTTGTCTACATTCTCGGTTGAGATGAGGGAAATGGCATTCATTCTGAGAAACGTGGACGATAAAAGCTTGGTGATTATAGACGAGCTCGGAAGAGGAACAAGCACAAGAGATGGTCTGGCAATAGCGATCGCCATGTCAGAGGCCTTGGTACAATCTAAGGCACTTGTTTGGTTCGCTACGCACTTTGTAGATCTTGCTCGTGTTTTAAACGATCGCCCGGGCGTCTTCTGCCTGCATTTAGCATCTGAAAAGATTGTGTCAGATGACGGCGTTCCGCAGCTTGCCATGCTGCACAAAGCGACCGAAGGCACTGTTGACGCAACAGAGCATTACGGAATCGACTTGGCAAGATCTCTTGGGTTCCCGGAAGATTTCACCAGACTAGCAGAAGAGGTGGCGAATCAGATCAGGCGGCGTCGAGAGCAGAACCGGAAAGGTTCCGACGCTCAGAGAGTGTTGGCGCGTCGAAAATTGGTTCTCAACCTTTACGAATCTCTTAAACAAGCGGCAGATTATGGGGATGATAAGATCTTGCCCGGGTATTTGAAAAAGTTGCAAGAGGAATTCATCACGCGGATGAATGAGTTAACAGCATCATCCTTGACCTGACGAGCTCCAGGCAATATGAAATCGGGGCAAGCGCCTGACTAGAACTCATGGACAAAGTTGCTTTGCTTTGTGACAAGCACGAGGTCACGAGCGTGTAACTAAATTGCATCACAAGTATTCCGATTCCATTCATATGGTCGCTCGTAATCTAGTGCTTCAACACTTCGCCATACCTCTCGAACCATGCGTTGCTGTGCCTAGGCCCCGGTTTCGTCTTTCGAATCGCCAGCTGGTCTGTCCTGGGATGTTAGCAAACAGAATCAGCACAAGATTTTCCACATTCACGTACCGTACAGCGAGATAGAGCCTACCACCCAGCGCTGCTTTGAGGATTGGCGCGGCGGCGCTGTTGGATGGAGAATTTGCCGTGGTGACAATACCGCCAGCTTCATCCAAAATGGAAATACCTGCTGCGACGTCCGTGTGGACGGTAAGCTACCGTGCTCCGTGTAAAATCTCGTAAGGCGGTGATTGAAGCCGGAGAGGACGTACCACTCCCAGCAGCCGCCTTCCCACCAAATGTCAAAGGAGCCCATAGCCGTGTATGCCAAATCCAATGTCGCGCTACATGGCCAACACTATCAGCCTCGAAATTTAGGGAGCATGTAATGATGAGAAGGAATTTACCTTCCCAAGCTCCTGACACCATACACCATACACCATGCCTCCCTTGCCCCCCCTACCATTTCTCTCTACAGCCATGGTGAAGAAGGAGCTGACCTTCCTCCCTAGATTCTCACCAGTCTCGTCTCTTCTATCTTTTACCCATTCGCACGAGAACGTGCACCCACTGGGGGGCATTCTTGGGAAGCGGCAGCGTAGGGCAGCGTAGGGTTGCTTATCAGCGGGAGCCGCTGCTTTTCGTTCGGCCAAGCGCCTCTGCCCTTGCGGGATGAGAAGAATCGATTCATGAAGGGAGCGTTGATGACGCCAATGATAGGGGCACCATTGATGCAAAAGGCTATTGAGACGCAAAACATGGGAAAGAGGTGTGTGAAGTTGACTGTGCCGTTGAGGGGATCGGGGGATCGACAATCCGTGTTGGCGACAGTGTATCGAGGTTTGTTCTTGATGTACCAGCGGAATATGTCTCTTCGCCGATGAAGCTACGATTTGATTATCAGCACACGCAAGCACACGCACCGAAATGCAGGGCGGAACATGCCTGTGGTCAGGGTATTGCGCTACGATATTTTTTTGAATAAACTCTTCAACGGCTGCGTTTCTCGTTTTTAGCAGTGTGAATGGAAAGAAAAGAAGCTTGAGGATAAGGGCTTAGTTACTATAGTCTGTTTTGGTCACGATATCGACTGAGCTTTCCTTCTCAACAGTTGAGTCTTTGGTCCATGCTGCATCCATAAACACCCTGCCCTGCCTCTTTGCCCAATTGGACGGCGAAGTCGCGCACGGCGCCCAGTTGCTTTTCATCCATGCAATGGACGTGTATGCGTGTGTAGCTGTGATGGATAAGACACCAGACAATTACAATTTGCGAAAGCGGGCGTGTCCGTGCCAGAACTTGGGGAAGTCAGCTTGCGACAACGGGTTTATCAGCTATGGATGGCAGAGGACGAGACGACGGCATTATAGTTTCTACAGCTTACGTCTGTCTTCGTCTCAAGGCATGGCATACATGACGCCGCCGCCGCCGTGGAAGTGGAGGTGGAAGTGGAGGTGGAAGACGGAAGATGCTTTATCCTAGCAAGGCTGGACGAAATACGATTGTGGAGAGGAGCGGCTTCTTTCGGGGACCTGCTGCATTTGGCATGCATGGAACATGAGTGCTATTGTTCCTAGCCAAAGACCTGTGATCAAACATGATTCATGAATGACATCGGTTCTCTGAAAGTAACAAGTTGCATTCACGCCCCAAAAACAGAACAGCAGCAGCTACACCAACACAAATAAGAATAAAAATAGGAAAGGAAAAGCGAAAGAAGAAACAAACAAACAAACAAACAAACAGAAATGCACCACAGCATCCTCATCCTTAACGGGCCCAACCTTGATCTGCTGCGCATAGGAGAACCCCTCCCTGATCGACGGATTGATAGTTAGCCCTAGACGACTTTAAAAACGCGCAAGACCAAGCTGAGAAGCCTTCGTCCTCGGTACAAGCCTTCGGGTCGAATCATGACGGCACAATAGCCGACCGCATTTATGCTGCGCGGGGGGGGTATCTAGCGTCGGTTGTGGTCAACTTGGGGGCGTCGACACAACGAGCGTCGTGACAAGAGACGCCCTTCCCGGCGTGGACAATCCATTTGTGGAGGCTTACATATCCAATGCACGGAAAGAGTTCCGGAAACACAGCCCGTTGAGTGATGAGTGATGAAGCGGTTGGGGTGGTGTGCGAGCTAGACATGTACAGTATGCGTGTGACTTTGCGATTAAGTTTGCGAATCGGCATCTGAAGCTGGAGGAGTCCAAGACTTAGTATCGTGTCTTTGAAACGAGGCTTGGTGTTGTGGATGCCAATGCCAGACGTTGTGTTTGTGAATCATTCTCTGAGGAACGTACAGAAAGCTTGTATGTCGAGCCTGCCTTGTGTTGCCAGGCAGTTTGTAAGTTTTGAGCTGAGGCATCATGGGAACACATGGATGTCCTGGTGCTAAGAGGAGTACTTGCACGTCGTGATGCTATATGCTCTGCTTCACCTTTTGCAGGCGACGCCCCCAGCATCTTCGAAATATGCCCCTTTGTACGGAACACCAGATCTCATTTGATCAAGTGTCCCTGTAGAACAAGCGGGCGTTCCACGTCCAGCTCTTCCGCGCCGGCTGCTCGGGTTGATAGAAACTCGTGGTCATGCTGCGAGCCCGATGTCGGCAACTTCCCGGAAGTCGCTCACGATGAGGTCCGTGTCTTGCGTGATTTTCTCCCCGGGCACGTCAGTGCTCGGCAGGAGGATCAAGTCTGTGCCCAGGTTGTGAGCCAGGTCCGCCCGGCATGGATGTGGCCATGGCGAGGACGTCATCGTGGAAGAAAGAGCTCGATGGCTCGGAAGCCATCATATAAACAAATCTGAGCTCCCAGAGACCGGTAAACGTTTCTTGCTCCTCCGTCCGTGTAAGTGAGCGGCTATGTCCCGTATATCCTGACGACGTCACCGTGTTAGTTACCTCAGATCCATCCAAGTCCGGGACTCCGGCATCTGCCGTCACTTTGAGCACTTTGAGCAAAAAAAATAAAGCAGGCCTCTCGTAACATCGTTTCGTATCGTTATCGTTTCGTTCCCCGGCGGCTACCCCTTGTCGGTGCCACGTGGGCTGGTTAAATCCTTATCCGGATCCCAGATTTCCAGATTTCCAGATTTCCACGCGCCAAGCGGAGCCTCCGACGTGGGGCCGTCTCGGCCTCATCCCTTGGCTCATTTCCGTGCATCGTACCTTGTCTGTCAAATGGTCTTGTTCCATCTAGCTTAGATGGCTGGGGTCTTTTTCCTCTCCTTCTTTCTTTCCTTCATCTTGATCTGGTCGCTTCCGATGCTATCCGATATGGTAATGAATTGGCCCGGTCCCCTGCACTTCCCTCCCCTTCTGTATGCGCGCCGGGTGAAGCAGATGGGAACCCCTTATTCCCGCTGGCTGCATGAAGGGCATAACTAACCAACTATTGTCTGGACCCATTGCTAGTTGGCGGGGGGGAGGGAGGTGGGAGGGAGGAGGAGGATGTTCTTTTTCGTTTCTGCTTCTTCCTAAATACCCCTTGGATTGAGCTGCGCCTATTCCCCTCCTTGTCTTTCGATTTTATCCTCTTACTAACCCTCGGCGAAAAAAGATCTCCTTTTACACAGTTCTCGCCCAACAATGGAAGTGCAAGCGCAGCTCTTGGAGATGTCGTCATTGGAAGACCAAAAAGCACATCTGGAACGTCACGGCTTCCTCTTTGGTCAGAAAATCACACACTCGCTCTCGCCGTACCTGCATCAGTTGATATACGACCATCTGGGCTTGAATTGGAGCCAAATACGCCTCGACTCAGCAGACATGCAGCAATTCCTCCAACTTGTCCGGCATCCCTCCTTCTACGGTGCCTCCGTCACGATGCCGAACAAGGTGGCTATCCTTCCGCACCTCGACGAGATGACGCCTGAGTGTCGTGATGTAGGTGCCTGCAACACCCTGTTCCTGAGAGAGCGCGACGGAAAGCGCATGCTATGTGGTACCAACACGGATGTAATCGGTATTCGCGACTCGTTTCGGTACAACGTGGCCAACCCTTCGGTCACCATTCACAACCGTCCCGCCCTTGTCATCGGCGGAGGCGGCGCCGCGAGAAGCGCCATCTATGCGCTGCGGAAATGGATCAAGGTAACGGACATCTACCTCGTTAACCGCGACAAGGGTGAAGTAGACGCCATGATGGCCGATTGCTCTTC
Organism: Atkinsonella hypoxylon; assembly: GCA_000729835.1. Lineage (NCBI taxonomy): Eukaryota > Fungi > Ascomycota > Sordariomycetes > Hypocreales > Clavicipitaceae > Atkinsonella > Atkinsonella hypoxylon. The sequence goes on along the minus strand of JFHB01000025.1, from coordinate 132,554 downwards.
AAGAGGCTTCGGTCATGGTATTCGACACATTGCGACTGTCGAGGAGGCCAATACGGTGGAAGGCCCCGGTGCGATTGTCGCCTGTGTTCCTGACTTTGACCCGCAGACTGCTGGGGAAGTCAAGGCACGACAGATCACCGAGGTATTTCTGGACAAGGCGCATAAAGGGGCCATGCTGGAGATGTGTTACAATCCAACGCCCTTTACCAGATTGGTTGCTATTGCCGAGGAGAAGGGCTGGCAGGTTATTCTGGGCACGGAGGCACTGATATGGCAGGGTCTCGAGCAGGACAAATACTGGACAGGCTTGGGCATCGACAAGTTGCCGGTGAGCAAGGTACAGGAGGCGATTGGCGAGAAGGTTGCGCAAAGATTGCAATCAAGGTTGTGAGCTGTGAGTGTGTGTGAGTGAGTGTGTGTGAGTTTCCACTCGTTTCTCCAGCAGAATGGAATGAGCGACTCATTGAATTTGTGACATTGATGAATTGACCTGCGAAATTGGGTGGTTTCAAATACATGCGCCCCAAGCTATTGGGCCATAATTATCATGTACATGCCCGAATAATTGTGCACAGAGGTTGTAGTTTTGTACACACCGACAGTTTATATATCGATATAGGCCAGCGATAAGCAGAGTGCATGTCACAACTTTGACGCCAAACAGTTTCGAACACCCAAGTAAAAAGATATGCTTTTGTTAGGAACCAAACAACTCTACAGAAATCTCGCCCATTTTTATACATCGCCACATTCTTATATCCAGACCAGTCAAAGTTCACCTATACCACTTTTACACCTTCCTGTTCACAGAGAAGCGATTGTTATATGCCTCAATCTGCTCAGCTTCGACCTTGTCCGTCCCCGATTCCACACCGTTTGCATTGGTGCGAAAGGTTTGCTCATTCGCGGCCAGCTCCTGCAAGAGAATCCTGTTTGCACGCCACGTGGGCTTGATCTGGAATAGACGATTCATTGCCTCCAATGGTATGGCCTTGGTCTCAGGAACACAGAAGAAGACGAAAAAGGTGGAGATGATCATGAGGGAGGCAAAGAAGAAGTACACTCCGTAGCCCCAAGCGTTAAACATTTGCTCCGTGAAGCGCGCAATGATGAAGTTCCAGAACCAGTTGTTGGCAGTGGCGTTGGCCTGTCCCAGTGATCGGCTGTTCTGGTCAAACATCTCGGAATTGATGACCCAGGGCGTGCCGTTCCACGAGGGTGTGTAGAAGGAAGTCCAGAGGTAGAAGAAGAAGACGGCGCCGATGCCGCCTGAGGTGAAGTTGCCCCCAGAGGGCCGGGACGACGTGCCGGCGATTTTGATGTATACTCCGATGAACCACATGCAGAGGGAGCCGCCAACGGCGCCGATCATGAGGAGATTACGGCGACCCATGTGATCAATGAGGACCAAGATCCAGACGAGGGTGAGGGTTGTCTTGACCACGCCAAAGATGCCGGTGGTGAGGAAGCCTGTGTTTGATCCTGTGATACCGATGCTGCGGAAGACGGTGGGACTGTAGTAGTTGATGGCGTTGATGCCGGAGCCTAAAGGTTTTATGAGCCATTTCGAGTTCAACGCGATGGAGCCTTTGTACTAGGTGCAGGGTTATGGAGAAGGGGAGGGAGGTAGAAACAGCATCAAACGTACCGTTCTGAAACACAAAGAGCATGGCACCAAGGAAGAATCGCCACTGAATTCTTCTCTCCTTGAGAGCCTTAAACGGCTTCCAGAAGCCGGCACCAACCTCATAGCGAAATCGATCTAGCTCCTCGTCAATGGACGTCACCTCTTCGACAATGTAGATGTCGGATGGCTCAAGTTGCCGAATCCAGCAAAGGTTCATCATAGCCTGCGCGCGTCGGCCCTTGGAGAACAGCCAACGGGGTGACTCGGGAATGAAAACAGCACCCATCAGTAGCAATCCCGCAGGAAGCAATTGTACAACAAAGGGGATAAGCCACTGCGAGCGACTGGGCGCCATAGTAGTGTTCACGCCATAGTTAATCCAGAAGCCAACGAGACCGCCAATCTGCCAACCGAGCTCATAGATGCCGACCAACTGGCCGCGGATAGCAGGAGGTGACAATTCTGAAATGTAGATCGGCGTCATGTTGGAGCATCCGCCGACACCAAAGCCAGCAAGGACTCGTCCTCCAATAATGAGACCGGTTCCGCGCTCACGGGTCGCACCCAGCATTATGCCTGCGCCGAGAATGAAGACTGACGCAAACAGAAGCAACGAGTTGCGCCGTCCCAAGAAGTACCCGGCCACATAGGCTGCCAAACTGCCGAAGAATGCCCCAGCCTGGTACACTGAGACGATGTTCTGCTTGAGCAGGGCTATCGAACTGTCGGACTGGCCATGGAAGAACTCCTTGACAAAGGACGGGAGGGCGAGCGTCGTGCCTATGAAAGCGGAATCATAGCCAATCAGACATGATGCGAACGAGGCAACTGCCGCACAGGCATACACGCGCCAGTTGTAGACAGCCGCTGGTGTCGGTCTATCTTCCTTCACGGAGAGAAGTCCCATTGTGCTGAGGTGTTGCGCGTGAAAAGCCGACAACAGGGTTGAAACGGGGAATTAGACAAGAACGTTCAGCTCTTAGTGGCTCTTAGTGGAAGTGAGACAATAGCTGAAGACGACCAGAAACTCTTGTCTGACCCTAACTAAGCAAGGTCCCCCCAGTAAGAAGTCTTTACATGTCTATTCCGTAGTTAGTTAGTGCCCGAGAAATCGAAGGGGGGAAAGAGGGCGGAAACAACGCCATGGGTTCTAGGAAGTATCCTATGTGGCACACGAATCTGGGGTGAGTGCGGGGATGACAGCCGCAGCCGTAGGGGATAAAGTTATATCCACGCCGTTCTGGACGCCCTTCTTGAAGGACTCGTGATTCTACGGAGTAGTCATCTTATTTCTGTGGGCGGACAGAGACTGACGATGGACCGGTCTGGGGTGATGTGAACTTGTTAACCCGACATACAACATAAGCCTTTGTTTTTTTTTGTTTTTTTTTTTTTTGAAAATAGAAATACCTGGTAGTTAGGGTACGCTCGACGGCTGATCACTATATCTGAAACGACTACTAAGTATGAGGCATTTAGCCTGCAGCTGTTCGTACTAGAAATTAAATAACACAATGTAACTCTAAGGGATCTTATGAGTCTCGACTCGATTTATACGATTAGCTGAAGCACTGTCATGTCTCAGGATGACCAGCAAAGCGGCCTCTGGTTGATTGTACCTACCCATCTATAGCAGATTTGTAGCATCATACAAGGGTTGTATTGTATGTAATACGTACACAACGTTCTACGGAGTAGGCGAGAGATCTACCACGGGGTCCGTGACCACAGGCGTCATGAACGATCAGGGGTGTTATAAAGGGCTACAATCGAAGAGCGTCCCCTTAATCAAGCAGATAGATAATCGAGTCACTTGCGCAGACGGCCAATAGCTACAACAAAAATAGTCCATGTAGCTTTTTGTACAGCCAGAATTTGCTGGACTTGATACTGTAGAACCTCACTAAGGAAGCGGAGAAGGCTAGGAATTATGACCGTTCCAATAGAAAAAACTGCATAGAGGCTAAATCAAAGAGAACCACTACTATGTCCTGGCCTCTTCACTTTTTTTTTTTTTTTTTGACGCCCTATCTATATTAAGCTAACAGCCTGCAACTCCATAGTCGAATGACGATATGACTCTTAGAGTCAGTATATCAGAGTGCCTACTGATTCTATGGCCTAGCTACGTGTGAGCAAGATTTAAATTAACAGTCTGCCCGGGATAGCAATCTTCGACAGACGCTAGCAACCTTGGGCGGCGGGCGGCTTGTCAATCCGCCGGGAATGAAATAGCCCCTGATATGGATGTTCTCATTATGTGAGACAAAATGACGGGGAATCTGTAACCCAAGAAGAGTTTGAGATGATACAGCTTCCACGGCGTTATAACTATCGAACGCTTCATCATGTTAATGGATTGTTGAGTCTAAATGCGGCATAAAACACAGGCTTTGGAGTTCGACAACTCCAGTCCAAGAATTCACCCAATCAAACTCCAAAATCCCCTTGGAAAATCTCCGCGAGGTCACAACCTGGTGCAAATCCCAGATTTGTCATAAATCGCGTGTCCATCTCCATGGTATCTGTATAACCTATGGAACCGAGGTCCTCGAACAACGCGTCATAGTCAAAGTTCTGGATGATCCGGTGGGCACCAGGGAAAGGTAGCTGGCTATTGGTTCTCCCATCGCTAGGATGCGTGGGAAAGAGGCCAGCGTGGTGGACTTGGTATGTTGAACTCTGAACTGCAGATTGATATCCGAACCTTGCCTCGGCTCCATGTTTATCTGCGGGCAAGTTATTCAACCCTAGAACCCCACCCTGGATACTCTGGGATGCGGGGTGAAAGCAGGTGTTGTCAAATGCTTGGTCTGGCACAGATTGCATTGGGTTGAATGTAGTCTGTGGGACTTGTTGATGAGATGGCTCCTCAATGCGGCCAGCCGGTGTGGCAGTCGGGGGGAAATTGCTTTCCGGGGCGTCTTGCCATATATCATGCATTTTGCTGACTGCCGAGTGCCAACAACTCTGTTCAGCCTCACCCATTTCGCCCACTCTGGCGCGTTTCTGCACAATTTGGAGAAGAAGGGACACCACAGGTGGTGTGCAGCTTGCCCCGAAATTCGTGAAGCAGGACTCCACTATCTCTAGAAAACCAGGGAGGAGCGAAGATCGAAGATGCGGTGCCAGCTCAATGGTCGCTGTCAAGAATAGAAGCTTAAGCAGAAACGCCGAGGGCATCATTGGCGTAGAACCGCTCGAAATCAAAGAGTTACAGAAGTTGAAGCGAGGATCGAGCTTGTGAACCAAATCCTCAGGCCCCACAGGTCTTATGTGCGTGTCATGGTGTCGTCGTGGTGACATTATGCCGCTTAGAACCGTTGTGAATGCGTGGAGTTGCATCAAAGTCCGTATAGGCTCCATTGGTGGATGCGAAACTGAGCGTGGAATTCCGGACAAGTCTGCGCGTGGGACCGAATCCCACACCTGATCAAATCCCGAGAATTCCGCCGTTGATGGAGAGATTGTGTTCGCTGTGTCGCAGACCTCTGTTATGGCATGTTGACTCAGAGAAAGCGAAGTCAATGTGTCGAGAAAAGAACAAGCCACACCGGCAATTTCTTTTTGAATCTTTTCCAGATTGTGTGAATCGTGTGTCGGAGACGGAGAGTCGAGTTGAAGTTGATTTAGCAGCCGAGCGGCCTTACTGAGTGATAAAGACGCAGGAAATGCTTTGCCTCTTCCAATGAAGATAGCTGAATGGAGAAGGATAGCACTAATACTATGAAGGTCGTACACCTCGTCATCTCTCGGCGTCAGACTGCGGGCAATGTGAAAAATCTTTGAAGAACTCAGATCCGGGGAATGCCTATTGTCGTGATTGATAACATCTTGGAAAGACGCAATTGCTAAAGCCGCCCACAATTCGCTGTGAAGGGAATATGCTGAGCGATCCGCCTCGAGATCCATGCATATACCGTCATCACCGTATGAGGTAGCAAGAGATCGCAGGACGTCTGGCCGCGCAACCGGCAGCCAGCAGTGGGTGTAAGACACATATACATTCAACAAGCGCTTCCATCGAGTCGGTAATTTCAGCACTACGCCAGAGCTCTTATCGAAGCCTGATATCCGCGTGGAATCTTGCAGAATCTTGACTGTGGGATTGCTTGCGAGCCTTGCGTTCGGGGGTCGGGAGGCATCGTGAGGGTTTTTTTGGCGACTGTTTTCAGTCGTAGAGTCACTATCCGAGATATTCGAAGCCATGGTCTGCGAGTCTGATAAGAGAGCATCAATAGCCTTGCGGACCCGATTTTCATTCCAAACTTTCTGCAAGTGATGGCCCGCACTGCCCTTTCCTAGCAAAGCCCGAGTCTCTCGGCTCGCAGCTGATTGTACCAGCAGCTGATAAAGTGACTGCTCCGATTCGGGCATATGGTCGAAGAGCCATGCAAGAGACAATTCAATTGTCCGCAGATAGCCGGTCTGTACACCGCGTTTTTTGGTAGCAGGTGTGTACGAGCAAGCACGGTCGAGCGCAACACAAGTGCCGCACTGAGGTTTCGCTCCATCGCATTTCTCTCGAGCGGCACGGCACGCATCGCAGGCCAGGGAAACGCGGCGCTTCTTGGGTTTCTCATTTTCGCCAAGAGCATTCGATGATGCCATTGTGCCTCGAGCCCGTCGTTTCTGTGGCATGGGGAGCTTAAGGAAGCACCGAGGAAGCACCAGGTGATTAAGTCGCTCGACGAGGGTCTTCAACCTGAGCTCCCAAAATGAAGCCAGCTGGGTTGAAAGCGCATTCAACGACAGCTGCGGACCCGTTCTCGCAACATAGCAGTGGGCTTGTCGATGTCAAGTCAACTGCAGTCGACGTTGACGCAATCTCGTGCAAGTCGAGCAACACGTGCAACTTGTGCAAGTAATGAGGTCGCAAAGATTCTGCTCACTAGACGCGAATAGGATTTTCGCAGCCAGGCCGATGAGCCGTTGGCATCAGAGCCAAGCCACGGGGGCTAGAGGTGTATGAGCTCAGTGCTGTTGTCTTGTCGGTCAATCAGTCGTCTGGTCGTCTGGTCGTCTGGTCGGACATTTGGACATTCTGACATTCTGAAATTCTATCATTCTGACATCCTGTCATGTTGTTATTCTGTCAGCCTGTCATACAGGACTCAATTGGCTGGCAACTTCTAGAATCTGGGGCGCGACAAATGCCGAAGCAGGGATAAATTCTAGTTTAAGGAGGGGCTTTCGACAACACAGGTAGGCGCGACTGACTAGAAGCCGCCACAACGACACAACCGAGACCAGTAGACACAGCCTAGGGTCCCCACTCCCCACCACTGCCGAATGTCGCCAGTCTTTCTACCCAAGTCTCATCAATACTCTGTGTGCCTCTGCTTCATCTATCTGGCGCCAGCAATCTTCCCGGCTGGACAACTCTGCTCTGCAGTGCGGCAACCGGACGTGTTCCAGCTTTCTAGACCTAAACTTGTCGAACACACAAACAGCCAGATACATAAGTCTGGCCCAGGGCTGCAATTCATTCCTTCTCAGTCAGCGCGATGGACTGACGATCTGTCCTCCCGGTCTTATAGGACGAAACCTCAGTGCGACACCTGGCTCCCATTCCATGACCATGATGGCGGGTGTGAAACGGCCCTTGACCACAATGATGGTCGGTGAGCGGTCTCCGTCTCTGGGAACACATCATGGCGAGCCCAAGGCGAATTGTCACTCTACCAACACGTCTGCGGACTCCAGCGGCGTCATCTCCCGGGCTCCTTCGTCAAGTCTGCCACAATTCAACGGCCACATGCCCAAATTCACCGCCGATGCATCCATTGTCATGGTTGGTGTTCGCGCCGCTGGCAAGACGACGCTGGCAATCATGGCTGCCTCGGCTTTAAAAAAGAGAATCATTGATATGGAAACGGTGTTTCACCGAGCAACCAATTTCTCTAGCCACGCATACAGCAAACTTCATGGTACCGCCCAGTGCCAGAGAAGGCAGGGCGACGTTCTGGAAGACGTCCTGCAAAACAACCCCCGTGATAGCATCATTGTATGCTCGTGGATGGAACGCCGCGTGCAATGTCTTTTGGGCCAGTTTGCCACCACAAATCCCGTGGTTCATATTATGCGGAGCCAAAAGGCAATAAGCGATTGCCTTGACATAGTTTCTGAGGAGAAATTTCAAACTTTCTGGCGCACTAGCAATGCGTTTTTCCGGACCTGTTCTAACCTCGAGTTTTTCAATGTATCCGAGGCTGTCGCAACGGAAGTCGAGCAGCCGGCGGACGGACATCCACCTGCTGGAGGTCTGCCTCCGTATCTAGCACTGAAGCAAGCAGAACGGCATCTCTTAAGATTCTTTTCTCAAATATATCCACCTTGTACAATTCCTTTCTTCGAGTCGGCATATCCGCTTGCAAGTGTTCCGACAGAGCACCGTAATTACACATATGCTCTGTCTGTTGCTCTTGACGACATACTCTGTAGTCGCATCGACATTGAAGATGCCTCGGCCGGAGCTGACGCCTGCGAGATTCTCGTTGATGGTCTTGATGCTGACTGGAATGGCCTCACATATTCGGACGAGTATACCAGAGTCGCTAACCGCCTAACTGAAGCTGTCGGCTTGGTGCGTCGGAGTAGTGTGCTGCCCATCATCGTGCATATCAATCTTCCTGGCCCTTCATCAGCAACGGCAACCTACTTCTATTTCGATCTATTATCTCACGTTCTATCTCTGGTGCCAGACATGATGGCTGTTGACCTAAGACTTGATGATGCGTCCATTTCAAAGTTGGCTACTTTGAAGAGAGGCTCGAAGCTGATTGGCCATTGCTCAACAGTATTGGATGTTGGTTTCCGTGAATTCTCAGACGACTGGATCACTCAGTATCGAAGAGCTGTTCAGTTAGATTGTGACCTTATCCGCTTCGTCAGCACTGCCTCGTCTATCGAGGATAATTTCGAATTGGCTCGATTCCGGGCAGCCATCGAGTCATTGCCGGGTCCTCACATTCCCATAGCAGCCTACAACTCGGGGCCATTGGGCAGACATTCAGCGTGCCTCAATCCCATTCTCACTCCCGTAGCACCAAGAGCAGAGTCAGCGGGATGCTCCAGCCGATCGCCCTCGCAACTTACAGCCCAGAGCGCAACCCGGGCTCTGTATGCGAGCTTTTTATTCGACCCGATGAAACTGTACGTCTTTGGCGCAAATGTCGGATATAGTATGTCGCCGGCAATGCATAATTCTGCCTTGGAAGCATGTGGCATCCCACATAGGTATGAGACATGCTCGACAAACTCTTTGAATCAAATTAAACATCTTATTCAAGATTTTAATTTTGGTGGCGCTTCCATTGGGCTTCCATTCAAAGTTGAGTTCATCACATTAACCGACTCCTTAAGCCCCCATGCGCAAGCCATTGGTGCCATAAACACCTTGATTCCGATACGCAAGCTAAACCAAGATGGAACCGTCCCCACAGATGCTGCCTTCTTCCGCAACCTGAATCGGGCTGGGCCTGTCAAGGCCCTCTATGGTGAGAACACAGATTGGATTGGCATCCGAGCTTGCATCCGCCGTGGGTTGTCTCCTGCGAATGCTGTGCGCCCAACGACCTGCGCACTCATTGTTGGCGCGGGAGGAATGGCCCGGGCCGCCGTCTACGCACTGCTGCAGGTCGGAGTAAGCAACATTACTATATACAACCGGACGCTAGAGAACGGACATAAATTAGCCGCGCACTTTCGATTACTACTGAACAAACCCGCCTTTCAGGGCCTCGGCGCGGGCAAGGATACGAAATTCGAAGTGCTCGCCGAACTGAGTGAATCCTGGCAGTCACAGTTTCGTCTGCCTTCCATTGTCATTTCCTGCATTCCTACGCATCCCATAGGGGACGTCCCCTCACCCGAGTTCAAACTGCCAACATCATGGCTTGCTAACCAAACCGGCGGTGTCATTCTTGAGCTTGGATACAAGACTCTTAACACACCGCTCCTGCGACAAGCGATGGAAAATGCCAGCCGCGGTTGGATAGCCATAGATGGATTAGACCTTCTTCCTGACCAAGGGTTTGCTCAGTTTGAGCTCTTCACCGGGAGACGTGCGCCAAGAGGGGTGATGAGGCGGGCAATATTCGAGAATTATCCAGATCACTACGGTCGATCCAACCCAGAGGAACTGCGGCGCCGGCTACAAACCATGATAGAGTAAAGCCTGGATGGAAGACAGAATGAGGCTGTCTTGAGAGAATTATCCTGTCGTTGGCACGCCATGACTACACCAGTCCGTGTCAATATGTATATACCTCTGTCTACCACAATACAAATGCCGCCTGCGTGCGCTTGGATTTCAATGATTCCATTCCGAGTCCTCCGCGTGCCCGGTTGGCCCAATCATAGCATAATCTGTTGTGACAAAGGCTCTGTCAATTTCGGCCAATCCCTCGGCACAATACTGCAGCGTCTCGGAAACATCGTGAGACCTATTCAGCCTCGTCTGCTCATCAAGCAGAATGTCGAACTCGGCCCATACGCCATCTCCCGCGTGATAGGCCGTAATGCTCTTGATGCCTTCTACAACAGGCGAGAATCGGTAAGCCATATACGTAAGCTTTTGACGTACCCTTTCATCCGCCGCCTCACCAGACAGTCTCACGACGTTCTCGAAGCACGTATGGCCCCAATCATAAATGATGAACAGAGAAAGCAGGGCCGCACCCACGGGATCCAACCACCACACGCCGACCTTGTACCCAATCAGCGGAAACAACAACGAAAGCGTGTTGAAGATCACATCCGTCTTACAGTCCTGCACCAGGGCCTGCACCTGCGTCGTCTTGATAGGCAGACAGCCCAGCCCGATAGCCCCCTTGATGACGATGGTAGCCACCAAGGAGATGATGGCCAGCGTGGAAAGCACCTCGATCTCTGCATGGGGCGGCAAGAGTCTCTGCACGGACTCTTCCAGAATCTTCAGAAAGGAAATAACCATGATGATGGAAAAGACCAGGATCCCAATCGGCTCCAAGCGTCTCTTCCCGACAGGGAACCTTTTCCGCAGGACATGCAGCCTCCACAGAACAACCTTATTAGTAGACCATATGATGAGCGTGCAGAGCAGATCGAGCGCCGAGTCAACCAGCGACGCAACCAGCGACAGACTCCCCGTCGTAAAGGCCGCAACCGCCTTGCCAGCCAGCAGCGCAATATTGGCAACCACATTGATGTTGATCGCAAGAGAAGCCTGCTTCGCCGCCTCTCTCCGCCGCTGCTTCTCCTCATCGGGCAGCAGTTCGCCAATGTTCCCCGCCACGGCCTGCAAGCCCCCCCTTCGCTCCAGGTCCCCGTCATGATCCGGGTCAGGATTCATCGATTCAAGAACATCGTCCGCTATGGCCGTCACAACGGCATCAACCTCCAGCCAGTCGTTCAGGCGCTGGTTTTGACCTTCGTAGAACTTGCGCACGGCCTTGTTCTTGATGGACGACAGCTCCGAGGGCGATTTGCGGAATCGCTCTAGGTCCAGCGTGTCCAGACCGTTCAAGAGCGCGTCTTTGAGCTCCGCCCGACGGACATCCTCGAGGGCCGTACGAGCGGCGTCTTGGAAGCGGAGAATGTGCGGTTTGGCGCGGGCGTGAACGGGGTTCTTCTTGGTGGCGGGGACGCTCGATTCGAGATCGTGGGTGGAACGACGATGGGGTTGGCAGGGTCGTCGGCGAGGACTGCCTTCCAGGTTGCGTTTGCCGACCATTGCATTTGTGTGCACTTGTGTGATTTGTGTATGCAGGATGCTTGTCAAGCGTGGCGTTGCTGTGCTCCTGACCGCGTTTTATCTCTGTCTTGGCGTCTTGCAGACCGGTGAGCATCCGGTGACGTAAGGATCGGGCCTGCGTACCACCGTGATAGGCTTCCGTCGTCGTGCCTCGTCAGCTTCTGCGTTTGCGTTGCCCGGTCCAGCCACAGTTGGGTTGGAAAGAGTTTGTCGCCTCGCATGACTGAGTGCGAGGAAACCACGACATGCTGTCGCAGCTTGCCTCTTTTTAGCAGGCCAGACTGGGACAAAAGAAAACATGTAATCTCACTCAATGAAGGTGTTACCGAGAGGGAAGGGTAAGTAAGAGTGACTCATTGACACGCCTAGTATCAATCGCAACTACGAGTGTGACTATTCTCCATGCAGTAGCGATGCACTGCAAAGAGACGACTAATAAAGATGAATTTGCAGAGTAGTCGGAGCTCAATCTATTCGATCTATGTAGGCATGCTTACAGCCAAGTTCTACCCGATTGCGCCGCAACATGCTGCATCCCTCGTCGCACGCAAGACCCAAATGAACGCCATGAAAGAAAGCCACGTGTTGAAAAACTATCAAAAGAAGAATACCCTTGCTTCACTTAATCAAAACCTGCCTTGCCCATTAATCCTCATGGCATTTGCCAGTCTCTGCCGGGTGCTCTCCTTCTCCCTGGAGCTGCTAGGTGAATCCACCCGCGGCGTACCATCGTAGTACCTCTCCGCATCCTCCATGCCTACCTTCTGAGGTCTAGGAGGTGGCGGCGGCGCATGACTTGGTATTTGATCCCGATCTCTCGCGTTCATATATGACTGTTGGTCCCAGCTCTGTCCCGGGTGATGGCCGAGCGTGCCGCTAGCATTTTGATGCGTCTCCTGCGGGGCAGGGACTCGAGGTCGGACTTCGGTGTTTACTGGTGGACGAGCACGCTCTTCCTGGACTGAACGGCGAACTTCTTGGTTCTGCCGAGGCTGTTGCGGAGGTTGGGACTGACGGAAGGACTCCTGACGCTTAGGCTCTGCATCTTCTTCATCGCTATCCGCACCCTCGTCTTCCTCATCCTCGTACGATCTCAGATCACTTCTCATGGCAAGACCAGCACATATATTGCGGGCCTCCTCTATAGCCTTCTTCTGTGCCTTGAGAGCAATCCTTCGGTCACGTGTTTCCTTGTTTTCTGCCGAGATGGATTCGATTGTAGTGTCCGGCATTCTGAGAATCTCGATTGGGTTGAAAAGGCGCAGCATGCCCAGGAGCAAGTGGCGCTCTACTACCTGCGTGATGACATTGCGGGTGAAGATTCTGGCCGTCAGATCATAGTAGATAAGCATCTTCTCCAGTACCTCCTCCGCCTCAGTGTATGTGCCTCCGTTCTCAGTGGACTCAGCGCGCCACTTGCGGAGACGGTCCTCGTATTCGGGATCGTACGGTTGCACCTCGAGCTCCATATCATCTGTGAGACGATTCAACTCTTTCTCGGCTTCCTCCATGAGGTCCTTCATTTTCACATCGAGGAAGTGGTAGCGCAAGGGATCGCGCATTCTGGTTGGCCACACGTAGTCGATCACCTCGGCAAGGAATTCATTGCAAATGACACCAAGATTGTCCTTATACTCCTGTGCGAGAACAGGCCAGTTGCGGGAATAATCCTGGAACAAGATGTAGGGCGCACGAGGGTTCGAGTCCAGCGGCAATTCATTACCTCTGATTTGTCTCAACAACGGCTCAACTTCTTGTTGGGCAAAATCCTTCTTGGACTGGTCGCCCACCACACCCGCAGCAGGTAGGCGCTGTCCACTGGCAGTCGAAGCTGCAAAGTTGACTTTCCGACCTTGTTGCCTGAACAGTCTAGAAAAACGCTCGCTTTCCTCGCGGGCGCGAGCGCGCAGCTTCGGAGGCGGTGTACCCTTTGGGCTGGACTGTCTGGCAAAGAACTTTTCACCAAATGGATTCTTGTAGTTGCCATTTACAGCGGGAGTGACAAGATTATTTGATGCTGTGAATAGCTCGCCCATTTCGAAGCGCATCTCTTCGATAGTGTCCTTTGCGGAGCCCATGGCCTTGAGCTGGCCTTCACATCGCTCCAGGGCCTGTTGGATCTGCCTCCGGAGAGATTTGACGTGCTTACCAATGTGTTTTTGTAGTTGTGTGCTCAGTTTTGCGCGCAAGGCTGCGATCCCCCACATTTGCGGTGGGAGAGAAGACCAGCGGCCTCGGGTGAAGAACTCGGCTTCTCTGCGAGCACGATCTTGGGGGGTAAACCATTGTTCGCCGGGACCAGGATTGAGAAGAACATACCATCCGAGATTGAAGTGGTTTTCGGGGTCCTTGTTCATAACAAGTTCGATGAATTTGTCTTCGAGACCGATTCGCTCGGTCATGTCAGGCTTGGTGAGCACACCTATCGTCCGCGAGCCCTTGGGATCGAAATGACGAGCCTTCTTCAAGATGGGGGCTTGCACATAGTCATTGTTACCGCCAATGACGGCGAGAATGATGGTGCGTGAGCTCTTCATGTAACGGTCGGAAAGCGCCTCAATAGTCTGGATGTCGGCTTCGGACTGGTCTCGATTGGCAACTCGCACGAGGCCAGGCAGGTCAACAAGGGTGAGAAGCGGCATATCTGGTCCGCGCTTCTCCACAACGAGAATATCGCGAGCAGCGAAGCGGCCCGGAACGTCGCGAGGTGCGATAAGCTCAGTGGCCTCTCGCATCAAGCCCTCGAAGGACGTATCACCTGTGACATGGCCGCCATACCGGAGCAAGCTGTTTTGTTCGTTGTACGGTCGGTTCTTGTCGGGAATGATCGACACCTTCAATCCGGACTCCTTACTTCTTCGAAGCCGGATTTCTGTCGCAAAACGCGTGCATGCGCCCGCATCTCTCGGAAATGGCGTGCCAGAAATGGCTTCCAAGACGGAGCTCTTGCCTGCGGACTGGTCGCCAACGACGACAATCTGTGGTAGCTTGACATTGTCCAGTTGTGCAAATTGCAGCTTGTCGATAAGATCGAGCAATCCACGCTGTTCGTTGGCCAACCCTTGCGTTTCCAACGACGACTCTATAGAGTGTGGCATCTCGGGCCTGTCTCGGGCCTGTCTCGGGCCTGTCTTGTCTTGGGCGGCCCCGCGCACTGATCGACAGTTATGTGGTTGAGATATGGATGGTAAATGGTGGTTGAAGAGAGCGTGGGATGTCTCGACGAATTTGTAGATGAGGAACTATGAGTGCACAAAGAGCAAAGGAAAGGGTAAGTAGGAAGCAGAACGAGCCACCGCAGCTACAAAGCGCACGCAATGCTGTTGTCAGCCTTCTTTTATATGCATGACGTGGGTCTCTTTGTCACTCCTGCTTTGCTCCGTACAGCGAGGTGACGACGGGGACCCACCGAACCTCCCAGTATATATTTCTGCGCTGCGCTGCGCTGCGTCGGCGTGTTTCGTGCTTTTATACAGAGTATACATCCGGAATGCTGAGGTTTGCACGCACATTGAAGTACCTGTTCGCCCCGCCGGCTTTGATCGGCCAACAAGCCAATTCCGTGGCCCAGCTGCTGCCTTCGCGCAGGCCAAGACATTGCCCACATTTGATATTTATCTGGTTGCTTGGGCGGGTGAATTACGCAACGACTACGATCACGATTACGTGTGGCTGTCCAACGACAAGAAAACGAAACGAAACGAAACGAACGAAACTTGTTCATGCGGGTTGACTGACGTACGGATAAAGGGAGATGTGTGGGTCATCTGACAGCGCAGCAAGTGTGGCGGTGCAGCCAACTTTATGTGCAGGGCATTGTGGCTTTATCCATCCATGAACTGAGAAACTGATGTTATCACGGATTCACAATGAATCGGCAGGATTAATCAGCTTATCCCCTTGCAGAGTAACGAAGCAACTTGGCACGATATTGAGGAATGAGCGGCACTTGATTTTCTTACTTCTCGAAGATCGATTTATGCATCAAAGTGCTGCCGTGCCAGGTTGGTGGATTTGAGAAAGTCCTAACACAGATTAATAAAGAGAACTCGGGGATTTTTGTCCCTCACCTAACCTCACCTCAGGTCAGGTTGTTTCTAAAACCTTACTTGGGCTGTCGACTCCGTCGTCTTGCCTCCTTATCCTGTCTTCTGCCGCCCCTTGTCCTCCTCGTAATGCCTGATTGAACTTTTGTTGATAATAGCAGGCTTGGTGGATTTTGGATTTTGGCTCAGCCCCTGCCTGACCCTAGACGCGTCATGGCATTGCCCTAGCTCACTGAGCTCCAAAATATATACTTCATGCAATCACTGCCGCTATTTCGACTCAGGTTTTCCATGATAAACTCAAACTATACATAGACCAGTATGTCCACAAATAAAATTTGTCCGGTGCGCTAATGTGCTGTAGTTGGTAGTAATGTACAAATGTAAATGTTCCTTAGTAGCGATTTGCCTTGCTCAATTGCGCCCCTGATGTATACAATTCTCTTCTCCTTCAGCTCGTGTTCCCCTTCTCGATGACTTCTCTCAATATTCGTAGCTTTTCCTCTGTAATACGAATCGCCTCTCGGACCTCTCGCTCATCCATTCGCTCTTCCCGTAGCTTCTCCTCGAGTGTGCGATGCTCGATTGCTCGCTTTCTTCCACTCGGCTGATCGTGGTTGAGCCGATCCGTTCCAACACGCTCCTCAAGCCACTCCCACAACTCAGAGTCTTGTCTTCTCCACATTTCATCGTAGGCTGCCTGCCGGCTTGGGCTGTACTGTCCATAGCCAATTCCTGGCACATATGACGGGCTGAGCCTCGGCGTGACGCCATAGCCAAACCACATTGCAACTAGGAGACCCACAAGCAATCCAAATATGACATTTGCTGTGAGCACTGGTTGGAGAATTTCAATCAGCGGCTCCAAGATGCTTCGTAACGGCTCCAAGGGTCCCCAGTTCTGCTTCCCGGCATCTGATTTGCTCGAGTTTTCGCTTTCCATATTGTCAACTAACTGGAGCGCCTTACTTCTCTTCAGCTTCTTCTTGCCCTTCGTCATTCCATTGGTACCGGTGCCAGATCGGGCGCGTGTCGAAACAGCAGACTTGAGCGAGGCAAATAGCTCTTTGCAATACTGCACCTGCCCATCGTTGACGTTTTTCTCAATTGTACCTATCCTCCTGTGAGCAAAGAGACTTGCCCAGGTTGTTGGAAATGCATTTGCAGGTTCTCACCTTTGAGCCAACACTTGCCCGACCACTCAACACCACAGTTGATTTGAACTCGGGTGGCATTATTCTCGGCCCATGAAAGACAATACTTCGTTTTTGTAGTAAAAAGATTGCCGTATGGAACCTCTGGCGTTTGCGTTGAGACACTCACGCTCACAGCCTTCTCGAGATCAATCTGTTCCATGCTCTCAGTTATAAAGCACTTAGTTTGCTTTGGTCCGATTGATCCATTGAGTGGCCTAATAAACGTCGTCGTTCGAGTCTTGTTGTCCGCAGTCAGGCCTTTCTTGTCGTCCATTTGTATGGAGGTACATCTCTGGTCATTGGATAGCCACTTGTTCATCCACACAACTGATTCAGGACCAAACATGAGATTGTAAACTTGGCCCATGGGAGCGGGAATGATCCCATCGGCTAGGATTTTATCATGATGCGTTGCGGAATCACCACAATCAGTGGGCGCGTGGGTAACAGGCCCAGGGAAATCAGCCGAGCGACCTGAAGATAATGGAGCTTCTTTTGGCGGAGATTCTGTTGCGCCACCATTAGTTGTAGTCATAACCGAAACTTTACGCGAAACCAATTTCTCGACATCAGGCTCTACAGCCGTCACGTCGGTTGATTGCGTTTCCACGTGTTCGTTATGCTCTTCCTCATCGTAGAACTCCTCGTCGTCCACATCGTCATCTTCGTCGTTCGAAGACTCTTCGGATCCAGATGCCTCCTGCGCCTCTTCCTCAACCGCGTCTGGTTCTGCAATAACTTTTTCAGTTTTGTCTCCGCCAGTGCCCTCCAGCTGCACACCATTGAGAGTGCTTCTCAAAGTCGGATGGCCCAGTTTCCATATGTTCACGATCAAATCATAGGTGGCATCACGACTGGTAAAGCTGGCAAATATGTGTTTCGCGTGAAGCGTCGAGATCATCAAGCCATTCTTGAACACGAGTGCTGTACTTCGCTTTTCCACAGATACAATCTCGTCAAAGCTCATGACTAGGGTTGTCGTCCAGCCTAAGATATTGCTGCTGAAGCAGAGATGACCTTCAGATACATACAACCGTCCATGTGCGAGAATTTCTCGCTGGAGTGCGCAGCTATAGTCCTCAATGAGATAGTCATCGTCCGGAACGCTCTTGAATAAATTGTGAAAGTCGCGATTGCGCTTCTTGCTGGCAATGGCGAATCCCGTCAATTTTGGCGCCCCAATGTTGCTGTTGGGATGCCAAGCAGCATTATTAGCAGAAGCGACAGCTGCTGCGATTGTTCCACTCGTCGTAACTGAGCTTCCCCGTTTTCTATGCGGCTTCATCGCGCTTCTGAGGCTCGACGGCCTGTGAACAGAAGCCTTCACATCAGTAAATTCCATCATAGGAGGTGTCCTGTCACCGCCAGCGGCGTCGACAAGCGAGCGGGGCCGACTGAGGGATTCAACGGGTAAAGACTCTCCATTTGCTATAAGAGGATCTGCTGGCGCCGAATCGGATCTCGTCCGTGTGTCCGAGATATCGGAAAACCTTGCAGTTGTCGGCGAAGGCGCAGAGGGCTCGGCCAGGCCAAGATGGCTCAGGCTCAAGTCTCCCGAGCCAAGAGTTCGTATAGCCGACTCTTTTTGATCTATAGCCGACTCCTTTTGGTCAATGGTATCGTCGAATCGACGCTCCAGCTCCGTGTCCAGCTCGCTAACCAATGCTGACTGGCTCGCGGCTGGAGAAACCTGCGATTTGTTGATACTAGTCCGGCTCTTGTTGGTTCCAATTCCGAGTCCAGGAGTGGGTATCGTGTTGCTTATTGAATTAGCAGCGTTTTGTGCAGCAGATAGCATGGACGAAAAGAAGCCAGTGGCGCTGGGGGGGGTCTTGCTAGCTGTCTCATCGGTAGGAGTCAGTGGTGCAGTGGTTATATGAGACAGTTTGCTAGGGCCGACAGCTGCAGAGCCAGACTTGGACCTTCGGTGCATGTTCATATTCAACGCAATCCCTGGGCTGCCATCCGTACTTCCCCTTGGGGTAATGCCATTCGTTGATGACTTTCCAGTGGGAAAAGTCCCGGACTGGAAGCGATCAATTCGGTCAATAGGAGTCGGTGGCGTGTTCACGATAACAGGAGCGGTATTTTCGTCCTTTGGAGGTGTTACAGGAGGCGCCGTCTGAATTTCCAGCGTGGATGCCCGGCCTTTGCGATCGGCGGAAGCTATCTTGGCGGCTGCGGGAGACCCGGGGATTTTTTTCGAGAAGCCAGGGATAGTCTTGAGCTGCGTTCCTTTCTTAGAGGAAGGCGACGTGTTGCTGCTATCACTGCTGAGACGACCCAAATCGATGGACGATTGAAGGTGAGACTGAGAGTCTAAATGCTGAGCCTGGACAACGGGGGATGACGTTGTCAGGTAGCCGATCTGGGACGGATGTGCGGATATTGCGGCGGGTCGCGTTAGAGCTGAGCTCGAAGCGGGTCGTTGACTGTGCTGTTAGTGTCAAAGTCACGCTTGGGAGGAAATGCATTAGAGAGGATGCGCAGTAATGTGCTGATGGGATGAATCGGGCTTAAAGTTAAGGAAGCAAAGAGCAGGGCGTTGATAAGGTGGAGGATTAGAAGGATGAGGCCCTTCGTCATGTCAGCCGAGGACAAAGGTAGTATGAACAAACAAAACGGGCTGCCTAGTAGCACTCGGGTACATAGAGTTGCAAGAAGCGGGCGTCGCCAAACAAGCCTTGCGCCGGAGTCATCCATGGTACAATGGAGAAGTGGGTGGTTCGGTGGAGGCTGTCAGCAGACCGGATGAACCTTCGACCACCAGCAACCAATTTGTTGTAATTACGCGCGACTGATAAGGTGTGTCCGAGGCTGACAAGGGAGTATAGCGCGAAGTTTGCAACAGAAAATGCAACAAAAGAAATGGCGATATGGGTGGAGAAAAACAAGGAACGAAGGGCGGGAATAATAACTAGGGGACTTACGGGTCTGCAAAGGCTCGGTCTGCGCCGCCAGACTCATATGAGCAGAAGCTACGGTCATCCACGTCGTCGTCAGCCAAGTTGGTAGAAGTTGTGTCATCGCTTTCCACCGTCAGTTCGCGCTTGACATGGCGCCGGCTACTAGCCGCACTTATGCTACGGGTGTCGTCGTCTTGGCCTGATGCCCCTGAGTCTCGTCCGCTTTTGTCCTTCCTGCGCCTCCTTTTTGAAGTAATCGATTTTGGAAATAGTTTCCCCAGGCCATTGCTGCTATTTGTGCCGTCCATGGCTAGGATCTGACGACCCCTGACTGCTGTTTGATGCACACAGTCAGCCCGTGGGTTCCCGTAGTCTGGAGAATTGCAACGAAATTAATCTCCTCTCACTCAGCTTGTGAGCTGGCATATAGAGTCGAGCCCCAAAGCTAATGCAGCTACGAGCGTGCAGCGGCTAGAGGCGTTCCAAGTACGAGGATTCTCGCGTTGGGAAGCATGCGATCGATACACGATCAGGCCAGTCAGCGAGGAGGGCGGGATTGCGCGATGAAATGGTAAAATGTAGAACTGAGGTTAAGATAAGATGAGGAAAATTTGATTTGGACAGTTCATTTCGATTAACTTACAACAGCAGTGGTGGTCAGGTCATCGGTGACAGGGGTTTGATTTTGGTTCGTTAGCTCGGTTTCGAACTGTCTGTTAACGTTATGTCGAGGCGTCAATCCGATTAGTGTGCGACGAGGATAGTTAACTGGCATGAACACTAACTAGTTAGGGAACACTGGCACTTCCTGCCAGTCCGCCGCGAGCCCGAGATTCAGTCATTTGCAACCAATCAGATGTCGACGCCAGCTGTTCGCTCCATGTACCCCGCAAGAAGTTGCAGCTGCGACTGTCATCGCACTAAGATGACGTCGACGAAAGCCGGTAATAATGAACTGATTATGGGATTATGACTACCAGGTAGGTGGTACCTAGGCAACTAAGTTCCTTTTCCCGCATCTATCCGACACCTTAGTTGTCGCAATTTTGGCGGCCATGCCACAAGTGAATATTCGGTTAGATCCCCTTCGATATATACCGTGCTACATACATAAGTCAAAAAAGCTGGGTTCCATATTTTCCTCTTTCAAGGCGACAGGGCGTCGTAAATATTCACAGCATTTTCTAGCCGCTTGAATATCTTAGCGGTAAGCTGATGGACGTGCGCATGTTCCGTCTTTAGCATGCTGCACTGCGCACCCCTTCTTAAGTCATAAGGTCGAAAATCCCCTATTAGCCGCATTAGCTCTGCTTATTCCCTTTCCGTTGCCTTCTTTCACTGAACTAAACTAAACTAAACTAATAGGTGACGTTGCTTCGAAAGCACCAAGTTAAGTCATCTAATTTCGAGTGGCATCTGGAGAGATTTGTCCATGTATTGTGCTGTGCGTTGTCATCCACAAAAGTCACACATAAAAGGTCAGATGGTAGAAATGCATTACTCCGTACTCCGCACATATAATCTGGTCTGGCATTATGCTAAGCTAGGCTACAAGCTAATACGTTGGTTATACCTTCCCAGTTTTAGCTAATTTTGTATTAATAGCTAACACTCTATAGTAGCCTAGAACTTTTGGCTTCACGCCCGCGACGCGGTTCCGGCGCGCCATCGACACTGTAATATAACCCAACATCAGAACCAAATTATAAGCATTAACTTCCTCCTATCTTACGATAGCGCACTGCGCCCAAGGCGGGAGGGAGGCGGTGGATAAAAATCCCTGTAGACGTCAACGAAGCGCCAACCTGCTACGTGCCTGAAGTGGACAATGCCGACCACGTTGGTAACAACAAAGGAACAGAACGATGGCCCCGGATTGGGAGATAACGGCCCCGGCCGTAGCCGGACAAATTGACGCAGAGGGATTTTTTGCCCTAGGGAAGGTTTTTCCCCCTGAAGCATAGCAGGAGTACTAGACATTTGGCCTAGGCTAAGCTAGCGTACAATAATAGTATAATAATAACACCTTATAGTGGTCTGAGTCAGCAGGTATTCCTCATATAAGAATCAATGAAGTAGAAGACGAGCTACTACAACAAATTTAATCTTTATACATGAGCTGTTAAACCCCACCAGCCAAATTAGGGCTGGGCCCTTGATATGGGGGACTTGGGATGTGGCCAATCGATGTATCCTGCTCATGTTATACTGAAGTCCGTAATACATCCCCAACCCCCCCACTTCATGACCGTTCACCACACATCCGATGACGTGCCGAGTTGGCTTCCAATTCCTCCAACTCCAGCCATCCTGACTGTGACTTGATGCACACTCAAATATCACCATGGATGCTTCACCAATTATCAAAGCCCACGACCACGCGGCCGCTGCAGCTGTCGCAACACGCCAGTCGGCGGATACCACAGTCGCCATAAACGAGCATACCCTTGCCGCTGGAGAATTCGCCAATGCCGCTCGAAGCACCACGAGCCTCGAGGCTCTACGGACGCTGAAGCTACTCGAGGAACACCATCGACGACTTGCTGAGCTCTTGAAGCTTCCTCCCGATCAGGTATCGCAGAACAGCAACGAGGATGCCAATGAGAAACTGTCGCAGAGTGAAAAGGCTGCCATGTCGCTAGACAACGTGCAGTCTAAGAAGCTGACGAGCTTGGCACAGCGAGGGTATTCCAGTCGGGACATGTCGTCTTCAATCGCGAGCAATCTGGCTTCTGCGAGAGGCATCAGGTCCAAGTTGCAGGGGCAGCCTCTCAACCCGAGTGTTTCCAGCGACCAAGCACCGGGCAACGTTGAACCGCACCTCCGCAGGGACGGCTCCAGATTTAAAATGCAGAGCATCATTGACACGCAGCCTGACAAGCCGACATGGGTGCCGCCGATGTCTGGGCCTCCAAAGGAGACTCGTGGCACCAAGAGCGCTGCATCCTCACCACGAGTAGACCAAACGACCGCATCTGCGACGCCTGCCGTAGCTGGAGCTGGAGCTGGGGCGGGAGCAGAGGATGCTAGCTATGCTCGCTTCTACAGCACTTTCGGCAGCATCATCAACAAAATATCGGCTCCTCTCGCATTTGCTGGACTTCCTCTTATCCAGGAAGAATCTGATCTCTCCGCACAATCTGCCAAGCCGCCTGTCGAACAGCCTGCCGAGCTGTCATCCCCTCCGAAACGCAAGTCGGCTCGTCCCGCACCACCAACGTCTTTCAATCTGGACCCGGATCTCTCCAAGATCTACTCCAAGGCTACGATGCGTGCTCTCGCCCGCGAAGGCCACACCGCCAACGACTCCTTTTACGTCGTCCCTACATCCGGTCATACTATGTCCTATGCCAACATCCTCAGTTATGCCGAGAAGGAGAAGCGTCGTCTTGGCGCCTCTCAGCACAGTGATATGGATCTACATCACAGTTTAGAAGACAAAGACGAAAGCTTTGTAGATGCTCGCGAAACGCCTGTTCTAGTAACACTAGGAGAAAAACGCAAAACAGCTCTCTCTAAAACTGAAAAGGACCTTCGTAACACAATTGAAGAGTTGTCTCTTGAGAACAAGTCCCTGAAAGATATGCTAGACAATGTGTCCAAGCGCTTACACGCCTTTGAAGCGAGCTCTCAGCACTCTGCGATGGCCCTCGCGGAGAGCTACCGCATTATAAGACCTAGCTCACCTACCGCTATATCCCACGCACCGAGAGGCTCGACCGCCGAAGCGTCGAAACAGAAAACGCAGGTGATGGAAGAGCAGCTGGCTGCGGCAACGGCGCAGGTGGAACGTCTGGAGAAGGATAACCGTAAGATGCAAAAGACGTTAGAAAAATACCGGGAGAAATGGGAAGTCCTCAAGGCAGGTGCCAAGGCAAGACGGGAAGCACAGGCTGAAAGCGCAGAGGATGCGTAAACGCTTCAGTCAGATCTCATCTATCCCCAAGCCGACTACTTTCAAATATAGTCTGTCTGTTTCCAAGTGGTCGTCTCTTCCCTACGTCTCAATATCAATTCCACCAAAAGCTGACGCTAAAACTGATGCTCAAACTCCTCACATAATGCCACCACCCCATCGGGATCAAGAGCGTATCTCCTTCCTCCAAGATGCATTCCCAATACTCCGTGCCCTCTAATTCACGTCTCGTTTTCGCCCTCTCACCAATCGACATCCTCCCCTCACAAGGCTCGTCCCAGCCCTCCAAGACACCCACATCCAACTCACTGGTGTTGCTCATGTCCACGCCATCCTCAACGCCTTTAGGCCTCATGCATTCCACCCATGGAGGATATAATCTCACGTATTTCGTGCCCACGACCTGCACCAACAAATTATGGTATCCATCCGTATGAAGTGGCGTAATAGTGCGTGCGGGCCCCAACCACGCGTTCATAAGCGGCATCTCCAGATGTCCCCGGTTCTTCTTCTCGTCGGTGGGATGTCCCGGGACAGCAGACCAGCAAAAGTCCGGGATGGCCGTATCGGCCCGCAACGACGGAATCTGATGAAACAGGTTATGCTGCGCTAGATAACCAATTTGGGTTGTTGGCAAGTCTGCAGGCTCAATGTACTTGGAGAGGAATTCTCTGAACGAGATGATCTCTTGGCCCCAGCCCTGGTCGACGTAGCTGCGGCCCACTTCGACAGGGACAAGTCTTCGGCCCTGAAATGTCTTGTCAAGGAGGTAGTCTTGGGATTTCCAGGGATGGATAGTCAGCGCGGGCCAGGACGAGACGAGGTCTGTGAATACCACGGGACGAGGGTGCGTCGGGGCATTCATGTATGCTTCGAATTTTGTAAGAGACCATCCTTTGTGGCGGGGACACAATCTCTTTTTTGATGTTGGGGTTCGACCATATGGCTCGTGCACCGGAAAGAACCTGGTAAACTGCTCAGTTTTCGTCTGTTTCTGAGGCGGTTTGTTGCGTTTGCAGTGCGCGCGAACGTTACGGTCCAGTTGCTCTAGTAAACTAAGGGTCTTCTCAATCCACGTAGTGCCCAGGACACCTGCTCCCCCCGCCGTGATCATAGCCCGATCCAGGTTCTCTACAATCTTATCCAGGTCAGGCTCCTCAAGCCAGTCTCTCTCGTGCAAGAAGCCCAGGATGTCGTGAAAGGTAGTGAGGATGAGAGCATCCGTGTAAATTTGGCGCCAGTGATACGGAACCTGGTCATATCGGTAGGCGTAGAACTTGGACATGCTGATGGACGCGAGATCCTCCAGACGCTGTGCTAAAAGCTCCTTGTTGACATTGTTATATGGCTCTTGGTGGTACTCTTCGAAAATAAGCTGAGCCTGTCGCTTGAGTAGGCCCCTCATGGCAACTGCCTCGCAGTCGACACTATTTCCGTCCTCCGGTTCAGATGCTGCTGCAATGAGCTTATCCGTGGCATCGCAGCAATATGAGAATACATAAGCACGTGCCGAGTCCATTTCCTTATCAAAAAGGCGTTGGGGTGGACGACGCTGCTCTCTTTTGTGCGTCTAGCAGGTAGAAGTACGCGAAGACAGCTGCCACGAGCATGGGGTCGTCTTCAGCGTCATCCTCGACAATTAATTCTGTGAGATCGAGGCCGGTTTGGCTGTGGAAATCACCCATGTCGTTAGAGTTATGCTCGGGCCCTGATGTTTCCCGATTGGGCCCAGCCACAATTACGGAGATGTGGAGACTGCTTTGTGCGGAGTGCGTTGCCGACCAACTTATCCTCGTTCGCTCGTGTTGATGATTGACTAACTTGTGATAACTTTCAAGACTGGATAAGACCGTTAGACGTGTGAAGTAGCTCTTTGAATCTCGGGACTTGCTTGGACTTGCATCTTGGTATAAAAGTCATTAGTACAGTGGAAGAACTACCTTTCACCGCGATGATTTTATATGATTCCACAAGTGGGTCAGTGCGAATGTGCTTGTTCCCCCCCCCCCAAAGCCTTGGAATGCACTCTCAAAAGAACACAACCGAGATACAAAGTGGTTTCTGAAATGGGAATGGCTGACGGAAATTATTCATCAAAATGGTATTCGTTGACATCAAGCCCACAATCGCATTGGAAAGAAATATCTGGTCATGCACAACGTCCAATCTTTTGTACAAGCGCTTGGTTTGTACGACTAAGCGGTACCCTGTACCATCGTAGCCGAGACCAAGGACACCGTCACAACCAACACCCATAGGGTTGCCCATGAATAACACCTCAATTAACATGCCCATACCCCCACGACACCATCACGTCTACCCTCAACCAAATATCCGTCTCGCACACGTACGTGTTCAACCACAGCTGGGGTCTTGCCCTCGTCTGCCTCTGCTATGCCCGCGCCGCAATCCCATTGTCTGCCCTCTACCTTATCGTACACTTTGACCACGTCTTCACCCGCTGCGCTGACTATCCTCCTTGCATCGAACATCATGCTCGTGATGGGGTTATCATATGCATATGCGTCAAAGATGGCGCCTGTCCGGAGGTCCCATATCTACATGGGATGGTTAGTAAGTCAGATTATAGACAAGATGGCTTGGCCCTAAGGGAGGGCGAACATACTCTGACGCTTCTATCCAAACTTCCCGTCACAAGGTGGACGTGGTCAAATTGCAGACAGGTGACCGCGCCAGTGTGTCCAACCAAGCTGCGGTGCACCTGCCCACTTCGTAGATCCCATAATCGCACCATTCCGTCTGCAGTTCCACAGGCCAGTGCAGATTCAAACACCTGCAGGGCTCCTACAAAGTCGGATGAACTGGATGCAGATCGACCAGTCGGTCGCCAGTTGCCCTCGGTAGCACTCGAGCTGGCCGAAGCCTGAGCAGCAGCCCACATTACATCTAAAGTCTGTACACAACGCCCCTTGTTAAGATCCCAATGACGTATTGTCTTGTCCGCAGAGCCAGAGACAAGAACATCACCTCTAAAATGCAACGCAGTAACCTCATCCATATGAGCCTCGAGGATGTAGAGCTCGCAATCATTCATGCTACCTTCTGGAGGGTCGATGGGTTGGTCGTCGGGATTTTCAAACGCGATGGCGTCCTCGTCCTCATCCTCTTTCTTGCCGTAGCTGTTGCCATGAGGGTCATAGGTTGATCGACTCAAATCCCACAAACGAATCGTAGCGTCGGCAGCACCAGTGGCGAGGATATTATCCTCGACCTGTAACGCCCTTACAGACGCAGTGTGGCCTCCTAGGATCCCCATGCACCGCCCTGCATTCAAATCCCAGACCTTGACCGTATCGTCCAGAGCAGCGCTAACCATGGTGCCAAATGGTGCGTCAAAATCTAATGCGGTTACTGTGTCTTTATGGGCGCGGATTTGTCGTATGTTGGAACCAGCTTCGAAATGTTCGTGTAATATGGGCATCGACTTGCGGCGATGTACTTTCTTCGGTCTTTTTGTAGGAGTTGTATGTGTCGAGCTCGGTATTCTTCCATACACAGATTGTGACATGAATTCGGGGTCGTGGTCATCTGCGTCGCCGACAAGATCGATTTCATCCTTGGTGGGAGTGTTTCGTGCAATAGCTTCAGCTTCATCTGCTAGAGCTTGCGCAACCTCCAGGCGCCCCTCGACATCAATGACTATGATTTTCCGCGGGTCAGTAGTCTTCTCGAGTTCTCTGTGCTTGCGGTAGAGCCACAGAGCAAAAAAGACGTACTGTCATGTTCCAGCAAGGCTTCTTCCTGCTCTAGTCCCGCCAGTCTTTCCAATATGATCTTGCGCATACCCTGCAGGTTGGCAATCTTGTTATCGATCTCGCGAATTTCGCTGCTCGCCATGCCTTTTCGAATTCCTAGCAACTCGAATTCATGCATCATCGCCGCCTTCTCCTTTTGCACATGCGCGAGGCTGGCAGCCGGTTCGGTAGGGGTTTTGGAGTCCCTGTCATCTAATAACTTCCTACCTCTTGATACTCGCCGGCGATGCTTCTTACCCTCGTCGGTCATCTCGGGGAAGCTGGCCTGGAAGCCCTGGAAGAGCGAAAACGCATTCTCATCTTCGGGAATATTGGATAGCAGGTCATCAGAGAGGAAACTGACGGCACGGTGCTGGATTTCGGCGGTGGACAGTTTCGAACGCACAATCTCAGTCGGCGTCCTCCTGGCCAGGGCAAAGACGCTGCGTTGAATAGAGGGCCGTGTCAACTGCCTGTGCACTTGTGCCATCGCTGTTTGGTAATGATGCGCAGTTGCGTCGGCATTAGTAGCCATGAGATGGGAGGCCGTTGTCGTGACCTTGCGGCCGAATGCCTCCAGCCCCCGAGTCTGCAGAGCATCATTCACCATGTTAGCAAAGCCGCAGTTTCGGACGTCTGGTAACGGCGAAGGATGTTTGAAACAAGAGAAAGGCACTTCTTGGTGATTTTCTCTGTTTTCTGTTGTGTTGTCATACGCGAACGAAACGCTGCCGAGCGCGGCTGTCACACGATCCAATGGGTTGGTTGCAGGTGACGGTCATGGCCATTCTCTAACTACTATAGAGAACACGGGGTGCAGCCGGCGGTGGTGGATATGGGCCATGGACGTACCGATATGATTGACTGCTCCTCATCGGCGTCGTCCAGAAAGTCATAATGGCTATTTTCACAATCAGCCATGGTGAGGTGGGCGACCGGACATCCAGGGGAGCAATTTGCGCAAGGTTCACTGCACAATGACTTGGTTTCGCGAGGCGACAGCTTTTGTCGACATACATTTGCGCGAGCCAACTCCAAGGACCAAACCAGTCGCTAGATAGAGCTGCCTTGGCTGCTAATACCAGGGCAGGGAGGGCGAAGGGTGATGGATGGGTTGGTGGCTAGGCCAGGTACCTAAGGCACCTAAGGTACCTGCAGTGCCACTGTAGGTACGGTCCTGCACCCACTGTAATTCGGTGGTGGCTTGCACTACGGAGTATTATTAGTTCCATAGACAACTGATGACATTATTCAAGAAAAAGGTGGAGCAGCCTTCAGACCGCTTGTGGAATGAACCGAATAAACCTCAAATGTCATGTCTAGCCTCGATTCCCAGTTGGCTCGCTGTGTGACTTGTTTGCGTTGACATTAAAGAAAAATCAGAGAAGCTTCTGAATCTTCAGCAACCTCTTGCGCGAAGTCAGCTTCTACCGAATTGCAGAGGACGACCTGCTTTAGCCGAGCTTCCGTTGTTGCCCACCTCAAGCTTCCTTCTACCTGCGGGTCGCCATGGATTCCGTGGTTGACATGAACGATGCCTCCAAGGCCCTGGATCTGTCTCGCATCCGTTTTCAGTTGATGTAAGGTGTTGCCAATACCAATGCTCCACGCAAATGCTCTACCACTTTTAATGCACTCAAAACTGACCCGGTACAAGTCGCCTTGAGGACACGATCATATTCCATCTTATTGAGCGTGTTCAATTCGCTCTCAACAAGGTCCACAACCTTCCGACTTCGCATCCTGTCTCATGGCCCATTGCCTTTCCTTTCAAGTCTTACAATACTAACACAGGAAGCACGAGTAGACTATTTATATTCCAGGCGCCATCAAGATCCCTAATAGCAACCTGTCTTTCTTCGACTGGTACTTCTGCGA
This sequence comes from Atkinsonella hypoxylon, assembly GCA_000729835.1. Lineage (NCBI taxonomy): Eukaryota > Fungi > Ascomycota > Sordariomycetes > Hypocreales > Clavicipitaceae > Atkinsonella > Atkinsonella hypoxylon. The sequence continues at coordinate 103,494 of JFHB01000025.1, read as the reverse complement.
GCAAGAAAAGCTCCAGTCTCTCATCCGCCGCTACGAATCCCCCGACGAGTACCCGTTCTTCCCCAATGCCATCCAGACCCCGATTCTCAAACCGCTTAACTACCCGAAAATATTGCACCCCAACAATGTCAACGTAAATCAGAAGATCAAGAAATTCTATATTGAGAAATTTTTACCCGCTGTCTGTCCCAACTTCGGTCGCGAGGACCGGGGGGAATCTCAGGAAAATTACGGCTCGGCTGCTACCGAAGATTTCGCATGCTTGCAGGCGCTGTCTCGAAGAATTCACTTTGGCAAATTTGTCGCTGAATCCAAGTTCCAGTCTGATCCGGAGAAATATACGCGTTTGATCAAGGCAAATGACCGTGCAAGTATCGCAGAGAGCATTACGAACAAGGCCGTTGAGAAGTCGGTGCTTGAGAGGTTGCGTTTGAAAGCATTGACTTATGGTAAAGACCCGTCAGCTCCAGACTCGACCGAGGGGAATGACAAGATCGATGTGGATGCCGTGGTCGCTATGTATGAGGATTTCGTGATTCCCCTGACGAAGGAGGTTGAAGTGGAGTACTTGATGCAACGGCTCGAGGAATGATATCGGGGTGGTGGAGGCTCGATATGTCATAATGCACCGTATCTGGACATTTTAAGACATAAGTATCTATTACATTGCACTTTGATTAGTCGAGGCAATTCTATATTTTATCCGTTCTGGCACTGATGCTTTATTGAGGTTTTAAGTACGCCGCGATAGCCTTGACCGCATCATTGAACTTGCTAGCTTCAATCAGTATCATATGTCCGGTCGTTTTGATACCCGCTTCCTGGAAAGCTCGCTTGCTATCTGCCGCGACATCATCTTCCTTAGTGTACGCGAAACTGCCATACGCCAGCGCATGCTTGTGTAATACCTCGTCCTCAGGATGAAAGTAAAATGTGGTAGTCTCCTCCTTGGCCTTCTTCTTTTTGCGCTTGTCCACATCCAAAGTTGACTCTACTTCCTGGTAGGTCTTTGACACAATCAAGTAATGCGAGAATTCGTAGGGCTCTTTGTCCTCAACGGCAGCCTCGATCTCGTCAACCAGCATCGAATACAATGGAGGGCTGATCTCTGGTGGGATGTTGATGAGTCTCTCTGATATGACAAGACCGACATGTTTGTCGGACGCAAGAAGGTCAGGAATGACAGCCAACGAATCATTAGCCTTGGCTTTGTCGGATAAGTATTTCAGAATATCGTTCATGGGTTCCTTGTCGCGATGGACGTGCGTGTTGAGCACGGTAAGCATTGCGTAGGCGTCAGTCTCTTTGCCGTCGACCTTGATTGTTGACCCGATTGTCGGCTGTGAGAGAATGAGGTCTGACAGAGCAGACATGTTGAAGAGGTTTGCGTCGACGTCAAAGAGCTGCCGTGAAAGAGACTTGACGCCTTGGAAGTCGATTTCCGGGTCGAAGTTGAACCATTCGAATTCCACGTCGATCATGTCAAAGTCCTGAAACCCATTTTTAGTAGCCCATTTATGTGTCAACAAGATTCATGCGCCTAGAGGCTACCTCGTCGTCACTGTTATCCTCGTCCATTGCGTCCGCGCCAGTATCAGCTGGTGAGGCGTCTTTGCCCTCTTCCCTCGATCGCTTCCTGCCCATTTTGGAGGTGCGGTAGATTTAGGTGACACTCAAGACAATCAATTATTTGCGCGAAGGACAACGAACTATGCGCAGTAGTGAGAAGGCTGCTGATAATCACGAGAAAGCGAAATCGAGAGCTGAGCTTTGATGTCGAAGAATATTCGACGGCCGCCACTTTTTTTTTTCCTCGTCCGGAAAGCTTTCCATCGAGATTATGTCCCGCGCTGGCCCCGCACCGCATTCCCCTGGTCTCTGGATCGACTTTCTCTTGTATGTACCTCTCAGGCAGACCCGCACCTAACTCTGACGAACCAATGATGGAGCTACAACCAGAAGATGGAAGGCTGATAAATCTGCACTCCGCAGCCAGCCTGGGACTTGCGTCACCACCGAGCTTCACCTGCCGGGCAGATAGATAACAAGTCACCACCGTACACCTGATTGAGGAAGAAATCAGCTTCTTGAAGTTCACACGCAATGCTCTCGTGATAGAGCGACCTTTGACCGTCTCTAACCCCGCACCTCGACATCTTCACGTCACCACTACCATCACCTTCCGAGCCCCAAGCACGAGGCCCTGAGCCATTGTCAATTCGGACGGGATGGATTACAGTGCCCCAGCTCACGAGGCTGATGATCCGGCGGCATCTCCCTGGGCGAACAGCCGAAGCTCATCCCCCCAGCAGACGCGTACTGGCTTCACTGACATTCCGGGCGATCCATTCCCGTATAGCCCGCAAGCTCCTACTCTCAGGCACTCGAGCAGCCAGGAAGATTTCGCAAGGCCCGCAACTGCGACGGCAGAGCCAGGGACCGAGGGGGGCGATGTTGAGCAGTCCACCACGCAGGGCTCATCTGTAGCCGAGCACACGGACGAAACTCAAATTGGCGCTTCTCGACAATTCTCAGATCAACACCAGATACAAGCGCAACAGGCCCAGCAGCAACAGCAACATGCCCTTCCCCAGCCGCGGTCACAATATAGGTTACAAGCGAAGATAACGGGCTTGGAACGCACTGGGAAAAAAGATCCCGTGCTTCGATTTGACGTCCATGTAGGTTTTGCACCCAACAATGCCCTGAATATACGCTGAACACCCATGCTAACTCTTGCTGCTCAAGACTAACCTCCCGTCCTTCCGAACAACGCAATACCGAGATGTTAGACGCTTACACTCCGAGTTCGTCAAACTCGCTGAACACCTCGTGTCCGCAAATCCTGAAGCTTTGGTCCCCGCTGTACCACCTCCCGTCACAGCAGCCGGCGCGGGCACCGATGAAGACGAAACCCGAGTCAAGGCCATGATGCAGCGATGGTTCAATTACACCTGCAGCAACGAGATCCTCACGCGAGATGACGAAATGGTCCTTTTTGTAGAGAGTGATTTCGGCTACAGTCCGCTGTTGAAGATGAAGCAGCCAGCTACCGGCGTTCGTAGAAAGATTCTGAAACAATTTGCCCCTCCACCTGATGATACCCCCGAGCTGGCCGATGCCCGCCCCATAGTCAAGTTGTTCTACCTTGGTACCATGGACGCCGGCCACAAGGTAGACAAAATGGTCAAAGCAAGGAGAGGTACGTCGATATGTTCAAGTTTCTCAACCAATCCACGACTTCTTTCTCAAACACAACACTAAAAAATACCATCCCGCAGGTCTCGGCCTTTCAGAATCAGACTACGGCGTCAAACTGAGTAGTATGCACGTTCAAGAACCCCATCCCGGCCTAGCAAACGCCTACAAGAAACTCGGTCGCGTGATCCAAACCATGGGCGACTACCACGCCGCGCAAGCAACCGCCCAGGCCGCCACCATCGGCGACCCCTTCCAATACCACTCCCAAGACGCCTTCATCGTTAAAGAAACCCTCACCAACCGCCAAATCCTCATCCGGGACTTCCTCCAATCGCAAGAAGCCACGCGGAGCAAGCTCAACGCCGCAGACCGCCTCAAAGCAAGCTCCAGCGTCCGTCGTGAGAAAGTCGACGAGGCAATTACCGCCCTGGATGACGCCCGACAGACCGAGGCCAACTTGTACAATAAGACACATCGAGTGACGCAGAATCTCATTCAGGAACGCCGAAAATGGTTCTCCAGAACGGCCACGGACCTACGAGCCAGTATCCGGGAATACGTTCTTCGTGAAATTGAAGCCGAGCGTCGAACACTAGCCCTCTTGGAGACTGTCCGGCCGGATATTCGCTCCATTGACTCATCAGGTGGACTGAGTCGCCTTGGTCGCGAAGCTCATCCCGCTGTGCGCAGATCAAGTCTTGCGTCTAGCCAGGGTCCCAGGGGCGATGCATGGAGTGGTGTGCCCCGTTGGTCGGATGCCACGCGGAGCACGTCCGGTAGCTTCATGGGCAAGGTCCCCGAAGAGAATGAAGCGAATGACGATTTGAGGGATGGTAGCCTTGGGCGGCTGTCACTTGCCGGTGTGAACGAAGAGGATGATGACGATAGAATCGATGCAAGGAATGCGGCGAGCCGGTTAGCAACAAGCACTTTCTAAGTTGGGGGATGAGGGGTGAAATTGAAGTTGTGACGATCATTCTTTTGATGGAGCATGTATATCCTAATATAATGCAGAAAATAAGGAAGCGAGTCTGCTGCATAAGGGATATCCGCCATGGTGTTCGGCAATTCTAAATGGGACGGATCTCCCGTCCGTACCGTGGCTCTTGCTTCATTAAGGATATGTCTAACGTGAGCACTTGAGTATTGCGCCGTTTCTACTTCTGTAACATTGATGCTTACCCCTTCCATCAGTACTGCACCTCAGTTACCTCCCAAATTGAAGTTTGAAAGTGGGTGCCGTGGATATGTTCTCCGCAACCGCCTTCTTTCTGCTGCTGAGATCTGCAAAAACGCCTTCCAGGTTATCCTACTTGGAACCGGGTCGTTTTGATCCCCTCATATCAAGATGTCCCCAGCGCTTGGTATGTTAAGTCCTGGAGACGCCAAGTATGCCTGTTCAGCGCCGTTCCGTTTAGAGGTCGCCTTGGTAGCTTCAATAATGCTGAGCTTTTTGCCAACGTCTCTGGCTCGATTGAGACTTTGCATGATGCTGTTCAGTAAGTTGATGATACCAACATTGTTGGCTTCTTTCTGCATCTCCAGTTCAAAGGCCTCTTTGTTCGAAGGGATGACGAGATCGAGCCTGTTGACGAGAGCCTGGATTTGGCGAAGGATTGGGAGGGAGGGTGTGGTGTGGTTCCCGCTTCCAGGGTCAGAAGAGCTTAGGTCACCATGAATATAGGATGGCGGGAGGCGTTCCAGGTAGGTCGTAAGCAGACGGATACGCATATGTAGCATCTTGATGGCATTTGCTTTAGCCGTAAGGGCAGATATCATGGCCTCTTCTTCCCGTGTCAGATCTACATTGGAATCGTCGGTGATTTGCGGCATGGCTTGTTCATCCTCAGCTTCCACCAATCGGCGCTTTCCCTTGCCCGTAGCCTCTATTGAGCGTGCTGGCCGGTCTTCCTTGGAGCCTGTTGATGTGGATGCGGCGTTCCCTGGCCCAGCAGCGACGTAATTCATGCTGATCATTTCGGTTTCATCCGTCTCTACTGTGTAGGGCACTTCACGAAATTTGAGTCGAAGGATTGTCTCGCCGTCTTGCATTCGTTTGTCATCACAATCTTGGTCGTCAAGCTTTCGTTCGTCGACTTCGAAATTACTTTCGTATATGGTAAGGGGAAGTTTCCCGCCCACGGACATGTCACTGATATCTTCAGGATGGAAGCCTAATAGGACGGCAGACTCGTTATAGCGATCGAGAATTTGCGCGTGAATGGGAAGAATCGTTGCTGTTGGGCCGGTCGAAGGCATGATAGTATACCAGCCAACGAGATCCAGTTGCCGCTCTTTATGCACCGTAACCACTGTGGTTGGGCACGTTTGTCAGCCTGAGTCTTCTTTTCCTGGTGTATTGTTGCTCTTACGGGGGAAAATAGAATTTTCAAGGAGCCTAAGAGAAATAAAATAGAGTGGGGACGTACTTTGTTCCAATCTGGACGAGAACTTCATGGTATCAAGCAGCCAGCCACTTCCCAGCTCGGGATCTGGCCTTACATGGCAGTCGAAGGCATGCTCAATGGTGATTTCACGACCATTTTGCTGGCCGAGGAGGGCGCCAACAATAGGCCCCTTTTGTTCTCGCAGGGTATGTCTCGTGATGTAGTCGGAGATTGTGAGCAGGATGAGCGGGTGCAGCACAGCTTGGAGCTGGGAGCTCTTCTGGCTGGAGATGAGAGGGTTGGAGCTTTTGGCGTCCATAACCTGGGCGAGGTGGTCGCTGCTATCCTCAGAGACGGGTTTCTGTGGAAGGGCCGATACGAGTGGAAAATTGTTGGTGGTGACGGTTTTTGGTATTGGTAGTCATGCGAGTAGAAGACAGAGATTGGTGTGAGTTACATGTCGAATGCAAGTTGACTTACCTGGGAGCATGCGGGTTGGATGCCGTAATAGGACAGACAGCGTGTAGTGGTGGGGTGCCCCGCGTCACTTGGTCCTACCAGACCCGTTTAATGTACAGTGCAGTGGGTGTACCAGACATGTATTCCGTATGCACAAAATCCATTGTGCAAATGTTGTGGACTGGCCCAAAGCAAAACATTGACGAAATTCCATCGAAGCCTTCTCAAGTTCTCGTGCCCGAATTTCGCCACCCTTCGATTAGCCAATTATGGAGTTCTCTCCCTTCCGTTGCGCTATGCTAATATGCTGTTGTCATATCTAATTGAATTGGGGCCAGCTACTTGTAAGCATGGCGTTGTTCTAATGGTTCTAATGCAGACTGGGTGATCCCAACCTTGCCTTGATTGTCAGTGTCAGTGTAGATACTTTTCAGCGCCGAGGAGCACTCGTATGACACTGGTGACTGAGCTGCTGTCCAGCCACAAGCCTCATAAGGTGACTTTCCGACGTCCCCTCCCTGAATCCGTTGAAACCAGGGAGATGAGCATAAATAAGACCATTGTTGCAGTAAGTAAAGAACATTACAGGCCTCTGACGGTCCCGGTCTGTTCCCTGCTATAAGAAATGGATGCTCTGCTGCGCTGGAGAGCCAGCCTTCGCATTCGCTTTTTCTAATCCATCTACGGAATAGGTCCTTCAGTACGGGCAGGGTTGCCAACCTAGGGTGAAGTTGTCCGGCCCGGCAGCGCCCCAGTGCCATCCAGCGTTGCCAGCGTGTTCCTGCAAGCATTCCCGGCCGCTAACGTGATGCCATCCAAGCTCTCCTTAAATCCCCAGGCCAACTATGCTGAAGGCGGTGCAGCAGCGGTGAGGTCCCCTGTTAGTTCTAGGTCTATTTCTATGCTGACCTGTCTGTCCAGGCTCCGAACTATCTAGCAGTCTACGGAGTAGGAGGCAGCTATACGAGCAATTAAAGATCCCTTAGCCCCCCTGGCTCCGTCCTAGGCCCCTAGCGCACCCGCCCCAGCCCCCAGTTACTAGCACCGCAACATTATCGCAGTAGAGGAGCGGATCGCCACCGCTCTAGCGGCGATCCCCGTCCCGCGACCGCGCTGGTGGCGGCCTGTGGTAGTGGTGGGGGTATTCCGGAAACGTCATCATCGTTAGGGTGGTCAGAGTGGAGCGGGAGAGGGCCGGGCCCCCGGCGGCGCAGCCCTAGGGGCGGCATAAAAGTAGACAGACAGGTAGTGAATAGCCCAGCTAACTCTCATCAATAGCTACAGTAATAGAGAACTTTGGAGAGTCAGTGGGTAAGTTTTTCTCTCCATGTACTCAGGAGCGTGCAGAGCTATTTCAATGATGCTGTAGACTGGGCAGAGCAAGAGGCAGCCATGACTAGCTCAACCTTTGACCCTGTGATTTTTCAGTCGACCTTGTCGTTGCTTGCAATACATACCACTTTTGACTTGCTACAGCAAACCATAATTGAGCTTGGCCGGAGCCCACAGTTCATGGAACCACTTAGGGACGAGATCAAGCAGGTGCTGAAGACAGGAGAAGACGCGCAATGTAGCTCTTTACAACCCGGATGCTTGCTAGTATATAATATATTATAGTATAGATTAGTATAAATGTAATGATTCTAATTGGACCAACATCCCGGTTGGTACACAAATGTAGATGAATTTGTATTCCGTACGAAGAGCTTATTGAACATGTGGGGTTTGCAATGTGGCAAGGTTTGCAAAACAGGTGCAAGGAGGGAGGGGCATTGGTTTTCAAGGCCGAATTCGGCAAGCGGTGAATGCTGAGTGAGCATTTGCAATACCTCACAGTGTGTCAGTGCGTATATTCGTACCCAACAGCAGTGATTCTAGCAGCAGCTTCAGTAGCGGCTTTAGGGACATGCCACTTGTTACATTGTCCTGATGCATAGTTAATATGTACTGCGCATCTGCGATTCTGCACCTGGGCACGAGTTAGACTGGACCTGAGATGAGCGCGTTTGCATCGTGGCTTGTTATCATATCAGAATCAGACTTTGATTTGTGCTGACTCATCAAGGGCTCCTCACCCACAAAGTGGTAGGCAAATGGATGTTTTGCGCCGTCCCCTCCCAACTCCCCCACGAAAGCAGGGTCTTGTTTGGGTCACTGTGAGATACACAGTAACTTACCTAGCATCCTCTTCTCACTGACAGGAAACCCCGAGCGCCGTGATTCATTCTTCCATCCGCTGTGCGAATAGAACCATCTGCGAGGGTTCTCTTCAGCATTGATCGCGCCTATCGAGGGGGGTTTGTGAGTCACCAATTTGCCTAAGGCACCAATACTCTCTCTCATCCACAGGTGCGGCTTCGCTCTCAGCTCTCAGCTTTTTTGCAATTTTTCAAGCCCATGGCATACCCATCCCAGGGGTCTTTGCCTAACTCGCAGCCCCTGCGCCTGGCATTTACTGCCTGGCCGTGATGAAACCTTTCATTAGCACATTCTTTTCCATTCGTCGTTATCCAAAAAATCTCCAGCTTCGACTGACCGACAAGACACTAGTTTGCCGGGGTATCATGACCTCCTCAACTGTGAGGGCTGACATTCCCATCAGGGACGGTCCCTCGTCAGAGCCTGGCCATCAGCTACCCAGTTTCATCGTTGAGAGAAATCAGCTCTTCGAGGAGCTCAAAAAGAAGCACGATGACGCCGTAGCTTCGAAACCTCGAAATGCCATCACTGTGTCTCTTACTACTGGCCCGAGCACTGTCGAAGCACCTGCTACAGCTTGGGAAACCACTCCCGGTCAGTTGCTAAAGAATGTGGCCAAGACAATTGCATCCGAGGCAGTGGTTGCCAAGGTCAATGGCGAGTTGTGGGATCTTACCAGACCGTTGGAGGGTGACAGCACGGTATCGTACCTATCATCCAAGGACCCCGAAGGCCGTGCTGTTTTCTGGCACTCGGCTGCACACGTGCTTGGCGAGGCTTGCGAGAACCACTTCGGCTGCCTGTTGTCTCATGGACCACCCACGAACACGGGATTCTTCTACGACATGGCGATGCGGGAAGGTGAGGCCGTTAAAGAGACAGATCGTCCAGCACTTGAGGCTCTGGCAAAGCGCTTCTTCAAGGACAAGCAGCCATTCGAGCGTGTTGAAGTTAGCAAAGAGGACTTGCGAAAGTTGTTCAATTACTCAAAGTACAAAATGCATTACATCCAGAAGTTTGTCCCTGACGGCGGCTCTACCACCGTATATCGCAACGGCTCCCTCGTCGATCTGTGTACTGGCCCGCACATCCAGAACACCAAGCAGATATCCGCCTTCAAGATCATGGGTAACAGCTCGGCCTACTTTCTAGGTGACCAGGCCAACGATTCTCTGCAACGCATTACTGGCGTCGCCTTCCCCAAGAATGACCAGATGAAGGAGTGGTTGACGTTCTTGGAAGAGGCGAAGAAGCGCGACCACCAGCTGATTGGAAAAAACCAGAAACTGTTCTGGTTTAGTCCACTGTCACCAGGTTCACCATTCTTCCTCCCCCACGGCACTCGCATTTTCAACGCCATTCAGGGAATGCTTCGCGAGCAGTACTGGTTGCGTGGCTATGATGAAGTTCATTCCCCCCTCATGTACGATGTCCAGCTCTGGAAAACCTCTGGTCACTGGGAACATTATCAGGATGACATGTTTCGCGTGCCGCTGAAGAACACTGCGGCGCCAGATGCCTCGGGCAATACTACTACAGAAGAGGTTAGCAAAACGTCCCATGCTGGCGACACTGCCAAACTTGAACAAGAGAGACTGTTTGCTTTGAAGCCAATGAACTGTCCTGGCCACGCTCTCATGTTTGCCAGCGAGGAGCGTTCCTATCGATCGCTTCCATGGCGAGTCGCAGATTTCAGCGTTCTGCATCGTAATGAAGCTTCCGGTGCGCTGAGCGGCCTCACCAGAGTTCGCAAGTTCCAGCAGGACGACGCGCACATTTTCTGCACTTTGGACCAAGTCACCGACGAGCTTAGAGGCATCTTTAAGTTCATGACGCATGTGTACACCATGTTTGGATTTCCCTTCAAACTTAAGCTTTCTACTCGTCCAGACTCGTACATGGGCAAGCTGTCTGATTGGGATGCGGCCGAGGCTCGACTGAAGCAAGCCCTTCAGGACTTCAAAGGCGATGACTGGGTGATCAATCCTGGTGATGGTGCCTTCTATGGGCCCAAGATTGATGTCACGGTCAATGACGCCATGGGCAGAGAATTCCAGTGTGCCACTATCCAGCTTGACTTCCAACTACCCCAGAACTTTAATCTACTTTACCGTACCAACGAGTCTACTGTCGATCGTGTCAAAGCTGAGGGAGAGAAAGAAGACGGTATCCCCACCGGCATGGCCCGACCCGTCATGATCCACCGTGCTGTCATTGGCTCTTTCGACCGTTTCCTAGGTATCATCATTGAACACTTTGCTGGCAAGTGGCCGTTTTGGCTCTCTCCACGCCAGGTCATGGTCATTCCCATTATGAGGGAGGCGGAGGACTACGCGCGGGAGGTGCAAAGCCTCTTGCACGACGCTAAGCTCTATGCCGACGTCGACGTTTCGGGCAACACCCTGCAGAAGAAGATCAGAGCAGCGCAGTTGGCCCAGTACAACTTTGTCATGGTTGTAGGTGCTGAGGAGATAGAGAAACGCGCGGTAAACATCAGAAACCGCGATGATCCCTCAAGTCAGCAAAAGGGCGCCATGATGGATTTAGACGATGTCGTTAAGCGGCTCGTGCAGTTGAAAGCCGAGAGACGGTTGGTCAACTCTATCTAATCAAGTCATTGACACACCATTATAGAGATAAGTCTTAAAAAAGTCGGGACTGTTTCGCGGGAAACCTTGCCAAATACATTGAGGGAAATTAGACGTCGAGACGTCCCGTTGAGCTCCTACACATTGCTAGAAACTCTTACAAGCGCAACTTTCGACAAACCCACTGTACATATGCTTCACACATGTTCCGTGACTTCATTTGGAAAATACAACTGCTCTAGATACTTCATATCGTCTTGAACAAGCTCTTTTTTCCCTCGTGTGGACATGTCTTGCAGATGATCTTGCTTACCAATGCCTACTACGGACACTGCCCTTTTATAATCGCGGCTTTCAAGACATGGCAAACATCATATCACAAGGTGCGACCTCGCGATTCTAGCGAGGTCTGGGATAGTACCAAAGAAGTAGACGCCGACATGGGCGCAAATCATGGTCCTCCATGTTATTGCCGCCAACGACGAGCTTGTGCCACTGCTGCCCTGTTGTGTGCTATTTTCAACGTAGCGATGGCCGCAATCTTACTGGGATATGTCAAACTGGGGGTCCCTTCCTTTGTCCCTGTGCAAGCAGGACCTGCATTGACACGATACGACAAAGTCTACAATGCAATGCAGACATCTCTCCTCTCCCATGGGTGTGGTCGACTGATAGAAATCAGGCACGAGAGGAAGCTCGCATAATTCACACTTGCGTAGATTTCGAGGCCATTCGCGAGTGGGCAATTGGACATGAGATCAAAACACTCTTCAACTTCAGAGGCGATCTGGGACAAGGCATGTACCCGACTCAAGGAATAGAGTTGAACGTGCAAAATGCTATAGCTGTAAATTGCACATTCATCTCGTGACCAACATGAATTGACCGAGGTCCTATGTAACGCAAATTCAGCGCCGGCAACTTTCTTAGACGGAATGATGGAGCGGAGTTTTGTTCCGACAGCCCGAGATACAAGCACCGACACGTAGCTCATTGCCTCCCCCGAAGAAAAATAACAACTAGAAGCACCATATAAAACTGAGCACGAGTCGTGACCTTCCACCGCAAAACAGGATACCCAGAATCTAAGCAACCCAGTTTGACAATCACGGCTTTTGAAACACGGCCTCTCGCGCAGACGAGCCCGATACATCCCAGCCAGGAAATACGAATACGAATTTCTAATTCACCGCTACCAAACATCAATCACTCAGCCGAAGCTCTCGCCAACGCCTCATGCAGATGCGGCGGAAACCTATACCGCAACTGACTGGTATACGTCGTCAGATCCAGCGTCATCTGCTTCAGCTGGTCGACCATCATCCTCCTCGTTCCCTCATTCCCGCTAAACTGTCCCTTCGTAAGCTGCTCGCGCTGTCGGACACAGCATATGATTGTCCAGAGAATTAGATTCGGAACGTTGATAGACACGGGCTGCGAGAGACCTGAGAATTTAGAGGCGTATGCGCGAATGGTGCTTGCGTCTCCGGCTGCGTCGAGGGGAAGAATCTCCAGACTCTTGATTTTCTGCAATTGAGGTTAGTGCCATGTGTCAAGGAAAGTCAAGGAAAGAAAGAGTTCGTGCTGGAGAAAGGGGGGCGAATTTGGCTTCAAAAACGATCAACAGTGCTGGTGGTTAAATACGTACGTCGAGCGCTGGGGCCCATTGGCCATCTTCTACTAGTTTCTTGATCGTGCTCATTTCCAGCAGCACCCGACATGCCACCTTGTTTTGGTCTTGAATCTTGCGGAAGAACATGGCGTCACGCTCATACATGGCCATCATCGTCTTGGCCAGCTCGATCGGGTCGTCGATCGATGCTAAGCCGAGACTGCTGCCACCTTGTTGCTGCTCCGCTTCCGCTTCCGCGCCGCCTGTCCTGGGCTTGACAGGCATCAGACGCATGGGATCTTCGCCAATCTCCAGCGAGATGGCTTCGCTGAGAGCTCGGCTGACGATTGCAACGACTGTGTCATACTCTCCTGCCAAGTGGTACAGGAGGACCGAATCCGTAGTCCGGCCGCTTTCGTCCGCAAAGCTAGCAGCTTGTAGAGTTACTGTGTTCACAAAGTCCGTCTCTTCGTCCAGGCCGATGAGCGGCCCACGTTCCTCGATAATGCCGCGAATGGCACGGCCATCAGGTCTGATGTCTCCAATGAGCTTGCTGAACTCGCGCGTCTCCAGAACCAATTCTCGCAGTGCTTCGTGGCAGAGATTGCTCTGCCGCTGACCTGCCTCGCCACCCAGGTCCTGGTTCAGGCAGATGAGGACAAGGTAGTCCACGGCAGAGACGACGTCGGCAGCACGGAAGTCTCTGGTGTAGTAGCCAATCATGCGTCCAAAATTAATTTGTGGTAGATTCTTGACGCTGTAGCTGCGGAGATCATTTGACGCAGACACAGGGTCGCTCGGGCGCAAAAGACCATAATATTCGAGCGCCAGCGCGAAATGCACAGCATCCACATATGAAAATGGGTAAAGGTATGCAATGGCATCTTCAAACATGCCAGCAAGAATCTGGAGGTAGAAGAACATGCCGAAGCTACCGTTGGTGGTGTCCTCTGACGTCGACTTGGGGAAGTGCTTCAGCCCAATCTCTCGTATGCTCGACTGCAGCTCAGCCAGCCCATATGATTCTCCCGCCATCTCAATGGTCTTATCCCCTTCCCTAGCCAGATTGAACTGCAGCCAGATCCAGTCGTTAATGTCGGTGTTCAAGCCATCCAGGTTGCGGTTGCTAAGCTCGATTCGCCCAATCACCTTGTAAGAAGCCATGCGGAACGGGTCGATGGAGTGTTCAGGTGCATTTCTGCAGCGTTGGATGTACTCGTTGGTACAGCGGTCAAGTAGCTTCCTGCTGGTTATCCTTCGATCCTCGCTGGCTGCGTAGTTGTTGAGGTAGGTGGCAAAAGTGCGATCAATGCCCCTAAAGTGATTGCTATTATCGTTGACGTACTGGGCCGCTTCGTTGACATGTCCAGATCGGAGCAAGTAGAATACAACGGCCCAGACATATTCGCCCTGAATCTGTTGCAGCTCTGTGTTGTCCGGCACCAAGTCCTTGCGAGCAGAGCGCAACCGAATGTAGGCCTTGATCTTGCTCGTAACATCCGGCAGCCCGCCAAGCTTGGCTTCATGAGGGTGCTTGGCAATAAGAGACTCCACCTCCCGCAGGAATTGCTTTTCAAGAAATGCGGTTGATCCATGCAAGATTCGCTTTCTCATCTCTATGGAGGCAGTGGAATTGGGGTTTTCGTCCAAGTACATGCTAGCATACTGTCGTTCCTTGGCCGTAGCACTATTAATGGTAGTCTCTGCGTCGGCATCTTCGCCCACAATCTCAATCATGGCGCGATACGCCTCCACCACATGAGGCGCATGCGGCTCATGGGATTTTTGCTCTACCTCACCCAGCTCGGTAAGAATTGGATAAGGTCGCTTCAAGACACGAGCAGTATTGAGTGTACGGACCTTGTCGGCCAACTTGCTCTGCCGCTCACGCAAGGCTCTGTCCTGTATGGAGCCTCCTCTCGATTTTATAGATGCCGAGTCCGCGGAGCGTTCCACGTCTGAGAACTCCGACTGGTGAGTGCCAATGCGACTAGGGGTGCCAATCACTGATCGCTGGAGCATAGAGTTGCCCAGCATGCTGTTTCTGCCCGCTCTGCCCGTTCGAGCAGGCGCTTGTGACCTTCTTCGGGACCGTCCAAAGCCGCCCTGCGATTCGCGAGCGGCCGCCGCCGAGTCTTCACGAGGTCTGATGCCGAAATGTTGATAGATGCGCTTGCGTTGCGCATCCCATTCCATAGCCACATTGTCCTCGAGGAAGTTATCAAAGTCGCGAATGGATCGCTCTAAGCCATCCGAAATCATATCGAGTGTCGTTTTCGTTTGCAAGTTGGATAAGTACGTCTCGACGTCAATCTCGCTCGGAGCATACCCGTGGGTGCGCTCGACCCGGCCACCTTGGATGTCTAGCATACCGAGATCTTTGGCAGCCGCGCTAGGATCAACGCCAGAGGCGGCGAGAAGATAGTGGGCCTTGCCATCCAGAGGTTTTTCGTTCTGCTTCGACTGCAGCTTCCGTAGCCTGTGACGTAGGTCGCCCAGCCCCAGCTCCAGACTAGGCAAATCCTCCATGTTTGACTTTGTGCCGGCGTCTTTCTGCGTTTTAGCAAACAAGCTGTCAAAATAAGCGCCTGTAGGCTGCTGATGCTGAGACTGTGAACTCTGTGCTGGTGCCGTCTGATTGGAAGCACCCCAGAGACTGCCACCTAGGATGGCGGTAGTTTGCTGAGGCTGCTGAGGCTGCTGAGACTGCTGAGGCTGCTGAGACTGCTGAGGCTGCTGCAGGGTGTTGGTTGTGGTTGTCGAGCCGAACAGAGAGGGTACCGCTGTTGTGCCGCTTAGTAGTCCACTTGGCTGTTGACCTGTCGCACCCCCGCCAAACAGGGAAGTACTTGTCGAGGTACCGAACAGTGACGGTTTTGGCTGTTGTTGTTGTTGTTGTTGTTGTTGTTGTTGCTGCTGTTGGCTCTGAGGTTGCGATCCAAACAGGCCTCCTCCTGTTGTGCCAGTCGTCTGGTTTGGTGTAGGCTGCCCAAACAGTCCGCCTCCAGAAGTCCCTGTCTGCTGCTGTCCACCGCCAGAGAAACCGCCAGCCGCAGGATTCGCCTGTGTAGACTGGCCAAATAGGCCTCCCCCGGTCGCAGGAGCCGTGCTCTGTTGAACCGATTGTCCAAACAGACTGCCAGATGTAGTGCTACTCTGTGGTTGGGCACCTCCAAATAGCCCACCGCTGGTCTGAGCCTGTTGTTGATTCTGTGCAGGCTGGCCGAAGAGACCGCCTCCGCCAGCATTAGACTGGCCGAAGAGGGACATGGCGCTTGCACGTCCGTGTGTCGCGGTTGTCCTCGAGGGCAAGCCGTTTGTGTCTTGGATAGCAAAACGACGAAAAAGACGGGCTGTCAGAGATCGATCAACTGACGCGTCCGGATACGGCTAAATTCAGTATTGCTGGTCGGATAAGGGGCTACCAAGCCGATGCAGATCAAACGAAAGCGCAGCGGGAGCGCGTGTACGCTTCGAAAACTGACCACGGCACAAGGCTGGATGGATGGAAGCCTCAATATTTGTTTTGCTTGAGCTTGGAAGCTTGGGCCAATCAACAATCAGCCTCGGAGGACGGCGGTCCACTTTTGTCTGTCCACCCGGAAGCAACGTGGACTGTGAAAACTTTGCCTATAAAAAAAAAAAAAGAAAAAGAAAAAGAAAAAGCCAAGAGTACAACGAATGCCTTCATCACTAATAGCTCTCTCGCGTGATATATTTATGAGATCCTTGCGTCAAGATTGATCACAAGCTCGTCTCAATACCTTTGCCAATGCACAGACTTCCTTTTCTGATAGAAGTACTACCCTGAGAACATCTCCATCACTCATCTCCACCAACTTCGGCGCTCCACTTCTCGATGGCCTGGTCAACCTTCTTGCGGTACAACTGCTGCGCCTGGCACATGTCCAGGAACACCTCGTACTTGGCATCGAGTAGAGCCTTCTCCCCCTCATCAGTGCCTGGCTCGACCAGACGTCCGCGCTTGCTCATGCGGTCCATAATGTCCCAAAGAGTCTCAGGCCCGGATCCGTCCTCTCTAGTGTGGCTCGCTGCTTTGGCGCCCAACATGGCTGCGCCGTGCACAACTGCTGCGTGGACATATCGTGGGATGAGCACAGGCATACTGCAGATCGTGGCCAGAAGGTTCATCAGCACTGGATTTTGACATTGAGACCCGGACATGAAGATGGATGATATCTCATGCCCGGCCTTGTTCATTTGCTCTATAATTTGGCGGGTCTGCATGGCAATGAACTCCATAGTGGCGTAATACCAGAGAGCCATATCGTCAGTGCTCTTGTCACTATCGAGTCCAATCATGGTGCCCTTCATATTGGGTTCAGCTATAGGCGATCGATTGCCCCAAAGGTCGCCGTAGAAGAAGTGATGTCGGCCGAGGTAGGGGATACCAGGCGCATTTCGCTTTTCGACCATGTACTCGAGATGTGCGTTCAGGAAGTCATAAATGTGCTTATCCTCGGCCTTGGCGAGCGCACAAGTCTCGTTGTAGGCAGGATGAATGTCCAACATGTGCCGCAAAAGCTCACCAGTCGCGGACTGACCTCCCTCCGCAAGCCAATATCCTGGAAGCAAAACGTCTCGGTAAGGGCCCCAGACACCAGGAACAAAAACAGGACCTTTGGACATGACCAAATGACACGTCGATGTGCCCGCCACAGCTGCCAAACGCGTGAATGCTTGAGATAGATCGTTGTGAGGAACGTTGGCATTCAGCTCGTCATCTCCAAGATCGACTTTAGCACCGACGGTACCAATCCAACCCGCGTAAGCATCAATGACGCCGCTTCCTACGGCTATCCCCATAGGTAGGCCGAGTTGATAGGCGGCTTGGCGGCTGAGAGTTCCAACTGCCTCTCCAGCACTGTAGTATTTACCGTTCTGTGGGCAATTCAGTCAATATCCTTGCTTTTCTGTCGAAAAAGAGAGAACCACAGCAGCAGCAAGCAGCAGCTTCTTACCACGCCGTGAACGCCACCCATCCTCTCAAAATCATTCTTAGCCAAGTCGCCGAGGCCGATGGTCTCGAAAAAATCCTGCTGCCAGCCCTTCTCGCTGTTGTCCACGCCAATTGGAACATAACCCTGCTTACAGACAGTGCTGCAGAAGCTACGAGCATCAATTCCGGTGGCCATGTGAGTGAGGGCATCACCTAAGTCATAGAACTTGCAGCGGGCGAACTGCTCAGGGGGCATGTTGTTCTTGAGCCACAGGATCTTGGGGATCTCCATTTCGATGCTCATTTTGCCACCGACATACTTGAGAAGCTTATGCTTTGTCGCGTTGATCAATTCAGTTTCTTCTACAGGCCTATGGTCAAGCCAAAGAATGACATTTCGATCATGGCCATCATTGGTAAACTCGGGACCGGTGACGGGAACAGGCTCATCAGTATCGGTGGAAAAGACAGCCAAGGAGCAGGTAGCGTCGAAACCAATGCCCTTGATATGGCTGGGATCGACATTCGACTCGCTAACAACGCGACGAACACATTCGCAAATACACTGCCAAATGTCTGTGGTCGATTGTTCCTGAAGAACGAAGAAATAGCACGCAGTCAGCTTCAAAGAGTTTTGGAGCATGCGCAAGCGGGAATCGTAATCCGTTTCGCCGGTCATCCACGTACATAGTATCCCGTCTCAGGCTGCCATAGCTTGATGTTCTCAGCAGCGAGGGCCTTGATATCACCCGTCTCATCGATGATACAGGCCCGAGCAGAACCGGTCCCAACGTCTATGCCGATGTAGAAGTCCTGGAAGTTGAGAAAGAGAAAGGAACAGAGAGCGCGTTAGCCATTTTCATCATTCAAGCTCGCATCTTGAACTAGACAGAAATCTCGGACTTGCTGTAAACCTCACATTGAGGTCCGTCTCAACAATCAGGAGTACTCGAGTCCGGTAGGGGTAGCAATTACCGAGACATTGGGCGGCCTGGTCACCCGAGGCAATCCGTCAGTATTTATCGTGCGCGTAGCTGAAATATCCATGGTCGGAAGCGCCTATAAAGGGATTCCTAAACGATTGCGGAAAGGGTGCCACGGCTCGAGGGCAAGTCGAAGGAGCCAGCCACGGAGATAGAAACAGATGGAAGTATAGACAGAATGAGACGGAAGCTAAAATGCAACTCACTCCATGGGCCTGACAATAGGTTGGAAGCGGCGATGCGTGATGCCTGGAGGGTGAGGAGGGGGAGGGGTGAGGCGGAGGGGCAGGGGAGGGGGGGTCCGCGCTGTCGGACTAGTCGGTGGCGTTTGCAGAACGCACCAGTCGCCGGTGAAATGCAACTCGGCTGCACTCACTGCCCAATTCAGCAACGTTGCGGAGTACGGTCCTGGAAAGTGCGGAATGTACACATGCAGTTGCGGTTCAATGGAGTAGAGGTCTGTCTATGTGATTCCGCAAATGCTCATTACTTTTTCTTTCATCAAACTACATTTCGTGCCACGGCATTATCTCATCCCAAATTGCATAACAGCATAGCTCGTAAAAAAAATAATAACAGAGAATCATTCGCATGAGACGCTCGTAAATCGTCAGGGAACTATAGTACAGCTTCGCTGCCCGCTTCGTAAATATCATAGACTTCGTAACAACTTCATGATTCGTCGTTTCCATCCTCGCCAAGCCGACTGTCCACCAGGATGACCACAGTGATAGTCGCGGCATACGCCTCTCGGATGGCGCAAGACATGCTACACATGTTAGTTTGAAGCAAGAGAAAAAAGAAACGAAACGACCGATACCCATGAAACATTCAAGTGTATCCCCTCAGTCTCAGTAACTGAAGATAAAAGGAAGATTCGACAAAAAAAAAAAAAAAAGGAGTACGTACCACGTCCTTCGTATATCAGCCACCACAGCACTCAATCCCCAATGCGAGCACCATGCTCTCGCCAAAACCTCATTATCGGCAACCCCGTATGCCTCCACCACAAGCACCTTCTCATCATCACCATCCTCATCGTCGATAAAATCGAGATCTTCGTCAAACCCCATATTGTAAAGCGGTGGAGCAGGACTCGAGCGCGCGCTCGGCGAGACTCCATTCCGCAAGTTCTTGTAGTACAGGCCGCCCCAGTTCCGCACCCTGACAACCTCGTCTGCCTTGACGACCCTGTAGACGTAGTCGAAAAAGAGCGGGTGCGGAGCCTGCGAGCAGGGCCAGCCCATAACGAAGTTGACGTCGTACATGAGACGTAGGGGCCAGGATATACCGTCTATGGCGAACTGAACTGTTGCGTCAAAGAGGCGGGGCCCGTTGACGTACGTGTCTTCTGCCATGGTGACGACGGGCTTGAAGCCGAGGAGTTCGATGCGAACTGTATCGACGGCGAAGCTGTCCTCGTCAGGCACCACGAGCGTATAGTCCTCTACGGGGTAGGACTGCGCTGCGGGACCAAGACAGTCGGATCGTTCAGCCATACTATCCACGTCCTCGAGCCCCAATCTGCGCTCCTGGTATTTCGGACGTCGCGTACGAATCCGCGCGATCTGGGACCGGCCCAGATCCGAAGTTGGCCGACACGGTCCAATCCAGCCTGCTACGGCGCTGCACGTGGGAGCCAGCACCTTGCCGACTATGCAAGCTGCTGACCAGTAGGTATAACTATTACGGTACTGAAAGCCGCTCTGAGGGTGTGTGTGCGAAAGCAACGCGAGGTTATCAGTTGCTGAGTCCGGGTCCAAATCAATGAGGGTGTTCATGATGAGGAATGGAAAGGTAGGCTAGATGTCGTCACTTGGTCAGCATTCTCGGAGACAAGTTAAACAGAAAAAGGAAGTTGGGCAGAACCATGAGGAAAGCGGAGGACATCACGATGTGGAATAATTGAAAATGTGATTCGACACATACACCAGGTAGTACCAGCCCACTGAAAAAGGCGAATGCATCCGAACTTATAGTGTCTAACCGGAACTCCTCATCATGGATCCTGAGATTCTCCATGGTGTTGCTCAAGTTAGGCCACTTCATGACGACGGCAAACTTCTTGAGAACCTTGACTTGTCGTTTTTTGAGCTTGTACCGAAGGTTGGCTATTCATCGTCAGCCGGAGGGGTTAGGAAGAATGGAACGAAGAACCAATGTCAGCGAAACAAGAAGGCACAAAAAACATACTCTGCTCGGCTGTCCCTCCGAACCTGTCAATTCTCACATTCTCCCTCCACCGTCTCGCCAGCGCCAAATTCCACCGTATAGTAGGTGGAATCTGGCCCAGCAGCTTCTGCTTAGCCCACTCCCCATGCTGCCTGGAGTGAATCCGCATGTCGAGCTCCAAGCTCAGCAGGAGCTGATGGAAGAACTTGCGATATACCTCCGGGTTCACGTACTCGGGGTTGAAGATGAAGCGCGTGACCACCTGGTTCTTGGGCTCCGTGAAATCGATCCAGTCCGGACGGGACAGCACCAGCAGTAAATCTGTGATTTGCTTGTCCAGCGTGCGGTGGGGGTTCAGAATGCGCTCTGGGTCGCGGAGGATGCGTTTGTAGAGTATGCGGTAGAGGAGGGCTTCGTCGTCATCTTCCAGGCCAGCTTGGAGTTCTTGAAGGCGCTCCATTATGCGGTAGAGGTCTATTGTTCGGGGGAGGACACCGGAGTCACGGAGGGCAATGGTGGGTGGGAGGGAGCTCCCCAGCGATACCCATTGGTTGAGGGTAATGGTGCCGGGGCGGATGCCGTATAGGAATGCGCAGCTGGGCTGTTCGAGGGTTTCCCAGGCATGAACTGCTCGTCCAGGGCCTTGGAGTCTCAGCGTCATGAGGTGCATCATGGAGTCGTGGAGGCTGGCGCAGTCGGTATCATCCGGGTTGGCGCTGGATGTTGTTACGTATAAGGCGTAGTAGTGTTCTGGTGCATGAGGGATGGGCTTCCTGTATCCCGTGTGGACGGGTGCTCCTCGAGCGATAAGTTCCATGGCATATGGAGGTGGCAGTTCTTGATCGAGGGATAGACCCGGCGGAGGCCATTGCATCAGTACTGGCGGCTCGTGAGTTTCGGAGCATTCTTCTTGGCCATCCCTGGTCTTCTTGCTCGCGCCGGGGCTCCCTGGGTCATCTTCTTGCGCTATCAGCTTCGGACGTCTTGGCCGTCGACGAGAGGGCGTCGGTCGGTCATATGCTGGTTGGACCACCGGCTCCATCGTCCGGCTCTTTTTGCGTGGAATACTCCGTGCGTCGAGGCGGCGTGGTGTGCTGGCGTTGGTATCACTGTTCATCCGTTGAACCGTCTCTTTGCCATTTGCCTGGTGAGCTCCAGCATCATCGCCGTGTGCTCGTTTCGGGTAGTCACCTCTATTCAAGGTCCCCTTTCTCGTCTGCCGTTTGACTTTCACGAGTGTGTCCTCTCCAATTACTTGTCTTGGTGCCCTAGGCCGCAGCTTCGCTTTGTTCTCGGGCGAAGAGCTGCTGTTATCGCGATCTCGGAACACCTTTCCCTTAGCACGCGACGCTAAGCTCTTAGCACGCAAGATGCCGCGGAGAAGGCCCTTCTTTCTGATATAATTTTCGTCGTCCATGCTGATATTGAGCTTTCGACCACACTCTGGGTCCTTGGCAATAGGTTTTTCGTTGCTGACTTCACAGCGCGCTGGGGTCGTGATTGGAAATCGCAGTCCACACATGCCTTCACGTTCCAAGACCTCGATAACAAAGGCCCCACATACGAGGCGCGCTCCAACGGCGAGGATGAAATTCTTGTCAAGGACGTTTCAAAGGCCGATCCTTCAGAAACGATCATGACAACTGACTCTAGCAGCGTCTGTCAAAGCGTAGCGCCCCGTGGTTCTGTGGTTCTGTGGTGCCCAGGTTGCCTTGCATTCATTATCGTCCCTCGTAGCTAATACCGGACCCCATATTTGCTTTGCGCAAGGATTCACACCCGACTGAGGGGCGCAAACTGTGTGACAATGACCGGGAATGCGACAATGACTTGGGTGCATTCATCGAGGCTGGGGATTTCATCAATAGGACAAACCACCCCCCCCCCCCAGGTGGCAAGCGATCGATACAGTAGCTGCTGGAGACCCTTGATTCGCGGGAAGGGAGGGAGAAAAGATCAACAAAACACGGAATGATTGGGGGGGCAAGGGTTAGGCGGTCAAGAAGGGATTAGAAAAAGGAACAAGCTCAAACACACAGGGACCTCTACCTCTGGCTGCGTTTGCGGATCCGAGTCCATGCAGGAAGAGCGCTACGGCTCTGTTGCTCTTTGGCCTCGGAGGAATCCAGATTATAGTTAGATTTCAGATTAGTTACTCCATGTCCGTAGATGGAGCTTAGCTGCAGTAAGCGAGGAGAGGAGGCTGGGGCGGGCGGACGTCGGGGCGTCGCGGCATCGAGGCATCGAGGGCCCCAAACGCCCCAAACGCCCCAAACGCCTCAATAGTCCGTCCAATCGCCGTCGACCTTCCGGACCACATCTTCATGCACCTAATGGCGGCTCCTCGCACGCTGAGCATTGGGGCGACCACGTCAACACCGTCAACACAACTTCTGCGCTTTTCCAAACGCCACCGGCCTGCTCTGCGCAATTCGTTCATCTATCCGTCGGCGTCTGCTCCGTAATCATGGTTTTGATGGTCCTGATGGTCATGGTCATGGTTTGCTTTTCCATTTGTGTCTCGGTGCTCCTGCATCTGCATCACCCTACAAGAGTCATTCAAGAGTCACACGCTGAACTCACTTTACACTACCGACAGCACAACGGCGACACCACCGGTGCTTCAAGCACTTGCCCTACGGCAACAGTTGATCTTGTCGCCGCCGAATATACATATACATATACAGTTGTAGCTATAGCTATAGTCCGAATAGCTCTCTTCAAAAAACCCTCCTATAAACCATGTGACCGCAGCCAGCCCATTCAGAATCTCTCTCCCTGTGATAAATCTTGACGAATTTGACAATTTCAACGTACACACAATCAACTGAATGCTTTTCCACAACCCCCATGGATGCAACTTGCAGCTTCGAAACATGCCGTCATTTCAGCTCGTCCGACAAAAAGTTCGTCGCATTGCTACCACCGTGGTTGAACTTGGCAAATGCCTTTTGGTACTATGAGACAGGCAACCGAATGAGCATCGACTTCAGCACAGGCATCTTATGAACCAGAACGTACCTGCAAAATAAAATTGACAATTAGTGCAGCCATCAGCGCAACGCTGATGGTCAATGGACCAAACATATTGTCAAAATCTTTCCCACTTCTCTCCAGGATCATGCCTCTGCGTACATTGAGCATGTAATAGCCCCAGAGCCCCGCAAACCCGGCAATCAGAATATAAATGACGCCCATGACTTCTGCGAGAAGGCTATGGCCTGCAGCAGAATACAGGGCCAAAGCCAGTGTGCCTTGCAGGATAGCAATGTGCTGCCACTTGAGGAATGTTCGCTCGTTTGCCAGCCAGACTTTAGGCTCAACCTTGAGCTCGCCCATGTTCTTGATCCATTGCTTAGGTTCCACGACACCTTCCGGGAGCTGTGCCTTCTGAGCGCGCTTTGCCCTAGCATATTTGGAGAGGGACAAGCCCGGCAAGACTGACGACAGCGTGCCATAACCACTACGACTCTGTGCTGGCTCGTCCTGCTGCGGTGTGTAGCTAGACTCGCCCTCTTCCTCCTCGGCATTGATGGCACCGTTCCTCCTCCTCCTCAGTGATGTCGAAAGGGCAGCTTTCGAGTCAGCCGCCAGTCTGTCCGCCAGGTACGACTTACCTACAGGTGAGCTCTGCGCAGCCTTGTATGAGCTTGGGACGGTACCAATCAGGCTTCCGACCGCCTGAACGTCATCTGCCCTCCGCGCCCGCCTCTGCTCCTCTTCTTCAAAGGCCCGTTGTGGATCCTTGCGAATATCCGTCTCCAGATCACTCAGCCAGAACGGCAGATTGTTGACATGGTCCTCGAATAATGACGCCACACCATGGACAAACTTGGAAAATCTTGGCACAGGGTGCACCAAATGGGATGCCATCAGGTCCTCAATCCACGCAGGTCGCTTTCTGTTACCGTCCTCCTTGAGCTTGATCTCAAGCACGGCAAAGGGAAACTTGGACACTTCGCTCTGATTGATGTTGCGGAATGGGTAGGTCATGCTGCTGTTGTCAATGTCCTCCCTGTGCCAGTCATCAGGGTTGCGACACGGTCGTTCCGGATCGAGCGTATCTTCGCGAATAAAAGCCAGATTGGTGTCGATAGAGATGCGAACGCGATCGTCCAGCGGTTTCTGAAAAGCTGTCCTGACGTAGTGGGCTCGCAGGACTGGAGAAAGCTTCTTTTGCTTGACAAAGTCCTGGATCTTGGCCACGGTGTTTTTGTAGCGTTCGATTTTGTCTTGGGGTTGGCCCTGACGTTCCATCTTCTGCACACTCTTCTCCATGGCATATTCGCCATCAATAAAGGGCTTGACCCATTTATCCTTGATGGTGAATCTATGTTCCTGACTAATGCCCTTGGCATCAGTGGCCTTTTTCTCCACGAAGATCTCTGGTCGGTTGTTCAGTTGACCATACCAGCGCAACCGTAGAGAAGCCGTTTCTGGCTGGCGGTTGACCTTTGCGGAGTACAGCTCGAATTTTTTATTATCAAAGTATAACGAGGTTACCGCCGGGGAGTCATTTCCGTCAACTTCCTTGGAGGCCTGGTCGCTATAGACAAGCGCAGGAAGGCGGCGAAGGATCAGGGTTTTGACCTCGAGCAAATTATCGGAATGGACCCAGACTATCGAGTAATATGATTAGCAAATGGCAAATACCCTTCTTTTCCACAGCTGGACCCCAGGGCGATATCCAATCTTACACTTGTGCGCAGTATACCGCTCTCCATTGTGTGTCTCGCCCTGATTGTCCAGGTCCAAGGGCGCCGCCTCGCCCTCCAATTGCTGTCTGATGGCAAAATACATGATTGAGAGTTTGTTGAGTAATGGAGAGTAACCCTGCTCTGAATTGAAGGGCCGCTGAGCCAGACTGAGCTGCATCATAGGTCGCACCTTGTATCTGTCACCTCGCTTTCGGTCATGCTTTTTGACAATCTTCAAGAAACCCGTGTAGTTGATGTTGCTGTATTTCTTGAGCTCCCTGACTTCATTGGTGATGTCATCCAACTCCGTTTCGAGGGCCTTGAGTTTGGCTACATCGGTTTCTCCTCGAGAGGCTTCTTTGCCGCCCTCTGCGGGTGCCAATTCCTTCAACTTGTCAAAGGCGGCATCTGCCTGCTGTTTCAGAGCGTCGACCCGTTCCTGCTGGAAACGAGCGACTTTCTCCAGCTGGACATTGAAAATCTCGTCGCAGAAGCGGTTCTCGTCATCCTCAGTCCATGGCACAGAATCGTCGTCGAACTTGTCCTCGTGCAGTAAAGACTTGAGCTTGTTGTAGTCAATGTATTCGTCCTTCCATGGCGCGTATATAGCTTGTCGCAGGGTCTTGCCGAATCTCATGATGACTATGCGAGGCCGGACCCGCTGCTATTAGCGAGGAAGATGGTTGTGACGGAGATGAACGCGAGAATGTCCTCCAAGAGGAACAGAGAGACAGACGGAAGGCAAGGCGGAAAGAGGGAGTGTAAGGGGGGGAAAGGATCGGCAGTAGTGTTCGGCTAGCAGCATTCACAGCGGCCATATGAGACGTCCTTGCAACGACTCTGCAACGACTCTGCAATTTGGGCCAGAACCAGCAATCGTCGGCAGTGTAAAGAAGCGGGAAGCTCCCCATTAACGTCTGCTTGCTTATTACTGGATAATAATGGTTGGAGAACGAAGCAGCCTGGCCTGGCCCACGTTATACGGCGACGATTTGTATGTACCTCATGTACTCATGTTAGTTCCTGGAGCAGGAGAAAGGGTCACGAGCCACTCGGCAGCTATCCATTTGGGCCAGCTGCGCCGACTGCCCGCCAATTGTCCTATCAACGCTGGAAATAAGGCACGTGCCTTTTCGAGTCCGCCCCAA
Organism: Atkinsonella hypoxylon; assembly: GCA_000729835.1. NCBI lineage: Eukaryota > Fungi > Ascomycota > Sordariomycetes > Hypocreales > Clavicipitaceae > Atkinsonella > Atkinsonella hypoxylon. The sequence goes on along the minus strand of JFHB01000025.1, from coordinate 77,088 downwards.
GAAAAAAAGACGATGTTTAAATATCCACCACGTTCCACCGCGTTCCACCGCGTAGTCGGCAAAGGGAAAAAAACAAAACCCCCCCCCCTCCGGCAAAAAAAAAAAAAGAATAAACAGAAATACAAAAAAGCATTCATGCCGACTGTCACACCGTCATCCACCAGGTCAAGGGCCCCAAAATCACCCACCATCACCATACTAGTTCCGGTACCGCCGGATAATAATACAATAATGCAAGTGCAGCATTGCTGCTCTCCTGCTCCCAAGTTGTACCCTTGATTCTGAGAACAGTCGACAACCTGTAGGGAACGCATCGAGCTGACAGGAATATCACAGATGGTTGCAGATGTGGGGCAATACTTGGCCCACCGGCTCGGAGTACTCCGTCCTGGTTCACAAATTCCCTTGCGGCCAATTACGACAAGCGGGGTTGAAGTGTATGTACTTATGTACTTCAATTTACATGCACACCTCACTATAACTACCTAGGTAGGTAATAAATGTCCCGGAGAATTCCGGATATACAAAGGGGATACCTATCGCCTTTGGCTTTACAAGATGCTCAGAAAAACCTACCGGGTAAGGTACCTAGTTAGTCATTAGGTGCCCTCGCATGTAGGTGAACGTGGATTTCTATGACGTCGGTGTCCTCTTCGCTTACTCAGGGACAAGACAACTACATGTACATCCCTAGAGAATTACCCCCAACCTACCACATAGCAGTATTAATTCTGCTGCATCTTATGGTGGCTCTTCATACATCAGATGCGTCTGCCACACAGCAGTTGATAACATCTCAAACCCCCAAACAACTGATTAGAGACCCTTGAATTGTGCTAAACTTCTTCCCGTGAGCTTATAACTCTTTATCTTCTTGAATAATCTTAATATCCAATCATGATTTTTCACAACAAGCGTGACGGAGTTTCTCATCTTACGCTCCCTCGGAGTATTTCCTCGTCTTTCACAGCTTTATAGAGTCCGAGGTTCATTTTAGTATAAATTATGGTTCATAGGCATCTATCCATCATGCTATCGGATATCCTCAATCAATCTTAAAACCTGGGTCCTGCTAAAAGGCATATGAATCTTGCTGGTATCGTAGTGCCATCATGCAAAGTAACTAAATTCGTGGTTGAAACAAGAGTCTTCAAAAGGAAAAAGGAAAAAGGAAAAATAAAAATAAAAATAAAAAGAAGAGGGGGGGATCCTAATATCCAAGAAACTCCGCCCAAATGAGGAAATAATATCTCACTTCGCTTTCTCATTTCGCCTTGACTACACGAGCCAGAATTTCCTGAGCGGTACGCTTCACGATACCACCAGTCACCGGGAGATTAGTGTTCTTTTCAAGGTACAGATCAACCTCGCGAGCTGCCATGCGGCCCTCGTTAATACCCCTAAAAGTTATATTAGATTGTCATTCAAATAGTGACATGTTTCATGCATTGGCGAGGCAACAGAACTTACCAGACAATGAGAGACTGGCCACGGCGGGCATCACCGGCCGCGAAAACACCGTCAATGTTGGTGCAGTATTTTCCAGGCGGCGTCTTAACGTTCTTGCGAGCGTCCTTCTCAATCTCGTCGCCCAGAACACGAGCCTCAGGACCCAAGAAACCCATGGCAAGAAGAACCAGGTCCGCAGGGAAGAACTGCTGAGAGCCCTCAACCTTCTTCATGTCCCAGCCACCGCTGGGTGATTTGGTCCACTCAACACGGATGGTGTTGATGCCCTTGACCTTGCCACTGCCATCATCAACGAACTCCTCAGACATAATGCAGTACTCACGAGGGTCCTTGCCCGTATGTTGGCGGACCTCAGTGTGCCCATAATCTACACGGTAGATGCGAGGCCACTGAGGCCAGGGGTTGTCGCTGGCTCGCTCAGGAGGAGGCTGCGGCAGCAACTCAAAGTTGGTGACACTCTTGGCTCCATGTCGGACAGACGTACCGATGCAGTCATTACCAGTATCACCACCACCAATAACAACAACATGCTTGTCCTTGGCCGAGATATAGGCATTATCACCGAGTTCAGAGTCCAGGAGAGACTTGGTATTCTTGTGCAAGAACTCCATGGCAAAATGAACACCATTGAGCTCACGACCCTTAATAGGAAGGTCACGAGCAATCGTGGCACCAGTAGCAATGACCACAGCATCATTGCCAGATCGAAGGTCAGACAGAGAAGGCTGGCCTTCCTCTCCAATCCCCACGCCCGTCTTAAATTTGATGCCCTCGGCAGCCATGAAATCGGTTCGCCGTTTAACAATACGCTTATCGAGCTTCATGTTGGGAATGCCGTACATTAACAGACCACCGAGGCGGTCGGCACGCTCATAGACAGTGACAGTGTGACCAGCTCTGTTCAATTGATCGGCTGCGGCGAGACCAGCGGGACCAGAACCAATAATGGCAATATTTTTTCCAGTACGGACTTCAGGAGGGTGGGGGACCATCCAACCCATCTCGAAGCCACGGTCAATGATGGCACACTCGATAGACTTGATGCCAACAGGATCTTCGTTAATTCCCAGCACACAAGCACCCTCGCAAGGGGCAGGACACACTCGGCCAGTGAACTCAGGGAAATTGTTGGTCATGAGAAGGCGGTTCAAAGCATCCTTCCACGCATTGACAAATACTAGCTCATTCCATTTAGGGATGATGTTAGAGATGGGGCAACCCGTCTCAGACTGACAGAAAGGAACTCCGCAGTCCATGCAACGGGCCGACTGATACTTGAGCTCGTCCTCGTCCAGACGAGAGCTCAGCTCAGCCCAATCCTTGGTACGAGTCGATACCGCACGATACTTCTCAGAACGGCGAGCATACTTCATGAAACCTTTCGTCTTGTCAAGAACCAAGGCTCTCTTCTTCTCTGCCTTGGCATCGCCAACAGCCTCCTCAAGGTCCTGCAGCTTAGCGGTCTTCTCGTCTTTCTTATGTTTTACGCCTGAGACGACGGGGAGGTTGTACTCCGCGCGCTTGGCCTCTGCAGCCTTGGCAGCTTCCTCCTCCAAGACTCGCTTGTAGTCAACGGGCAAAACCTTGACAAAGCGAGGGAGGGCACGGTTGAAGTCAATAAGGATGCGAGCTGCGAGCTCAGATCCAGTGTAGTGATGGTGGTCCTCGACTAGCCCGCGCACGAAGGCAATCTCGGTCGGGTCGGTAATGGGGCCAGCTTCAACCATTTCCGTGTTAAGCTTGGAGTGGAAACCATTGTGGATATCGAGAACGTATGCGATACCGCCAGACATGCCCGCGGCAAAATTGCGTCCAGTTCGTCCCAGAATCACAATACGACCACCAGTCATGTATTCACAACCATGGTCACCAACGCCTTCGACCACAGCTGTCGCGCCAGAGTTACGAACAGCAAAACGCTCGGCCGCGATACCGCGGAAGAAACAGGTACCAGTAGTAGCACCGTAGAGACAGACATTACCAATCAAGATATTCTCCTCAGCCTTGAAGACAGCAGACCGTGGGGGATAGACAATCAAGCGACCGCCAGAGAGACCCTTGCCGACGTAATCGTTAGCATCACCCTCGAGCTCCAGGGTGACACCAGGGGCAAGGAAAGCACCGAATGATTGTCCCGCAGAGCCCTTGATGTTCACGTGAACAGTGTCCATGGGCAGGCCGGCCTCACCGTATCTCTTAGAAATTTGGTAGGAAAGAGAAGTACCCATGGCTCGGTCCGTATTCACAATGTCACACTCTATTCTGGATGGAAGTCCTTTGTCCAACGTCAACTCAGCTTCCGAGATGAGCTTGTTATCCAGGCGAACGTAGAGCTTGTGGTCTTGCTTCCGGACGTTGAACGTGGCGACACCAGGTCGCAGCTTGTGCGCAGGAGTCAAAAGCAGGGACAGGTCAATGTTGGCAGTCTTGTGAGTTCGAAGGTCGTCCCTCATCTTCAACAGTTCAACATGACCAACCATTTCGTTAATGGTTCGGAAACCGAGCTGAGCCATGATAGCACGGAGCTCATTGGCAACGTAATAGAAGAAGTTGATGACATGTTCAGGAGTGCCCTGGAACTTCTTTCTCAACTCGGGATCCTGGGTAGCGATGCCAACGGGGCAGGTGTTCAAGTGGCATTTACGCATGAAAATGCAGCCCATAGCAATGAGAGGGGCGGTCGCAAAACCCCATTCCTCTGCACCAAGAAGACAAGCAATGGCTACATCACGTCCAGTTCGCAGTTGTCCATCGGTCTGAACGACAACACGACCACGGAGGTCGTTCAGAACAAGAGTCTGGTGAGTCTCAGCCAGACCCAATTCCCAAGGCAGACCTGCATACTTGATGCCAGTCCATCGAGAAGCACCAGTGCCGCCATCGTGGCCGGAAATGAGAATGTGATCAGCCTTTGCCTTGGCGACACCAGAGGCGACAATACCCACACCGACTTCGGAGACGAGTTTGACAGATACCCGAGAGCGGGGACTTGAGCATTTCAGGTCGTAGATGAGTTGTTTCAAATCCTCAATGGAGTAGATGTCGTGATGAGGTGGCGGAGAGATCAAACCCACACCAGGGGTGGAATGTCGGGTGCGAGCAATCGACTTGGACACCTTGTGTCCTGGAAGCTCACCACCCTCGCCGGGCTTGGCACCCTGAGCCATCTTGATTTGAAGTTCGTCAGAGTCTGCGAGATAGGCAGAAGTCACACCGAAACGCCCAGAAGCAACCTGCTTAATGGCAGATCGCATAGTGTCACCGTTGGGCATGCGCTCAGATCGCTCAGGATCCTCACCACCTTCACCGGTATTGGATTTGCCACCAAGTCTGTTCATAGCGACAGCAAGGGTGGAATGAGACTCCATCGAGATGGAACCATAAGACATAGCACCAGTGCAGAAGCGTCGAACGATTTCGGTCCAAGGTTCAACCTGATCAATTGGCACCGGTGTGGCATCCTCGAAGTTGAAGTCCAAAAGACCACGGAGGGTGCAGTTCTTGATTTGCTCGTATTCGGCCTTGGAGTAAGCCTCATAAGACTTGTCGTTCTTGTTTCGAACGGCGTCCTGGATATTGGCAATTGCAGCTGGACTGTTGACATGAGGCTCACCGCCATCACGCCAGTGGTACTCGCCTGATTCGGGGAGAGCCTTGATTCCTACGGTGTACCGGGATGGAAACCCACGTTCATGGAAACAGAAAGCGTCCTCGGCGATTAGATCAAAGGTGAGCCCTTGAATACGGGAGGCAGTGCCCTTGAAGCAACGCTCAACAACAGCCTCGTCAAGACCAAGTGCTTCAAAGATCTGGGCGCCCTTATAAGAGGCGAGTGTAGAAATACCCATTTTACTCATGACCTTAAGGATACCGCCGTCGCAGGAGTGAATGTAGTTGCGGATCAGAGCTTCATCAGATAGCTTCTTCTTGATTAATCGCTCTCGGTTGAGTTTGAGAACACATTCCATTGCAAGATATGGATTAATTGCATCGGCACCATAACCGAGAAGCACACACATGTGGTGAACCTCACGAGCTTCCGCAGTTTCCACAACAAGAGCGGCCATGGATCGCCACTTGTTGCTGACGAGATGGTGGTGCACCATACCAGAAGCCAAGGCAGTAGAAACAGGAACACGATCGGCAGAGGTCTTGCGGTCAGAAAGGACAATGATACGATCACGGGCCTCGATGGCAGCCGTGGCTTCATTGCAGATTTCATCAAGATGGTTGATGTAACCTTGGACGCCTTGAGATTTGGGGAAGGTAAGATCAATCGTCTTTACGGTCCACTCGGGGTAAACAGTGGACATGTTTTTGATGGCATTGAACTCGGGGATTGACAGGATCGGACTGGGGAGCATAAGACGGCCACACTGCGAAGGGTCCATTTCTAGCAAATTACCTTGAGGACCAACATAGCACTCAAGAGACATGACAATGGATTCCCGGATGGGGTCGATTGGCGGGTTAGTGACCTGTGCGAAGAGTTGTCTGAAGTAGTCATACAAAAGACGTGGGGCTTGAGTCAAACATGCGAGTGGTGCATCGTTGCCCATGGATCCCAGAGCTTCTTTTTCATCAGCAGCCATTGGGGCGAGAAGCAAGCTGACTTGCTCATGAGTATAGCCAAAGGACATCAAAAGAGGGTCCTCCTGGAGGAGAGTGGCATCTGGCCTAGGGGCAAGATCTAGAGTGGACTCGAGTTTTTCCAAGACCTTAGGCATAGTCAAAAGCTCATTGTTGAGCCAGGAGCGGAAGTCGTGGCGGTTGGCAACGGCAGCCTTCAGTTCCCTGTCGTCAATGATGCGGCCAGCCTTGGTATCGACCAAGAGCATTCGTCCGGGCTGCAAACGCCCCTTTTGGATAACACTCTCAGGCTCAACTGGAATGGTACCAACTTCAGAGGCACAAATGATGCGGTCGTCATCCATGACGTAAAACCGACAAGGTCGCAGTCCGTTACGGTCCAAGTTGGCACCACAGTATCGGCCATCCGCAAAGGTGAACAGCGCCGGGCCATCCCAAGGCTCCATTTGGCAAGCAGCCCACTCATAGAAAGCAGCCTTCTTGGGATCCATGTGATCATTGCCTTGCCAAGCCTCGGGAACCATGAGCATGACAGCTTCTGGCAGCGACAGCACACCATTAATGGTCAGAAGTTCGAGAACGTTATCGAAAGCGGCGGAGTCAGAACCGCCGTCCTCGACAATGGGATACATGAGCTCGAGTTCATCCTTGAAAATGTCTGAGTTCATGAGACCTTCCCGAGCGCGCATCCAGTTCTTGTTGCCACGCAGGGTGTTGATTTCACCGTTATGGGCGGCCCATCGTAGGGGTTGCGCTCTGTCCCACGAAGGGAATGTGTTGGTGGAAAATCGGGAGTGAACGAGGGCGAAATGAGCTTCGAAGTCGGCGTTGACTAAATCATGGTAGTAAGCGTAGACCTGAACAGGAGATAGTTGACCTTTGTAGACAATGTTCTTGTTGGACAAGGAACATAGGTAAAACCAGTTCTTAAGACCGATGGTATGTGTAGCTCGTTTTCGAAGAACGTACAGCTGTCGCTCGAAAAGTCTGTCGTCAAACTTTTCCGGGTCTGTCATTTTCGGGCTAGTGCCAGAGCCGTATGCAGAGGTGAGAACGACAAAGGGCTGAGCAATGATAGGCTCGCGAGACTTTGCCGCAGGGCCAAGCAGCGTCGAGTCGACAGGGGGCCTTCGCCAGCCCAAAACTCGAAGGCCCAACGACTCGGCAACATCTTCCAGTTGCCTCTGAGACTCTTCAAGAGTCTCCTCGTCGGGCTTGAAAAACAAGTTTCCCACAGCATATTGGCCGGGAGGGGGCAACTTAATGTCCTGCTCCTTTTCAAAGTTCTTAATAAAAAACCTATGAGGAATCGATGTCATGACACCAGCACCGTCACCATCTCGTGCATCGGATCCCACCGCTCCACGATGGGTCATGTTGCAGAGAAGATTGCGAGCTATAAAAAGAACCCATGAGCATTGTCCAGCTTCCTGGCAGCGCGTTATGTGACATGAACTTACCATCGCTGACAATTTTGTGGCTAGGCTTGCCCTTGATGTGGCTGTGACAATGTGTCAATTGAATTGTTGTGGTCTTTTTCTTCAACCGTTCATCAATGATTGACAATTCTTCTTAAGAACAACTTACCAAGCAAAACCGACACCACAAGCATCTCGCTCGTAGGATGGGTCATAGAGACCCTGTTTCACAGGCAGGGCACCAGCCCAAGAGTCATTGTTCTCAGTCTGGTACTCATATGGATGGTATGTATCCTGCTCAGCTTCGATGTGTCGATCGTCGAATTCTGCTAGCAGGCCCATACTAGGCGAAAGCTCGCAGGTCGATAATGGGACTTGGCTTTTTGACAAGAAAAGATGGTGTGGCAGGGTCCGCTCAGACGGTTTGCCTGTAGGGGCTGCTGTCGCTTGTAATCGAACGGGGGTGAGAGCAGCGCCGAGGGCTGCTCCGGAACAAATCTACCTGGAGAGAGCGAAGGCGATTAGCAGTAGTCGGATGGGTAGTTTGGCAGGAAGATGCAAGTAGCTATAGCGAAAAAGTAGCAGTGCGATAGAAATATCCAAGGACTGAGATATTATGTAGAAGGGAAAGGGAAGCGAAGGGAATAGCGCACTACTGGTGGTGCCGTTTCGAGTCCGCACAGCTCGCGCCACGCCGGAACTGAAATCGCTTGACCATGGTCGGCGTGGCAGGCCTCTTGTCCATCTCGTCTGCCTTCTGGCACAACAACGAAACGGCGCATTAGAATGCATGTTAGCAGCTGTTCACTCGGCAGAGGGAGTCGACGCTGTAGGGCCCGGTGGGGACGCAAGTGGGGACGCCAGTGGCGCCGTAGACTCGGGCTCCAGGCTCCATCGGCAGCAAATTGACGCTGCGTAGTGCGGAAACAGGAAGCTGTAGCCTGTGGTTGCTGACATCTGACAAGCACGAGGTTGGTCCCGGCAGAGACTCGGAGTCGGCCAATCGCCCCACGCTGCCTCCCCTCCTGCCCCTCTCTGCCCCTCCTGTCCTTCCTGCATTGTGCGCTGCTTTGCGTAGAGTTTCATCAAAATGAGCTGTACTTTGCGGCGATTGCCGTGGCATTCCCACCATGTTAAAGATGTTGTTGCGGAATGGCCTTGTTTGATGGTGGCGTTCCTCTTCAGTTCGTCAGATCGCTGCTGCCAATTCTCTCGTCTTGGAACTGATGGCCGATTTTCCTTGGCTTGCTTGTGTGCGGTTAGACATCCAGCAGTGGTTTTTGCATGATGTAATTCGCAGGAGCGATGCAGGCGTCGGCAGCGTCCGGCCAATGACAAGTCGCTGATTGCGGTCCTGCAGCTCAACTTTCGTAAGAAGTCGACAGCCTCAGAGTCGAGGCGCACACCTTTTTAAACATGGCGGCGCTTTTTGGCTTTGATGGCCGCGCGTCCTTGACTTGAGTATATAGCTTGTCGCTGGCGAGATCGTCGCGAACCCTGAATTGATACTCTACTGCGATCCGGATGTCGAGCTGGACTCAACTCACTGAACAACACTCGAGTCGGTGGAAGCGAGGGTCTTCTTTCGCAAGTTCCACTTCCTCTTGGTCATGGAGAGCAATGAGAGGCAAACAGCAATTTAGGCGAATAAAAACAGCTTCCGAAACTCGTCTAAGATTCTGTTTCGTGTCCCAAGTCGCCAAAAAAAAAAAAAAAAAAAAAAAAAAACCACTTGATAGATTTCGGAAATAGAGAAATCATCACCCAGAGAACAAAATTGCGGTTTGAGGCTTTCTTTTTCTTCTTTTTTTCAACTTACCAGTGAGACGGGGAAAAAAACCTTCGTAGGCAAGTAAAGCAATTGAGGGGGTTCAATCCAGCTTGCTACGGTGGAATGCGAGCAGAAAGTTCAGAATGAGGGAAAACTCGGGGGTAGTTTCCGCACAGAGTAGGGAAGAGGGCATGCTTTTATTATTCACCTTGCTAGCATGGGATCTTCTCCGGCCTCGCCCGGCAGGCTGTCTGTCGCTCGAGCAGTCAGAGAAGTCGATTATTATTCGGCGACCTGGCATAGGCACGCTCATACCCAGCCCAGCAGGGCAGTGGCAGCGGTTAATATCTAGCTTGGCTTACTAGGGCTTATGAGCAGCGAGCGACATACGACAGGTTCGTGTTTTGTGCCAACGTACCTACTCCGTCGGTCTGTCCACTTCCTCTACCTGCATTTACGTAGGTGTCAAGCACCTTGCACCCTGGGCATGCTCTATAACCCTAATGCTATGCGTATAGCCTCATTCTTTTGACCCGCTGCGGTTCGGTGCTAATACTGGCAACTAGCGACCAGCACATGTTACCGATGTCCTGTTCAAATCCGCTTGAGGATGGGGATGGGATGAGGATGAGGATGAGGATGAGGATGAGGATGGAGACGAGGATAGGGACAAAGAATGAGGCTTGCGACTATCCCATCCGGCCCCTGGCCTATGGTGAGCGGCGCACAGGGGGAAGCCAGCCCTTGTGCTCTCTTCACCATCCAGCATGAGAAGCACATGTCAGAAAAATTAAAAAGAAGAGCATGACAGCTCCGATGCCGCATCCTTCATTTGGCGCCTGCTTGCAGTCAAACTTGACGCCAGGGCTGGCTCGCAAGTCCTCCACTGTTCCCACTGCCAATGCGACAGGGGAACATTGGGATCTCGTGTTTTATGCTCGCCTAGCAATGCTCCCAGCAAAGCTGCAGCGGGCTTGAGCCCCGGAACCAGTGAAGAGGCATCGAGCCGGGATCCGGATCTCATCTATTTTCCAGGATCTGGCCACACGCTGCAGGTCCGTATGTACATAATAAGCGCAACAGATGCTAGCCCCAGGCGACTAATTCTGGGTCCTTGCCCATTGCGGGTACCGAGCGACGAGATCTCAATAACCCCCCCACCCCTTCCCCACCCCTTCCCCAACAACAAAGAAAGAAAGAAGAAAGAGAAAAGACGGCTTAGAATTACATTACCCTCACAAAACTAAAATAGAACCCCCAGGCCACGGGCCGGCGTCAATGCGGTCACTCGGCAAATACTTCTTGTCTGCGGTGCAATATTACGGAGCACTACTCTATAATGTATTGTTGCTCGGCGGAACAGACTTGCCAGACAGAAACAGCAGACAGATGGGTTGCCAGATGGGTTGCCAGATGGGTTGCATAAGCGGCTCTCCCCATTCGTCGGATGTCAGACGTGATATCATCTGTGGGTGGCCAATTGAGGTTTGCTAACTCCGTACAAGAGTTTTGTAACAGAAACCAAAGGCTAGAATCTCCGAATGCGGTGCGGGACAAGCCCCCCTCCCCACATGTTGTTGCCTTTGCCAGCCCAGCGTGCGTGGGGTGCGTGCGTGGGGTGCGTGCGTAGGGTGCGTGCGTAGGTGCTGCGTGCGTCCAGGGCCCCCAGCAAGGCGTCAATTACGTCCCTAGGAGATGCACCATCATCAAGTCGTCATGGTTTACGCCAGGGCCACTTTCGGGCCCTGCCACCATCTCAACTCCGTACTCTGCAACCCAGCCAGCAGGGGGCACCCGAGGCACTCTAGACAACCTACGGAGTAACTACCTACCTAGGTAGGTACAGTGCTGGATTTGCAAGCCTGTCTCGCCGATGTCGCTCTAAGCCTGAGGCGACAATGCCTCAATTACATACGTGGCGAATGGGTTCCGACAGATGCCGACCAAGGATCCTTGCCAAGTGTCGTCACATCACCGCGACGCGGGGAGTAAGCGATTGAGTCACTCGAGTGAGGTCAGTCGAGACCATGTTCAAAGATTTCAGTCTCGTTCAGTCTCGGTGCTTTCATGATCGAACCAGACCAGACAAATGGGAAGGCATGTCACTCACTCACTGTCCCCACGAGGCCCGGGAAAAGGACCTCTAAGCTCCGCTCGGGGACATGTATTTGATGTTGTCGGGAATACGATACACCTTTCGGCACTGGCATCATGATCAATGAATGCATCACCTTTGCTTGCGCACACGGCGGCAAAACCCTCTCAGAAACACACAATGCTGCTGCTAGGATGGCACGGCACGGCTAGGTGGGATGGAGACGATGGAAGGGATTGGCGCAGCTCTCCTGGCCCGTCGCCAACGCGCCAACCGCGGCCTCGGTCCACGGTTTTAACAAAATCATCGACACCAGGAAACAAACATTAGCGGTCAGCCAATCACGATGGGGCATCGGGCTTCCATCCTTATCTCCCCTGTCAGCCGTCCATCATAGCCGCTCACGCTGTGCGGCGGTCCAGTAAGGCAATGCTTGGACCAATCAGCCTGAGGGGACCGAGACTACGTTCCCAACCGAGATGGCGAGGTCAAACCTTAAACCTTGTGTCTGAGCGGAGCTTCGGAGAGGTCCAGCAACGGCTCGGGATCTGGCGCAATGAAACAACTCGCACCTTTTTTCTCTTCTTCTGGTGACGACCTTCTGAGAATGGTGATGCCTGGTCTGGCCTGGCCTGGCGTCGTCGCAGCAAGCTCGTCAATGTGCTGAAGAAGACACAAAGACGGCAAGGCCATGTTCGTCCTTGTGTGAATCAATCCATTGAATAGAGGCCCGCTCCGTGCATATTTCTCACCGCAATTTCCGTTTCACATTCGCAACGTGAGCAATAAATATGGTAACACTTTTCTGTAATCAAGACGCAAATCCGTCCTCTTTCTCCTCGGTAACGACGCGAGCTAGCACGAATTGAAGACGATCCGTATGCTTTTACAAGTTCCCTATATTCGTTCCTCGGCGCTGAGCATCGTAGATGCACATTTCAGGAATAGATGATCATGTTCCGAAACTTGACCGAGGTCGGGCGGCAGCTTCTTCAGAAAAGTGATATGGTCACTGAGACGACGGCATAATTCAATCCAGCCGAGACATGCAGGACCTTCTGTAGGGTAGGTCAGATTGATCACAGTTCCACTCGCCACTTTAATGTCCCCATGTTTTTCCAAAATGTGTTTCGATATGTTACGTGGGAGAATATAGAAATCTGTAGAGCAGACGTTAACAAATTATTATTATTATTATTATCCCCCAGCCCCCAAATTTAATTGCTCACGAGAGTGACCGAAGCTAATCATGACTATAACTTGCGTGGACAGACAGCACAATAAACCCCACCACAAGTTCTACAGCTGTCAAGTCAAGCACTCTCACCTGCCCATGACGCGACGCGTCCATTCCGCCAAATATTACATCCTAGGCTCGTCCATCAGCCTAATCCAACATCTGCAGATCCCGCCAAATCCCCATCTTCAACTCGATTGCTCATAGATGCTCTGCTGCACATGATGCTTTCAACCCTGCCAGACTTTACACCGCGAGACGTAAGTTCCCCCCCACCAGGCAGCCAGACCAGAGAAGCGACAAAGGAAGCTAACTTCAGGACCAAAATAACCGTGCAAAAAGTCGCACTCGCTCTGGTACACGTCTTCCAGAAGCCCATCCCACACCCATGGACCGCACGGCACCCATCACAGCGACCACGCGAGCCACAACCATGGCGCTGGACAAGCCAGATCCCGAAGCCAAGCGATAGAACGGACGGCGCTGGCTCGCCTCGCCGCCGACGAGCAGTACCTGCACCGACGACGGATTAACGTCCAAAACTTCGGAAGCAGCTGGCTGCGCCCACCAGGCGTGCCCAAGACGCTCCACCAGATGCGGGAAGAGAAGCGCGAGCAAGAAGAGCACCAGGAGGCCCTGCGCCGGGAGCAGCTCGCCCAGGAACTGGCCGAGGCCGAAGGGGGCGGCATGTCGGAAGAGGGCCTGATGGACGACGTCCAGCTCGACGGCGCGCAGGACCTTGACGACGAGATCCCCGACGCAGACGCAGAGGACCCCTTCGCCATGGGCCCGGACTCAGACGACGAGGAGGAAGAAGAAGCGCCGGACGAGAACGAGCCCGAGGACGCATCCGCCTCCTCCTCCCTCGACGACGAGGCCCGCCGCGAGGAACGCCAAAACGACCTCATGGCCGCGAGAATGCGCATGACGGACGACGCCTTCCGCGAGGCCCTCGTCCGGGGCGACCCCGACGGCGACGACATCTACGGCGGTGAGGAAGAGCTCGAGGAGGAATACCAAGGCCACATGCTGGACGAAGAGGACTTTGCCTACGACGACACAGACGGGCTCGACATGGAGGCCAACCTAGATGACGAGATTCCCGAGGCAGAAAGCGGGCTGTACGAGCACACCGATTCGGAAGCCGAGCTGAGCAGCTGCGAGGAAGAGCGCGACGACGAGGACGACACGGGGTTTGCGCCTAGGACGGCCCATGCGCAGAGTCCGACCTTGCGCCGGAGGAGGGTCTCTGGGCCGCATGAGAGCATCGACTTGAGTAATATCATGAGTCAGGATGAGAGCAGTTTCATGGAGAGCAGTCCTGCGCCGAGGAGGGGCCGGTGACGCCCGAAGGGATGCCGTGGCCGATGTGAGGCCTTTGGTGTCACGGTCAGGGCTGTCGGGTGACTAGCAGGTTTGCCACGCAAAACTAGAACGTATCCATAGACATGACGACGATGCTTTGAGAAATCACTAGCTTTCAAATTCGGGCGAGAATGACATTATGTCACTGGACGTTGAACCCGAGACTTGTCACTTACTAGATCGTGAATGACTACTTGCCCCTAGCCGGCCGACATTTCCACCGGCTCCTCTTTATGGATCAACAAGTCAGTAATTATCACGACAACAATCCACCATTCACACATATCACGTCCACCACCAAAACCCCAGAGTCACACGCAAGCAAAGAATCAAAGAATTGCCCAGCCACAACTGTATTGTATGTAGCTATGCCGCCAATGCTGGTACCATTCCCAGGAAACCAAAGTCCATGTAAATGCCCAAACGCCAGCTGAATGCAAATCAGGTCTATCCGCACGCAGAAAAAAAAAAAAAAAAGTAATAGCCCCCCCCCCCCCCGGAGGTCCCGTCCTCAACAATGAGCCATCACACTCTCATGCCTAGAACAACCACACATAAAAAAACAGCATGCCCACCGCCGCAAAAAACAACAGCCAAACCTTCCATCCCACGCCCGTCCGCTCCGCCATGAGAAGCATGCGGTTCATCGTGCCGCGCAGCCGCACCCGCGTCGAGTCAAATGTGTTGTTCATCTTTTCAGCCAAGGCGGAGGACTCGCGGATTTCATCGCCGATAGCTACGGTCATCTTGTGGTTTTCCCCAACACCAGTCAATACTCCATTCCGATTTCCCCCCTCCCTCCCCCCTTCTCTCCCCAACAGAATTGAGGTCAAAGAAGAGAAGAGAGAGGGTTTGCCACATGGAATTCTGTTCACCAAACGAGGGAGAGCGCAACTCACATGCTTGAGGGTCCTGACTTTGCCCAGAATACCCGCCACCTGCGCGTCGTTCTGGCTCTCCAGCTCGTTGAGCACCGCATCGCTATATTGCCCCTTTTTGTTGGGCGCTGCGCCCCGATAAGAGTGTCTCTCGACGCCGTAACCACCGTTTGGCGCGTAGCCACCGCCGTTGTAGCCGTATCCTCCGTTGGGATTGTCGCGGGGCGAGGGCCCTCGCGGCGTGCGGTCGGGCGCGTAGCCTTCGAAGAGGGCGGAGCGGGAATCCCGCTGGTGGAGCGACGAGGCGCCGAATCTAAGGGGAGTTCAAGGAACAAACGCATTAGAAAGACATTATGCTTAATTTTTATTTATTATTCTTGTCTTTTTTTTTTTTCGCTCTACAAGCCCTTCATGGTTGGCGGGGTGGCATCGCAGGGCGGATGTGGTCGCATGAGCGGTCACGATGCTTTTCGAGATGTACAAGGAGTCGCTTACCGCTGCGACATGTTTGTGCGGCCCCTCTGATGGAAGAGGTGTATCGAGGAGAGTTTCAGGGATATGGCGTCATGGACGTCTGGTGTCCTCGATACCGAAAAGTATGAAATATACGAGGTTTGGCGATGGGATAAAATTATGTTGCACGCGGCCGTTGTGCAAGTTGTCGAAAAAATGCGAGGGTCCGCCAGTTAATGAGGATGAGGCAGGTGGTCATATTGCGGGCCAAAGGCGAAGGGGGGCTGATGCTTGAGGTCCCGGCTGGTACTGAGTACAGGGTAGTCTGGTAGTCTAGGGGTAGTGTTCAGGATGACGAACTGCAGCCAATCAAGGTCAACCAAGGACCCTGGTCGACAGCACATGAGTTATATATTATCATATGTATACCTAGTAGCTGGTGACGTCCATGATTGGGCGAGTGATACTGACGGGGCGGGATTGTTGAATGCTTAAATGCATCTCTATTCCCTGGCGGTGTACTCGTGGTCTGGTGCCGAGGGTATCGAAGGTCATGGATTCATGGATGCATGGATGCATGCAATAGTGAGGGAAGTAAGTACGTAGTACGTATTACACTGAACTCAGCTAAGCTGATGCTTTGGGGGGGGGGGGGAAGAATATAAAATAAAGGGAAAAACAAGGGGGGAAATAAAATAAATAGCGAAAGAGAGAGAGCCAACACTGCAGCCTCCCGTGCTAAATCAATCACACGCCCATGAAACACGCATTATACTTCGCTCCTCATTGATTAATTAATACGCGATCGATGGAAAGACATCACCTTCATTCAAATCTCCGAAGCCTTTTCTTACCACATCCCAAGCAATGTATCTAGTCCAGAATACACAATGAGAATTGGCACAGAGAAAGGAACGACCCATCTCGAATTTTACCTGCATCAAGTGTCGGAGAGCCAGTGAAGAAAACACGGATGAAAAGATATCTGGCCTCTTATCCGGAGCCACAAGCAAGCACCAGCCATAACATTTCCCCTAGTCTCTCGTTACCATCGTAAATACTCATGCCAGATAAAACCTGTAGTTCCTCAAGCTGCGCTTTCGCACAGCCGTGTTTGTGAGTGTTTGTGATGATGCAGGTCTTCATTGCTCGTAGCCCATGCGAGCCGTACCCATCCTTTCCTTCGACAGCTAATTTACCCAGTCATCTCGGAGTCTTCGGTGGAGGGTTGAAAGTCATCGTCGTCCTCATCGTCGTCCTCCTCAGCAGGGTGCTGCTCAGCAGCCTTGGTAAAGTCGATCTTTGCGCCACGAGTACGACGACCACCGTCAACAATGTTGTTCAAGTCAATCTCCTCCAAGCCGTCCTCATCGGCTGAACATACTCTTAGTTAGTATGCCAAAGTCTTATTTGCAGGTCTCTGAAAACAAGGCTGCTCTATGCTTACCAGCATCACCAGTCTATTTTGACATCGTGTTAGTCGACATGCACTACAAGTCATCAAGTATAGCACGGTTTGCCACGTACCTCTTCATCGTCGTCATCCTCTTCATCATCATCGTCGTCGTCGTCGTCTTCGTCTTCGTCATTTTCGTCCACGGCAGCATTTTCGCGTTGAGGAGCATCCTCAGCAGCAGCCTTGCCCTTGCCTTTGGACTCAGCGAAACTAGTCTCCTCAGTGGAGGCGTTGGTTGGGAGGGTAGTGCTATTCTCAGCCATCTTTACAAGAAAAGAAAAGATGGATGCGCTGCAGCTACTTTGTAAAGGGGAGAATGGGCGTAAGGTAATTGGAGTGAGGGAAAAGGTGAAGGAAGAGAAGTTGAGTAAGAGGTGAGCTATGCACGGCAGTATGAGATGGAGGTGAGCCTCAATTCATGAGCTGCCATGGCGCTTGCAGTTATTTTAAAACAGGCAGGAGCTGCACACTTGCAGCAAGTACCGTGGCAACGGCGCTAAGCCAATCTTAGCCAGCAAGGGCATAACAATGGGGCTTATCACGTGAGCTTGAGTTTCTGATGGGGCAGAACCAACCAATCAAAGCCTTGCCACGAGTGTCATCAGTGAATCCCGGTGCCTAGCTGATGACTTGTCGAGCAGCTCGATCAATACTTCCAGCAAGAAAAGAACGGTATTGTTAATGCAACATTATGATTCGCCGAGTAATAATATGGTTTAATCTATTTTCCCTGCTCTCCACCACCGCTGAGAGCAATGAATACCGCAATACCAATCATCCACCAGTATCTATCGCATAATTAGTCATCTCCCACGATCCATATAGATGTAGAAGCACATGTGACTTCACTTACTTTTGCAAAAACGTCTTCTCCTCTCCCTCAACTTTCTGCCCTTCCGTAAGGACAACCGGCTTATTCAGCACGGGTTGAGCTCCCTTTCCTTCTGTCAGAACCACAACCTTGGGTCCGAAATCCCTCGTCTGTCCAGCATCAATTTGTACTCCCTTAAGCACAGCGCTCACTATGTCGCCCTTGCGATTCAAGTTTACGATCATGGTAGGCGAGAATCCCTTCGCAAAGTTTTCTGTGGATGCGGCAGTGGTTCCCGACACCCACGACCCGGTTCTCTTGTTGTAGACGCCTACGCGGACGAGGCTGGTGAATACCGGCAGTTCGGGAGCATCGTATGAGATGATGGAGGAAGAGGCCGGAGCGGCGAGGTCGTAGGATATTTCGGCGAGGGGAAGGGGAGCTTGAGGGGTGGAAGATATGGGCTGAATATAGATTTCGGCGGATTGCGGCGCTGCGTGGACGGCGAGTGCTGCACAAAAAACTGACAAAGAACTTAAAGGACGCATCATTGACACCGAGTAGCGTGAGAGGGACGCGATGCCTGCCGCGAACGATCGTTATGTACAAGATGCTGGCGAGCTCGACGTGATGAATTCACTTGGGGTTTGATTGACTATGGATGGGTCAGGCACGACATAAGCAGGAGTAGCTCACTTGCACGTGTTGGTGGGTGGGTCTTGCAGCCATATCATGTACATGAAACTAATAAATAGCCACAATATATGTGAGATGATTGAAGCCAGATTAAGATTCAACTCAACATTGACGGACCTTCGCTTCTCATGCCCAGACAGACTGGCCTGTCCCTTGAACGCCAAACGCCTCGTATGAAAAACTACCCTTGACACAAGACCAACATGGCTCTTGAGGCCGGAGACACCAAGACATGAAGAAAAAAAAAAAAAGAAAAAAAAGAAAAAAAACGTTGCCATGCCAATCTACATGGGCCTTCTTATATATTTTTATAAAGAGGCACAGAAATGTTCGCTATTCCTCTTGAATATAGGTATAGACAGCGGAAGAATACTCGAGAAGAAAGTAAGTATGCCAGATGAAAAGCAAGTGAAATAAAAAATAAAAAAATCATGACGCATGCGTTTCTGTTCATCCAATCTCCTTTTCGCCAAGCATCAGTTTGTCATGCCGTGCATAAAATGTGTTTCATCGTGGATTTCAATGCTGAAGACTATTGTCCTGTTTCCCATGTTGTAACCTCCTCGTCCTTGCCAACATTATCCTCGTTCTCGTCGGATGACTCGTCTGAGAAGGGGTCAGGTTCCAGTATATATTGCGGCGTGCGTTCCACCAAGCCTCGATAATATGCCACGAGAACCTCGGGATTTGGCACAATTTTCCAATCCACCCTGTAGAGGAACTCTAACTCGAGTAATTTCAGCTCAGCCAGTCGCACACCACCCACACGCGCATAGGTTGTGTTGTTCCAGAAAGAGTCCGACAAGCCTTTCGCAGCCACAGTTGCGGCAGTGATCAGAAATCGATGAACCGTAAGCGTGTTGATGGTAAACTCGGGATACAATGCGCACAGGCGGTCGATGTAATACACCATAGCAAGGAGCAAAGGCGGCGTAAGCGTGGCATGTCTTGCCAGCCGATGTAAATAATCCCGTACTGAGATTGCCGGAGCAGTTCTGTGTGCTATTGTTAGGATATGATATGATGCTCAGTGGCCGTCAATGCCCTGCACTGACCAAGTATCATGGCGTTAACGCAAATGTGTTCATACTCACCTAGAATGGAATCGGGTAAGTCCTCCAGTGGATATTCGAATAGCGTCATTTGTTGAAATCAGCTCAGCCAGCATGTGAGCTATCAATTCGACAATATCTTGCACTGCGCAAAACTCGTACTGCCGAGGGAGTACTTTAGGCGGTACTTTGTCGGTCTTGGCTCTCTTCGATGTGGTTGTTGCGGATGGCGAGGTCCGCGATCCGCTAGGACCGCCTAGCGGTGGTGTTGTGGCATTCTCGCTTCGACAGCCGGGAGAGACCCTGCGCTTGTTGGGAGATATGACTTGCTGTGATGGTCGTTGCAGAACAGGCTGCGATTGAGTCTTGGTGGATATGCCTAGCGAAGATGGCAGAACTTCATGTTCTGGGAGAGCCGGGTCCAAGTCTGAACCTGATGACCGCTTCTGCTTCGAATCCAGGGTATCATGCTGCAGGATTGGGCTGCTGGTAGGGTTGTAACTGGTTTTGCACTCGTGGCGAGGGCCATTTGAAGTGCCAGTTAGTGCGGCACCGTTCAGAGACAGCCTCCGACAGGAAGGCACTGAAGGCGATGAGCCAGACAAAAGAGAAGAGGCAGGGGGAGATTGCGCTGTCGCATGGCCGCGGCGAAAGCTGGTCGTGGCGCCATTGGCAGCAGCTGAGCCGGCGAGAACGGGAGACGTCTTCAACATCTTGGTATGCAGCGCATTATCGTATGCATCGAAACAGCGGTATAACGAAGCTGAATAAAGAGCCAGTCCGGACGTCGATTCTGAAACCTCCCCGCTATGATTTGGCAGCGCCGGCGGGGACACAGCAGCAAATGCAATGCATTGAACGAGGAAATGAGTTTCCGCCTCGGAGTTTTCTTTTTGGGCAAATGCACCGGGTTGGCGTCGCTCGAGTTGGTGATGGACGCAACGTAAACTTTTTAAAAGACAAGCCGGAGATGGTGAGAGCGAGGGTGAAAACTGCCTACGTATCACTACACCTGAGTCGCAATTGAGAGTTTTCTTCTTATATTTTGTCAGGATTTTGGCCGTGAGTAACCGGTTTTGGCGTCTGCGTGTGGCGGCTCGAGAAGGTGGCGCCAGGCAGCCGGGCAGGCGACTAATAATTGGCAGCTGGCGCTGTATTAACGTTTAATATGTAATATGGTGCAAACACACCAGCCAGCAGCACAAGTATAGTAGGCGATGCCGACAAGCACCGTTGTCGGGTCTGGCTCGTCTTTGTCTTCGTATTGGACCACTTGACGCGGTCAGGGTTCCAGACCCTGTTGTGCGACGCAGGAACAAGTGACAACACAGGATGGGAATTTTGAGAATTGGGAACAGACACAAAACGGCAGGAAAAGGATGGACGGGATGGTCGTATGATGGTATGGTAGGACGGATGGATGAACTACATGTCAAACTACCCAGTTTGACGACAACAACGCGGAGCCTGTGGCAGCCGGAGCCTTTTGGGATACAAGTGATTCTCACTTAGCCCCAAGTCGTGCCAAGCCAAGCCCTTGCGATGCAAGCAAGGGAGGAGAGGGACGAGTGGAGAGGGGCGAAAGTAGCAAAGCGCGCCCCAACGCGTGGACATGGAATTAATTGATTGGCCCTGCGGCCGCTGGCTGTGGTTCTGGTTGTGGTGCTGGAGTGCTTCAGGGCGTCGACGCTCACGTGTATTATACCCATTACCGGGTGGCAAGCTGACTCATGTGCTGTTCGCCTTGCATAAGGCCCCTCCTAGGTACCTAATCCCCTCCTTTCCAAGAACCAGTCTAACTGCTCGTCATTGTCCTGTAATAAACTCCCCAGAAGGTCGCATCCAGAAGCCAAGAAAGCAGGCCCAGTATTAAACCAGCGTCGCCAGTCCGAGACCAGATTAACCTTGGCCAGCGAATACACGCCAGTCCTAAACCCTCGTGTGCGCACCGGGCGAGATGATTCGTGCTTTCCGCCTCCACAAGCGTTTTATGCATGGATTTGAAGCATGCATATGGATTTTGGGCTTGGTGTCTGCATTCTCATCATGTCTTGCTTAGGAGGCTAAGTGGGCTTTCCAGATATGGGCAGGATTCGAATCATGTTGAGCTGATACATATATATCCATAACTGGAAAAGTGAATACGATAGTGTTTACTTGTAAGCCCACGTGAGGACTACTCATTCGATATAGCGAGTAAACCTGAACTGAAGAACAAAAGTCCAATCACAACTGTGTGTGCTGCGCACATGAAGAGAGCCGACAAGATGCCTCATCCTACAACCCTGACATCAATCAATCATACGCCAACCTTACTTCAGTCTCCAGGTCATCATTGCGTAACCACCGACCGCTCTTTCATATCCTTCATCATCGCCCACGCTCTCTCCACTTACTGTGCTGGCTTGGGGCCGTCGCAGTGAAGAATGCTGATGACGTCCGCGGTGCCGGCAGCCGGCAGGTTGCACGACTTTTGCTGAGTTGTGTCAGCTTTGCACTTGAATAGCTGCTTTCCCTGAACATCCACAACAGCTCCATCCCTACTTGCATACCAAGCTGGGAAGGGGGATTAAGTTAGCATGGTACGAATACACAGAGATGGGAAGTAAAACCATACTTACTGGCGTGAGCTTTGCCAGTATTCCACTCGACCTCAAGCGGTACGAGCTTTTCAATCTTATCGCCCTGGCCCTTCCACTTGACGCGGACGCCCTGGCCCTTACTGACATCACTATGGCCGTTAAGAAGAGGAGCATGGCTGATCTGACGACAGTTCTTGATGTCGTCGACGAATATATACAGCCATCCCTTGGGGTCAAACTGGCCTCCGAGCCCGTGTAAAGAATTCTTGGCCAGCCAAAATCCATTAGCGGCGGCTCCTGTGGCAAGGGCCAGAGTGCCAATCACGACGGTTCGCAGTGTAAGCATTGCGTCGAATTGCGAAGTGAATCTTCTCAGTTTTGCGAGTGCGGTTGTTCTATGAGACTGGAGTGAACCTGGTGTTTCAAAACGCAATTGTCGCTCAATGCGTATCTGCTCTTTATAGTTTGGCGGCCGGGCTAAAGATTGTATTCTCCAGCGACGACCAAGTCTGCTTTAGCTGTTTACAATACGGACAATCACATGTACCCATGCATATTACCCAAGTGTAAGCACAAGTAAATAAGATTTGGGGGCGATGATGTCTGTTGTCGGTCATCAACCAAGTTCGGCCGCAACCACGCTTCGCATGTCGTAGTAAGCTTATTCCACGACATAACATCTCCTTTAGGCATAGCCCTGTAGAGTGATCATCGATGACAGGACTTAATTCCAATACCCCAACGATAGTCTTTTTTTCTTTTCCCTGCAAGCTGCAAGGGGTACCGATGAGCGCTTCGGGGCTTGGGATTCTCACAACACGCCATTTGCGGCCGACTTCCGAGCATTGGGCCAGGATGCTGCAGACCTTTGTATGTTTTGACTCTAACTAAAGAAATAGAAGCGTCGAGAGTGAGCTCAACTCAAAGCACATATAATGCAATAATAGAAGCAATAGAAATGAGCACAGCAATTGCACTTTTGTTTCGACTCGTCAAGAGTCCAACTTACTAAGCAGGCTTCTCGCTTTGAGTTCGTGACTGTCACCAGAAACCAGCTTAGCGCCCACCCTCATAGGGGGGGGGGGGACAGGTGCCAAGTACTCATCGCCCGCCAGCCTAGTTCGGGAGACAGTCATGCGCTTGTAGGCTCGACCCAACAGGAAAAACATAGGTAGTATAGACCTCTCTGTGATGATTGAAGCTGTCTTACAATTGATAACGAAACTGAGCCGGTCACCAGAATCTGGGTTGGCGCAAGTACCTACCTGGCACATGTATTTCATTAGAACTGATAAGATAAGAATGCACGTGCTCCCAACTGTATGTAACCAGCCGTCTCGTTATTGTCATCTTCGAGCTTCGTCATCGTGGAGAAGCTCTGGTATATTTGGTCTGAAAATCTCTATTCGTATTCCAACCCGAAACTAGGCATCCTTGGCCTACACGATCACGTCTTGAACTCGTGTTACAACTAGCCTGATCAATACATCAGCAACGCACACTTTGCAGCTCGATTTATCGCGTCGACCGGCCCGGCTCCTCTCGGGATGCCAATGCGTCGACAACATTAGAGAGTAGAAGCAACGTCAATTGCAGCTTCAGCCCTGACTGACTCTATGGCTCGACCCCAGAACTCACCCATTCTTTCGCAGCTTCGAAATGCCAAGACGCTGTCCGAACAGGCTACGGCGCTGCAGGCTCTCAAGAACGATATCGTCGGACACGTACAAAAGAAAGAGGCATGGATCGGTCTAGGCGTCCTAGAACCTATAGTCAGAACGTTGATGTCTGACAGATCATCTTCAAAAGCCAGTGGGAAAGATGTGCTCATTCAGCTCTCCCCGCCGCCGCTATCTGACGAGGATTCTGTGAGGCTTCAAGCTCTCCAGCTAGTCGCCAGTTTTGCTAATGGTACGAACGAAACCCCCTCCCTCGATGTGGCTGCGGCTGCGGCTGCGGCTCTAATTTGGATGCTCTGCTGTTCCATCTATTCACGACGTCGCCTTTGGTAAAGCATGAGTTTTCATGTTCTAAGTCTTGATATGCAGGTGGACCAGCGTTTCTCTCTTCCCTTCATGCCGCTCGCGTAGTACCTGCTATTTTGAGCAATATTTCACCTTATACGAGCCCTCCCCAGATTGTGGTTGCGTCGCTGCGAGCGTTGGTAGACATTTCAACTACTGCAGCCCTGGCACTTCCGACATCACCCCTCGACGTGCAAAGTCTCGCCGATAATGTATTCACGTCGTCAAATATCGAGTCTCTCAATGCAATGCTGTCCATGACATCATCGAAATATCTATATCAATCCCAGGTCAGACTTGCATCTACATTAATATGCCGCTTATGTCGGGAAGATAGACATCAAAATGCTCTCGTGATGGGAGGAATTTTGGACTCTTTGGCAGCTCAGCTGGCCAAATTCGCAGTTGCCGATGGCCTGGTAGTGCCCGGAGCCAAGGATCTCGCATTCAGGGATGGTCTCATCGAGGTTTTCCCCGGCCCTGCCGCGCCAGGCTCCAGAATAGGTTCTCTACTTGAAGCCATCAGCTGCGTTATCGGCGATTCTAGATATCGAGCCAACAGACTGGTTTATTCTCCAGCTTTCCTCGCCACTTTCCCCAGCATCAGGTTCGAACCGTCCAAGAGCTCCTATTCTTCGAGCCAGCAGGCTTTGACGGCTATGGAATTTATTCTCCCTCGTCTGCCGACGCCACTTTCAAAAGTACAATCTGCGCCACAGTTTTCACTCTCAACGCCTGACCGAGTCGAATCCAGTACCTCGAGTAGGACATCGTTGAATAAATTCGGCGTTTCCGCAATGTGGGATTCTCCACGATTGCAGACCCCAAGTTACAGTACAGTTACAGTCGATGAGGACATAGAAAGTCCTCTCATTCCCTGGGTCATACACTTAGTACGCTCGCTGAATGACTTTGATCGATTGATGGCAGTGGCAGTTCTTGCGGCATTGTTCAAGGCGGGTCTTGGTCGTAAAGGCGTGCGAGAAACTACGATTGGTTTGCTCGTGGTACCGATTCTGGTAGGATTGATTTCAAAGAATGACCGAGACGGATTAGATGTATTGGACATATCGAATGCAGTCGAGCTTCGCATTTTAGAAATGGGGCCTGCTGTTCTGGCTAGATTGATCACCGACAGCGAATATCTTCAAAAAGCCGCCGTTGACTGTGACGCGATCAAGGTGCTGGCCAAACTACTCAAGCGATCCTACCAACCATTGGCGGACGCGGCCCAGCCTAAGCAATGGTCTCCTCACCCTGATACTGGGATGGACGTTGAAAGCACATCATCTATCGCACAACTGGGAGATAATGGGCTGGATCCCCTTGTCGCTCACAATACTCGCATGCGGGAGTCTTGCCTCAAAGCCATCGCCGCCTTATCAGCAGGCAAGGAAGACTACAGAAAGGCTCTTGTTGCAGAGGACTTGGTGCCGTATGTGGTAGAAAGTCTGGCCGAATTTCCGAGGAAACCGAAGATGGTCACAGAGATGGTACCGAAGGAGCAGCTACGCACCGCAGCCTCGCCAGCGTACGGCACGAACCCCTTGTCTGTCATAATCGCTGCATGTCATGTTGTTCGGACTTTGGCCCGCTCAGTGAGCATTCTGCGAACAGCTTTGATCGACAATACAGTGACGATGCCCATCTTTCGATATCTACGCCATCCTGATGTGAACGTTCAGATTGCCGCCACAGCGACGGTAATCAATCTGGTCGTTGAAGTCAGTCCTGTTCGTGAGGTAAGCATTCGACTGTATGGCTAGCATACAAGCGATTTCCAGGCATAGAGAACAACAAAGACTGACGATTCTTGTAATTTAGAAACTTACCGAACTGGGTGTCATGAAAATTCTGTGCGATCACGCACATTCTGATAACCCTGCACTGCGCCTAAATGCTCTATGGGCACTTAAGCATCTTGTGGACGCAGTCGGACCAGACTTGAAGAAAGCGTGCTTGGAAACCCTGGAGCCGGGTTGGTTAGTTCAGTTGATCTGTGACAACAATCATGAAGTCTCCTTTTTTGGTCTGGGGGGCAAAGAAGCGTCCGGTGATGACACAGATGAGGATGTGGATATGCAGTCATCAGACGAGCCCTTGCGTTGGTTTTACGGAGAGAACGGGCTGATTCAGCAACTGGATACCTCTCAATCATCAAGGTTACGACAGGCAGAGGACCGGTTGGCCATAATTCGAGACTTGGAAACCAATCCCTCGCGTAAAGCCAGGAACGATGATGTTGCGATTCAAGAACAAGGATTAGACTTTATCAGAAACCTGATTGGACGGCCGGAACCAAGCAATCCATTAGCAGAAGGGCCATCTGAAACGACGGAGATGATTGATTACTTGTTTAGCGAGCTGGGACAGGATCGACTATTCGAGATTCTGTCGTCGAAACTACGGACGAGGACGTTGAACCCATTCTCGAGACGAGGGCGCACAGTGGGCAGAGAGACCAAGGTTGTCCATCCACAGGCCAAGATCGTCGTGGCCGTGATTTGCATCTTGGTGCACATGGCGGCGAGCATTCCGCGCCATCGACAGCTGGTCATTGCTCAGTCGGAGCTTCTCAAGCTGCTCGCCGCCCAAGCTACGAGTAGAGACCGTAGTGTGCGCGCGTCCCTCTGCCATCTCATTATCAATCTCACGTGGCAGGAAGACGAGAGCGAGGCACAGGCGTGCTCACAGCGAGCTCATGAACTGAAACGGCTTGGCTTTCACACAAAGATGGATCACTTGAAGCTGCAGGATCGGGACCTGGATGTGCGTGAGCGTGCCAAGACGGCAGCTTGGCAGATTGAGCAAGCCACGTATTAGGGTTGGGCGCTTGTTGTATGAAGATGATCCAAGGGGTACTTGGGAACTGACGTTCACTAGAACATGAGATGCATGCAGCGAACCAGCGCGAAAGAAAAGAAAAGGTAAAGATAAAACACCAAAAAAAAAAGAAAAAGAAAAAAAACCTCTTATATAAATGTAAAAATACATAAAGAATGACAAGATGCCTGATGGGCTTGTGCTTGCTAGCTTACCCTGCACGAATTCAAGTTGACCTTGGCTACGTAGTTGAGAAAGTCGCCTATAATTTAGATCGTCCAACGTAAAGAGTACTTTGATCACCGTGCGTGGCAGGTGCAGCGGTAGCCACGTCAGATAGCACAGGACAAACCTACGTAACCCATCACACCAACATTTGCAGAACGTCCCGTGAGGAGAGGAGTTCAGACGCCAAGGCAAATGCTCATTCCCGTGCGACTACAAGGGAAAAAAAAAAAAAAAAAGACGGCTCGCAAAAAAACGGTCCAATGAGCCGTTTTTGTGTCCGGCAGCGTTGTCATCAAGGTGCCGTGATTGTTCCAACGGCAATGCGGGCAGGGCAATGCGGGGGAGGAGAAATGGGGAGAATGAACAGAGAGTGAGTGATACGACGGGCGTTGATCTCACGCCCAAGACATTGGTTTCGAGCTGGGGAATTGGTGTTGCCTGGATCTGCGGTGGCACTTTGGCTAGAACGGCTGCTCGGACAGGGACACGGACAGGGACACACACATAATTTGGGAGGGTGCAATCCTGTGTACCCTGTCGCGACGTAGCAAACCTAGTAGGTACCCAAGGGTCCTAAGGACTCCGACTCCTGGTCTATATGAACCATGGACGAACCGGAGGGCGAACTGGAGGGCGAATCAAAAGGCGAAACCCGGATAGACGTTTTTGCATGTCCTCAGGGGACCGCGTCCTTGGGCGTACACTTCCCATTCCAATCCAGTTTGAAAAGAAGGGAACAGCAAAAGCAGCCGCGCAAACCCGCCCTTTCTTTTTTTTTTCTCCCGGGAAATAAAGTAATTTTCCCTATGCACGGTCTAAAACAAAAGCAGACAGCTAGGAAATATGAAAAGACTTGTATGCATGCACTGAATGGGAAGAAGGAAAAAGCCAAGTCTCCCAGACACTCACACTCTAAGTACCCTCTTGCCACTGTCATTTTTTCTTTTTTAGGGGCGCTTGGTAGCGGGGCGGGGTGAGTTTGCAATGGGCCTGGCACGCTGCTTCCCTGTAGACACTGCACTGCACTCTTGTCCCTTTGCTGCTTCTTCGGATGGGGGAAAGGGGAAGTGCCATCCATGTATGCAATGCATGTCCTCCGTAAATGGACTGGATCGTCGGACGCTGGGAAGGGTAAAGCACACCGTCCTTGTCCTGTTTTGTCTTGCTTTTTTGATCATGCACTTGGAGCATGTACCAACCTGGGAGAGCCTTTGCGTCAACCGTTCTGGTTAACACTGTTTCATTGCAGTCCGGGACAGTCTCCTCTAAGTAGTCCTGTCTTTCTTTGAGCCTCGGTGAAGCTGACAATGACTCGTACATCTTTGCTAGCCTTTGACCAATGTGCTTGTCTAGCATACCATACGAAGCCATGATTACTATGCGGTGAGCTATGCAACAGCTGTCCATCATGGGGTTATTGAGCCATCATCTTGCTTTGAAGAGGCCGCAGCTGGCTCGGTGCCAGAGCAAAGACGTGACTTTCGCCTGGCTGGCCGTTGATCTGCCCTTGGGATAGGTAAGACCCGAGTATTCGGTCAAAGGGTCTAGCGTGTAGCGAAGAATGATGATGCCATGCCTTGGGAAACTGGACTGCCTGCGACGCAAGAGGTGATGACGAGCTCGTCTTGCCGTGTTACATCCGTGTACGTGATGAAGCAACTCCTTGCATCACTTTGCAAAGACAATCTTACGCGGAAGAAATTACACGTGCCTGATGGAGCTTCGGTTCCAGATGCAAGGTTTGCGCAGGAGTTAGTCTGATGTCGTGTTACGAACGATGCTTTGGAGTGGAGCGGAGCGCGAAGCCCATGCATGTGCTCAGGGCGAGGAAAAGCATGCCAACTTAGCTAATGACAACTTGTGACAGATCCCGGGCTGGAATTATGATGTATTATCCACTTTCCCGGTATAGAGTACTCGAAACCCCTTCCGGACCAAAAATCTCGTAGCCAGCCGGATTCTAACCTGGGGAGCAACATGGCGCCTTGTAGATACAAGGTACTGGCTGGTAGGGTTCAGAGCCGACCCCACTATCTCCTCTTGGGTGCTATATTGAACGGAAAGTGTAATGTAATTCACGTCCTGAAAGTGATTGTTTGTCGGCCGAGAGCCATGGGTAGGTAGGTAGGTAGGTTGGTTGGTAGTCCAGTCGTGGCAAGTTCTAGCGCCACCAAGATACGTTTCGTCCGCTCCTTGGCACGGGTGGAACTGCTGCCTATGCGTCAACCCGGTAGTGTATCTAGATGGATGCTCCAGTCAACTCGACGGCATCTCGATGGGCGATGGGACAATGGAATTGCTTCCAGAGCGGGGCTTGGCGTGGCGTGGCGTGGCGTGAGCAACGAGGGGATGATGGACGGAGTGTCGTGTCGTGTCCCGGAAAAGTAAACAAACCTGTTTCCGATAAAAGGTGGTGTCACCACTGCGCAGTCGTACCACTGTACCGCTCCGTAGACATGCCAACATGCCAACATGCCAAAGATCGACGTCGCATTGGACAGAGAGGGGGGCACGGTGGTAGTGGAGGACACGGCCGACGGCTTTTGTTGTTGTTTGTTGAACAAAATGCCTGGGATTGCCCACGTTCACTGCCCACTGTGCCCCTGTTACTGTGACACTCCTACTGTGACACTCCCACCGTGCCACCCCTACTGTGCTATTCGTGCGACTTATGTACTGTTTGGTCTGGTAGAACGTCGATCATGTGCACTGCGCTGCGCTGCACGAACTAGCCACACTTGGTGGCTGGTTTTGACAAAGACAACTCCAATAATTCACAGTCGCAGCATCCATTCCGTAGGAAACTGTCCGAGAAGCATGTACGTATCAGGAAGATGTCAGCACGCCACGGATGACTCAAGGGCTTCGAAAAAAAAAGAAAAAAAAAGAGAAAGAAAGAACGCAGAGTTCTCTATTGTACCCGAAAGACAAGAGCAACGTCGTAGGACTCGTCCCGGCAGCATTGCAAATGGCGAGAACAACACCGCGTCAGTCAGTCATCTTGGTCCCAAAGGAGCCATGTTTGGCAATATCTGCAGCGCGGTTGATACCGTATCTATTCGTTCGAAGTCGTCGTCGTTCGTCGTCGTTGGGTAAATGGTCATTAGACCCAAGGGCCTTGTGCCGAGACGTCCTGGGACAAGACAAGACATGACGCTCGGAGAGATATGCCACCCCTTCGCCTGCCATCCGTCCGTCATGTGTGTCATGTGTGTCATGTGTGTGCACATACTGAAACATCAGACGGATGGCACCTGGAAGTGTTACATGATGTGCGAAGGGATAGAGTGGGTGGGATGCCTGCAACCTGCCTCGCTCTACCCCTGGCACGCGGGTTTAAGTAAAGCGGTCAGTCGTTGGTCACAACCTGGGAACTCTAGGCGCTGGCACTGACAGCAACTCGATACCAAGCCAGCTACCAGTCAGCTGCTACCAGGTAGGTCCATGTACCCAAGGTATTATCCATCAATTTTGGCTGGGGTACCATATCTACCTAATCGTAGGTAGGTACCTAGTAGGTAGTATGACAGGCAACTAGTTTCGGGCGGCAAGCAAAGTGGCAGCGAAAGTGGCAGGCGAGCCAAGGAGCCCGGTACGGAAGCAGATACTGAGCAGATACTCGATGGTCAATAGATTAATTAATAAATGAAAATGACGGACGGCGGATAGTGGATGCCTACCTATGGCTCAATCCTCCGTACAGTTCTTGTACAGTTTTCACCACCTCCTTCGTCTTCCACCCTCGCTCCCTCCTCGCTTCTTACTCTCCACCCCTCCACTTTGATCCGCATCTGTCACGCTCACGTTACCCAACGGATTCTTACAAGGATAGTCAGCATGTCTTGCTTTGCTGCTTTTGATGAAATGCCTAGGCCTGTCCATCTTGCACTAGCATTGGCCCCCAGAACCCAGCTGGGAAGGATAAGCAAAGCCTCTATGTTTCTCTTTGTCTCCTTTCTCGATCGCCTTGGGTGGCATCGGGGAATAACATGCATGCATCGGTCATATCTGCCCTACTTGTATCTCTTCTCCCCTTCAGTCTAACACACACAATTAAACATGCACTTTGTACACAATTAGGCTATATTCAAGGAAAAGTGGTGGAGTGTCACAAATCTGTGAAGCAACCAAGATCAACTGCGTCTCTAGACGAACATAAATGTCCCGGCGTTACAATATAAATTTACGCGGGCCCTACGATACCCTGACTTGAGCGAGAGACCTTAAGTGACTTCAATTCGCTTTAACGAGTTGGGGTCTTATGACGTATCTCTCTGTAATTAACGTGAGTGCTTGCAGGTACTGCTACTATAAGAGTATGCCTTTTCATTGGTATGTAATCCTCGTCGGTACCGGGCTGGCGCTATGGCGGTGTCAACGCGATATCTGATAGTTCTTGTCTCTTTCGCACTCTGGGCAATTGATGTTCCGTTACACTATCACTTCGTCAAGGGGTAGTCAAATTAACCCGACTTACAATAGGTGGACTGAATCAATGCCTCGAAGGCTCAAGCACGTGATTGAGTTGGAAGGTGCATAGCATGCCCCGTAGCAGAGGCTTCAATTTCCTAGCTAGGAATGGGAGTTATTTTTTAATTTAATTTAATATATTTCAATTTTTTGGTAGTCTTCAAATGCCTCAACTGTGGCTGGTGGTATATTTATTACAAGGGTTAAATTCGTCGGTACCATACTAGTGCTGTGCTGCAGCGGACAAAGTGCCCCGAATTGGCTGGAGCTGACCTGGCAGCTTGAAACCCCACCTCTATACTACCTACCTAAGTGAGAATGTACAATATCCAGTACATACCCATTCAGAGATACCTTTAGGCTGTGTATCCTAGGCACCTAGGGTCTTCACATCCGGTATGGGCTATCGGAAGGACGCTTCTGGCTAGCCTTTCGACGAAGGCCGTACTAAGAGGTACGGAGTACGGTACAATACAGCACGGAGTACAGCCCTTGAATAATTTTACACATCTACCTACCTGGGTAGGTACTTTACAGAGGGAATATAGCCAACCAGAGATCGTGGGGCATGAACCAATCACATGAAAATGGCGCCTGCTCCGTAGTTGCTCGCCAGATTATCCGTGGCGATTCGCGCATCGCGTTAAGCGTTGCTTCAAACGCTAAAGTCCCTATAACTATCTTTGTGAATAAATCCAGGGGGTTGATATTGTTGCGGTTACGGAGTCGGTGCATTCTTGTCGCGATATGACTTTGGTGATCGTTGGGTCAGTTTAAGGAGTTCTCCAATTTTCAAAGGGTCATCGTCACCTGCAGGCAAGGGTCCCGGTGGAGAATCGGTTAGCGTTTGGAGAAAATAGTAGTGGCACTTTTCCAAAGTACATGTACCCATGATCAAAATAGATGGTCTGATGGCCTGCAGTTAAGCAAGATTAGGATCGCCTGCAGACGCCGAGCAGGGCGATGGTTCGATTCGGCGAATTGGCTTTCTTTCGGTGATGCTTAGCGCGCTTGGCAGGGCAGAATGTAACATAGAAGGGCTAGCCAGTTCGACATCTAGACTCTGGCTTCAGTCCAGACGCATCGAGTCGAGAGAGGCCATCTAGTATCCTGGGTATTCGTTCCGTTCGCAGGCATCACATCACAGCTCATACGCCGGATGAAAAAGTCCCTACAGTTTTCACTCTAACCAGACTGGCCAAACTTGCCAGAACACCGACTGCCCTTGTCCCGGTCCTGCATTCCCAGCTGTGCTCCCTGCTCCGACTCGCTCGTCTTTGATTATGCTCCGATACTGTGATAGAAAGGGCAGCAACGTCTTCACGTGGATGGATGAAGCAGCGGGCGTGACCTGCTAGCGTGCCAGCTGTCCGTCCCAGCATCCAGTCTCTCGGTTTCTGATGTTGGCCAAGGGAGCGAGCGACTTTTGACTGAATCTGGGAAATGGGCGTTTTTTGCGGAATTGGGTTTCTGTGCTCTCTGTGCTCTGTGTGCTCTCTCTGTGCACCATGCTCTGCCGCCCCGTGCTCTGCGTCCGTCAACCCCATCCCGAGCAAACTTGGACTGGAGACTGGAGACTGGAGACTGGTATGTGCGTGCTGAGGTGGGCTGGTGGACTGGGTGGGCGCTTTGTTCGGAATTTTGGGGTCTGGCAGCGCCTGGGTAGCGTGCGGAATAGCTCCAAGCGAACCATGAGTGAGCATGGATCGTCATGGATGATGCCTCCTGCACTATCTTCCACTCCCCCTCCCTCCCTCCTTCCTGTTTCTTTATGCAACATTGTCCCCACCACAAAAGCTCGACTGCCGTCTCCAGTATTCCGTGCCGTACCTCAGAGCTGGTAACGGACATCCTGGTCGCCTATCGCAGAAGTCTGCTGTCAATATCGATCTCCTGCCCTTTCCCTCGAGTGTGGCTACGGAGTACTGACTAGGCCTCCATGTGACTGGTCAACAAGCCCACTCATCGAATTACTGATTCGTCCTGATCCACCGCGACCACTACTCACGAGGAAAGGCGAACCCTCTCTCTACTTCGTACGGACGCGACTACTGATCATCGCCAAGAAGTGGTCATTTCCCCCATGGGACAATACAACACAACAAGCGACCTGGGCTACTTACTATTACCTGGCCGGCACAAGCCTAAGCACCTTCCGCTCACCTCGAGCTTTCCCTCCAGCCCCCCCCGGCCCCTCCCTCTCTTAGACGAACAGCCACCCAATACAAAGACGACGCTACGCGGTGACAAATTAATCGACAAATGACGCCCCTGTTGCTAACGGTGTAGGCGGCCAAGATTTCCCCGATTAAATCGACAATATGTACAGACATTCTATTCGGTACATTGACCTCGGCAAGGCTCGAGACCTAGAAAAACCCCTAGCGAATTAAGCCGCCTTGCCGCACCCCTGTCACTAGGCTAGCGCTCATTGGCGCCGAGCTAATAAGTCTACGTCGGCTGGGCCATCACTTGGATTACTGAACAAGGTCACAGGCTGGCTTGTCGCTAGTGGCTGTGCGGAAGGGCCCCGCGAGCAATAGTCGTGCCTATTATCAATATTCTTCTTCAACCGAAAACAAAAGAAAATGACATTCGCTAACGAATGTGCCATTCCGGTACCCTGCTCACCCCTTCAGAGCCCAAGACGCTGCCGACAGGTCTTGCCACTGGGAGTCACAAAGAGACAAAAGATACTGAGTTTGGCAGGACAAAAGACAGATACCTTGAAATGTTTCAAACAGTGCTTCGCCTGCGAACTGCAGGCTATTTTGGTCTTGATACTGGGAAGGGTCGTTTACTGGTACATCCAAAACTAAAATTTATGAATACGACACCGAAGCACTATAAGCCTAGCGGGATCAAGGCGTATCCAAGATTGATGAGGTAGGCCTTCTACGTCCGTAGACTATCTGAGGGGCCAATACCCGCAAAAAGGTTGTGGGCTATGATTTTTATGTATCCGCAATAGGTCACGAATAGCGAGTCAACCAATCAAGACTGGCGGAGCTAAAAAGGACTTCAATCTACGGAGTACGCGCGAACATACAATACCTACCTTATCTTATAATACAAGTCCCCATAAATTCTAGATATACGCAAGAGATACTTGACAGATTTCGCAGCCATTCTGGGTCTCCGAAGGTATTGA
The DNA here is from genome assembly GCA_000729835.1 of Atkinsonella hypoxylon. Taxonomy (NCBI): domain Eukaryota; kingdom Fungi; phylum Ascomycota; class Sordariomycetes; order Hypocreales; family Clavicipitaceae; genus Atkinsonella; species Atkinsonella hypoxylon. The sequence goes on along the minus strand of JFHB01000025.1, from coordinate 42,518 downwards.
TGAGGTCTTACAAGACAGGTGAGGTGGTGAGGTGGGTCCAGCAACCTTGCTGTGCTTTATCACAGGCAAAAAGATGTTGTCTCTTCTCTCACAGCAAACAAATACATGGGCAGCCAGAACTAATCCTAGTAGCAGGAGCTACCGCCGCACAGGTCCCATCACCGGTGACATTGCCACAGACAAAGTCCCGCCGAAAAACCACCAAAGGCTCCTCAGGAGTGCTAACTTGATCAATAGGCCGGAGTAGTGTGCCGCACATCTATCTCGTAGATTAGGTACGGAGTAGTCCGTAGATATGTCAATTATTTGGGACTGAGGATCCAGGACTGGGACTGGATCGGGGCCAGTAGCAATCCTGACAGCGGACTGTGGTTTGATCGGGACCGACAGTGATTCGAGGCCCTGGGACATTTGGCCATACGCCGTACCGAGTACCAGGAGCCCAGGACCAATCTTGCGGCCGGCTGACCATGGCAGGCGTCGGGTTTCCTTAAGTGGTGTGCTCTCCGTGGGCGTCGCCGCCGCCGTTGTTTCCCTCCAGATGGTCCCAACGCACTTGCCCCCATAATAGTGGTGCCACCAGTGCCAGTGCCAGTGCCAGTGCCAGGGCCGGCCAGCCAGCCAGCCAGCCAGACAATCAATGGGGGCACGCAGCCCGGTGCAAGGTGTCCAGCATCCGCACCCGCACCCGCACCCGCACCCGCATCCGCATCCAGCAACCCAGCTTCCAGCACCCAGGACCAGCACCCAGGACCAGCACCCCAGCACTCGGGTAATAGGAGGTCACAGCAGGCTCTCCGTATTTACAGTAGTGTGGCCTGTGGCGGCGGCGGCGGCGGCGGCGGTGGTGGTGGTGGTGATGATGATGATGATGATGATGATGATGATGGCGGTGGTGGTGTTTCTTGAGTCTGCCCTTCCCCTTGTCCTGCCCTTGCCCTTGCCCCTGTCCCTACCCTTGCCTTGCCTTTGCCTTGCCTTGCCTCTGCCCGGTCCTTGGCCTCGGGTCCATCTCATCCTCCACCATTCGAACGACGGCCATCTGCCATCTGCCCGCATCTCATTCGTTCCTTATCCGCCCCCAGGCCCCCGTTTTGGCCCGTTTGGTTTGGTTTGGTTTGGTTTGGTTTGGTTTGGCTTGTCTTGTCTTGTCTTGTCTTGTCTTGCCTTGCCTTACCTTGCCTCGCCAGCCTGGGCTTGGCCTGCGTTGAAATACTACTTTGGCTCGGTCCCATCCATCTGGTCTGGTCTGCCGTGGGGCGTGCGTGTGGGTGGTCTCGCAGTCTGGCACGTCTGGTTCCATCTTCCTGGGTCTCTATCCTACTTCCTCTCTTTCCTTCCTCTCGCTATCCAGCTTCGTGGCCTGGCTTCTTGTGTCAACAAGTGCGCTGGCATCTCTCCTCTCCTCACTTCGCCTCACATCACATTCACCCCCTTCCATCCTCCACATTCGCCGCGCAGGTTTGTTGGAATCCTCACGTCAGATGGTCGCACGGGGTCGGTGAATCTTTTGATATTCATTCTCACGGTCGCTTCCGCTATACAAGATTATCTCATAATCCTCGCTATTGCTGTCATTCTCTCCAGGTCTTGCTTAAAAAACACCCAATTTTCAACAGATATCCTCAAGAAGTGATTTTGTCGCCAGCTCATACTGGTCAGCGTTTCGTTGCTCAACCTGTTCACTGCCCAGGAACATGCTCTCGTTTCCTGGTACAATGTAAGCTTGCTTTCCAAGTGCAGTCTCGACCAGCAACCCATTCGGTATTCCAATTCACGTTGGCCCTGAATATGTATGCTGACTGCATGTTAAGTGCCTGAACAATACCCTTTAGTCATAATTGTTTTATTTTTATTATTTATTATTTTCATTATTATTATCATTGGCTGTAGCCTTACACAGCAGACACAAACCAGAATGGCCTCCGCCGTTGCCGTGCTCACGAATCCCTCGCGCGATTCCGTGCAACGCATTCAACGTATTACGAGGGAGAATCGAAGCATCTGGTATCAGTTAACTGTGCTCCAACAGCCAGAGCGAGCAAGAGCATGCGGCTCAGGCATGAAAGGTGAGAGCAGCCTCGCCGACCCGCTCCAACGTATTCTCATACCGGAACACATTACTAAACATCAAACTGGACTGGAATCCATCAACGGAGATGTGGTGGTTTGAGACGTAGCCGTTGTGCACCGAATGCTAATATTCCAGAGTAGCAAATAGCGACAGACGCCCTGTTGATCCACCTCCCGTCGTTGAGCTCCGCATCATTGAAGGCCCAACTGTTGAGGAAGGGAAAGATATAACTTTCGATTACAATGCCAACTTCTTTTTGTATGCCAGCCTCGAACAAGCGCGAACCTTGGCTCATGGCCGTGTCCAGAGTGCTGCGGCAACCAACCCGCCCATCTTAACTGGCGTTCCTGCCTCGGGCATGGCCTACTTGGATCGACCTGCAGAGGCCGGCTACTTCATTTTCCCCGATTTGTCTGTTCGTCACGAAGGTTATTTTCGTCTGTCATTCAGCTTGTTTGAGACGACAAAGGAGGAGAAAGATTTTGATCTGGAACCCAACGACCCAGACTTGCCTCCTGGTGTCGATTGGCGAATGGAGATTGTGACGCAGCCGTTCAACGTCTTCAGTGCCAAGAAGTTCCCAGGTCTCATGGAGAGTACCCAGCTGAGCAAGACGGTTGCCGATCAAGGGTGCCGAGTCCGAATCAGACGCGACGTCCGTATGAGGAAGCGCGATGGGAAAGGCGCCGCCTACGAGCGTGGAAGGGAGGAAGAATATCGCCGAAGGACCGTGACGCCAGCACCCGATGATCCGCACGGCATACGAGCCCGGTCTCTTAGCAACGCAAGCGAACATCGTATGAATTATGGCGCCGAACCGCAAAGAAGACCATCCTGTGTCGATGGCTATCATCCTACTCCCCCTGCACCACCTGCTTACGACTCTGCACTGCCGAACGCTCGGGGTCATCTTGCCTTTGGAGAACCTGCAACGCCCCAATTTGCTACTCCTCGGCAATATGCTCATCAGCCGCACACGAATATGCAACACATGTCCCCAGCGGCACCGCCGTTGCCATCAACACTAACTTCGCCCTATGCTAAACCTGAAATAAGTACCTATGGCTACTCACATCACTCTCGGAACATCAACTCGACGTCCCCATCGCCCGCGCCTCCAATTCGCCCTGAGCCACAGGATGAACGCCCGACGAGTCTGTACGTGCCGGCTTCACCATCTTATATTAATCAGCAACACTCGATTCGTGATTCATCCCAGCAAAAACCCCATTCCCATCCCTCGGTGAAGCCCAAGCAGCCACAACAACAGCAGTCACAACAACAGCAGCGGTCATCCGCGCGATCCACCTCTACTACGTCGTCTCTAGCTCCCCTAAAAATTGCGTCGCTGGTTTCACCTAATGCACTGCCTGCAATTGAGCCGCAGACGCAACCTACCAAGATACCGATCCCCTCAATGTTCATTGGTGACAAGCGGAAACGTGACCACGTCTTCCCACAAACCTTGGATCCGTTGCATAACGGCCAGCGACAAGAAGATGCACATTTCGATGGCACCCGTGGCTTGAGTGCCGAACCTGGCACGGGCACCTACTCTCGAGCGGATGGACAGATTGGCGTTGTGCAATTCAATTCATATCTACCATGATAGCTGGGGTTCGTTGTCGGTTCAATTTCTCTGATTGAGGAACTCGTTTCTCGGTCACAATGTTGTACCGTCAATTTTATTTCTCGCCGTTGTACCTCAATTGTGGACATGTATATTCTGTGGCACCTTGGCGTTACTGCCGCTTCTTACTAGATATCCTGGGCCGTTAGAATAGGGCGTTATGGAGTAATTTTTATGTTTGGGCACCCCTCCACATATATTTGTCAGGGCGTCATCACCCGCTTCATGTCAAATTTAGTGTCTTTCCCGTCGGCTACCGAAATGATGCAACTTCGGCAATTTGACGCGTCTCCTCAATCTTCCTATACTATAGAAGATTTACGGTGTGTGTCTATCAAATTTTTTGTCAATACTCCACGTTCTATAGAGAGTAGGATCTTGAAAGGACGGGGTCTGCCTATATTTGTCTCCGCTTTGCAACGGATAGGGTGTATATGACTCAGCTGCATTGTCATTATATTCACTTACGTTTGAGGTTTGATTGCACCACCACTTATGGAAGTAAACATTCTTCACGAGCCCTCTGCGTTGGGCGAATCAGGATGCACGGCATCTGTTTTTCGCCGGGAATCAGCAAATTTGCAATCTGTTGAACACGCATGATGAGATAGGGTGAAAGGAAAACGTTATTATATTATTATGAGCTCGTCGATCGGTTAGATGAGACAATCGGACAGCAGGATTCTTCTTGGGAAGGATGTATAGGGGAGTTATTGAGATTGGCTAGTACCTGAATAGGCTGGCCCTAAGGCAGGCCGTCACGAGGAGGTGGTGGTAGTGATTTATATGACAATGGTGACTACGAGGAAAAGCTTATGCCGCGTATTGGCGATGCTTATTTCTTGAGCGTGATAGTCCACTCTTTGTGTAGGCTCTGCACTCTGCAAGGGCTCGTATGTAACGAGGCTTTACAAGGAATCATCCGAGTGAGAAACTGTTTTAAACGTTTGAGCCAGTTCCTTGAAAGTGCCCCATTAATAGAGTAATCACAGTCACAATCACGGCCTCTATCTTGTAGAGTTGTGGGACCTCTAGGGGTTGTTCCGACAACAACCGATCATGAGCGAAACAAAGTTTGAGTGTTCGATAATAAACAAATAATTAAGCAAGCAAAAGGTGAACTGACTCGTTACGACACCTGGGTTCTAAAAGTGCCGTCGAGTGCGGTGATCAAAAGAAGTCCCGAATTTATGTTCTTGGCACGAGTCGATCGACCGGATCATCTTAACGTGGTTGCCGTGGTGAGATAAATCACGTGTTATTGCAGGGGTGAGCTTGCTGCAGAGGATTGTTGCAAGTCAACAACAACGCCGATGGAGCTAGGCATGCAACGTGGACATGCATTCTTGCATTGTGTCATTATACTGCTCTTGTTATTGCTCTTTCGGCTCTTTTGATACCCAAGGTTGGCAATAGGAAAAAAAAAAAAATTCACAGAGAAAAAATCTGCTTTCCCTGCGACTTGGATTGATCATGACATGAGAACAAGGCATTCAACATTAACTCAATTCCATCTATGAAACCGCCACAATTTACGCACACGATCCTCTAGAAGAGATAACGATACACCGAGCAAAGTTACCGCGCATGTTACCAAAGCCCTGCGGCCTTGTCGTCCTAGACTCGAGATAGTCCACACGAAAGGAATCAATCAATCAATCAATCAATCAATCAATCAATCAATCAATCAATCAATCCTATTTCCATCCAAGATGGGCCCACCTCGAACCAGAGTCCATTTAGTCGCTCAACGGGGCCGCTTTCAGGAAGGGTCCATGAACGACCGCGCGTCGGCCGTACCGCCCTTGCAATTTCTCGAGGCTTCAGAAAGAGCTGCGTTGGAAAGACCGCTGTGGCTGGAGGCGCAGAATGCGCGACCTCGTCAGAAATACCAACAAACTGACATGCCTCTCGTTCCCGGTGCGGGGTCTGGAGGGACAGAGGAGAAAAGAACCAGCAGAATGAACATTTTTGGTCAGATGTGGGAAGGCGTGAGAGGGAGGTTGCGAATGCGAAGGGAAGAAGAGAAAGGCACAACGTCCCGGGAGGCAAGCAAGCTCAGAGACGAGGGCGAGAGTCGAAGACAGAAAGGCCGAGGTGGACAGCTTGACGAACAACAGCGGCCTACGAGGGACGAGGTGTTTGCGAATTATCATCAACTTGTTGCTTCGGGATTCTTCTCGTCTCATGCCATACAATCTACGAGACATGGGCCCCTCCGCCCATCGACTTCTAGTGGAAGCGAAGACCGTCCCCCTCAATGGCCCTTGGCACCTGTCCTCGCGCAAGACACGACGACAGCGATGAGACCTACCACCCCGTCTCATAAAGGTGCAGATCCAATATGCTCACCAGTGAGCGCGGCGTCCTCTCGAGGCACGAAGCGTGCCGCTGCTGAATCCGCCGTGGGAGGTGAGGCGGACCCGGACGATGAGGCAGAGGATGACTCCACGCTTGCACATCGCTTCCTACCCAAGCGTCTTCGCAAGACAGCCTCAAGGGATATTTCTCTTCCCAAGTTGCGAAGCGTGGCATCGAGAAAGAACATGCGCTCTGCGGTGGCTGCTGCTCGGAGAAGCCTATCCACAGGGGCGCATTACGACGGCGATGAGGTGAAAGAGCGCGAGTCGAATAAGCTTACGAAGAAAGCTCCTTTATTACACCACCGGTTTCATATGCTGACTCCGCTCACGAGAGTGTCGGTGGATTACGTCGGCAGAAATCCGACAGAGGGCTACGACAAGGGCTCTACGGGCCGGAAGATCAAGCGTCCTTGTAGTGCTCGGAGTTTGCGAACGAAAGCCGTTGTGAGCAGTCATGCTCTTGAAGCAGAGCCGTTGCGCGTGGTGCCCGATGCGAATCGGGGGATCCCGGGCGTCCCGACCATCCCTGCCAAGTTTACGTATGATGAGGATCGGGAGAATGGAGGCCCGTGGCGTGGGCTGAGGTGGTGATTTAGGGAGATGAAATCTCATGATTTGGTTCTTTTGACGCTGGCATTTTGCGTTCGGCGGGCATGGCCTTGCATGGCCTTGCATGGCGAGTTGAGCATATCCATCTGGTATGCTGGATTTGAGTTGAGTTGAGGGTTTAGACTTTCGGGCTGCTAATGTTTAGGCTTTTGGAACTGGTCTTCTGATGAAGGTTTTTATTTCGAGAAAGGGCTTCTTTGCCTATATATGCTGGATTTGCGAGTTCTGACCTGTGTGGGGATCGTTGTCACAGGTGAATACGATTCATGAATGAGGATATGAGTCACGAGATCCTTTTATTTCTATGGTGGTTTGTGCTAATATGCTTTGCTTTGTATACTGCTTGCAGCTTGAACCGACGCTTTCCGAGACTTTGCATACCCCTCGTGATGCTCATCAAAGACGACCTCTGCGCCCATCTTCGGCAAGCTTCAAGACGGGCATCGGATTGCTGGCCTGCTCCCATAAGCTGGGCCATCCGTTTTGCTTGCTCTTCCGCTCCTCACGCCTGAACCACTCCTCTGCTGATCGTATGCGATTGGGGTGAATCTCGTCTAGCAGGGCGAAGTCGCGACGAACCAGGCCCTTGTTCCCCCCCGGGAATGTTTCCACATGTTCCAGAAGCCGGTGAAGTTAGTGCGTATGCTCATGGTCGCGGCATCAGCTTCCTCGGCGTTGTATCCCGCCGTGCCGGTCCCCTTGCCCATAGGCCCTGTCGTCCAGTACTCGTCGAGGCTGGTGTCGATATACGCGGCCGGCCGGCCGGTGACGACCTGGAAGGCTCGCGCCAGATCATGGTAGTCTACCATATCGATGGCCACCTGGAGGTCCATGCCGTTTGCCCTCGCCTGGTGATCAAACAGCCACCGGACGTAGTATCCGCAGTCGGCGAGATCAACGTGGGCCACGGCGCCGTCGGCACCCGTCGGCACCCGCCATGTGACGATTCCGTCTTCCACCCGGGGCGACATGGGCGTCCTCGCGCCCAAGACCATGGACATGTAAGGCCCGGTGGTGAAGACGGCGGCGGCCATGCGGGCGCTCACGCCGGGATCTCCATTCTGCTGCAGGATCCATTCGCCGACGCGGCCCTTGCCATCGTAGTGGCCGCAGCGGAAGGCGGCGTCGAAGCCGCTCTTCTTGTAGACGTAGTCGAGGTTGCCGTAGACGAAGAAGCGGATGCCCTCCTCCAGCGCGAACTCGTACGCCCGGATGGCCCAGAACATCTCCGTCTTCTCGCCCGAGTTGAAGCCGTCGATGTTGACGAAGGCGTACGACGCCCCGCGGAAGCCGCGCCGTAGGCAGTCTTCGTCGGCGAAGGTGCCTTCTACGGCTGAGACGTGCGGCAGCGTAAGGAGGGTCTGGCTCCGTCTGGATCTGGCGTCCCGGGTGAGGAAGCGGACGGCGTAGGCTGCGTCGTGGACGAGCCCTTGGATGATGGGCGTGCCTTGGGCGCCTGTGCCGCCGATTACGAAGACTAGCGGTGGTTCAGGGACGGTCATTTTGTGAAGACTTGAAACAGGGTTTTTTTTTTTTTTACTAAATTTTTTTTTTCTTTCCTTTCCTGAAAAACAATGATAACAATAAAGAATAAGGAAAATAAGGAAATAAATCCTCAAGGATTAGTATATCGCGGGGGGGGGGGACTGAGTTGACGATATCCCTTGGTGTTTTGGTGGGCTGCGGTCAAACCCAATCTGTATTCTGCCACGCTCGGCTTAGAGTTTTCTCTTTATCCTTTATCCCTCCTAGCTCCTGCACTTGAAAGGACATTTTTTCTGTACTCTGTTCTTTTTATTTTGTTTTATTTTGTTTTCTAAGGCAAGGTTTTATAGTTTGTTGCTTTTTCACCGGACGTTAGGGCGATTAGTGATCAGGCTGAGAGCGTAGGTGACTGACGTGAGGGACAAAGGTTGACCGCAGAGGTTTGCTTTGAAATTCCCTGCTTTAGCTAATAACAGTACTATATTCTCAGACATGATGATGAGTTTTTTTTTTTTCAAGGTCTCTACGCCCGTATCGTTGGGGAATTTAGTTATCAACATACTGAGAACGCTTATAGATCCTAGAATCGGTCAGACCAATCAGACGAGCGGCGTTGTGCCACGGAGGGGCTCCCCAGCCGGTTCGCTTCGCAAAAAAAGAAAAAAAAAAAAAAAAGGCCTACGCAGAATAATTTTTTTTCAATTGAAAAGCGTACTAGCGACACGGCCCACTTTTTTAAAGTGTGGTGCGGCATGGCTCTAAAGTGGGCCGGAGACTCTCAATTCTTGCCTTTTCACTATATTGAAGCGAAGGGCGTCTTCCCGCCTCACACACAGGCCTTCCGTTACGAAAAGGCAGCTATGCTCTCGCGGCTCGCCCAACAGAAGCTCGCGGCCTCGCTGCGCATACGCAGACCTGGTGCCTCACCATCACGGTGCCCTACGGCGCTGCACCGACGCTGGATGACGCCCGCTCCCAAGCCCGGCGACGGTCCGCTCATGTCTCGACGGGCTGATCGCGAACTCCCCGGTACGGTCATTACACACACACACACATATATATATATATATAAAGTTATAAAGGGACCATGGAAATCCCCATTTCTGGCCCCAATGCTAATGTCTACGCACAGAAATCAGCCAAGTCAAGTTCCGCTGGAGCCGCACCCTGCCCATCTTCCTCGCCATCGTCACCGTCTGCTCCCTCGCCATCTTCAACTACCAGAAGACATCGTCGCCCGTCGTGGCGTCCGCGCTGTACGCCCTCCGCACGAATGCCCGCGCGCGCGCCATCCTCGGCGACGACATCTACTTCAAGCATCAGATCCCCTGGATCCGCGGCCAGATGAACCAGATGCAGGGCCGCATCAACATCTACTTTACCGTCAGGGGGTCCAAGGGCTGGGCTACCATGCGGTTTACGAGCCATCGGCCGTCGGCCCGGTCGCTCTTCGAGACGACGGAGTGGAGTTTGACGACGGAGGATGGCGAATGGGTTGATTTGCTTGAGGAGGGCGATCCGTTCAAGGGCCTTATGGGGGATGATGGGCTGGGTTCGTTTGAGGAGGAGGATTTGCATCCTACGAGGGGGTTTCGACAGCAGGGTCTTTTGAATAAATGAGTGCGCAAAAGCGCTCAGCATTTCCACGTCCAACGCGCGGTCCAATGACACTATGAGCTGGGAGACGGTGGAATGCGGGTGTTGGCGATGCGCCTTTTAATTTGTCTCTGCTTCGTGGCATACAACATCACTTGGTAGCCAACTTTTTTTTTTTTTTTTTTTCTTTACAAGTTCTGTACAATAGTCGGGAAGTGTACATGTAAAAAAAAAAAAAAAAAAAAAACCCCTCGAATCTACTCCCATATCATACAATTGAATACCCGCTCTTTAAGTGGTGTCGGAAAAAAAAAAAAAGTACTAATGTCACATCAAAAGCAACATTCTTACAAGTCTGCCGCTTTTGACTGTCGCAGCTCCTTCATCTCCAAATGCCTCTTTCTCGCCATCTCGAGCTGCACAGAGGCATCAGGATGTCTACCCCGCAACTCCTTCAGTACCTTCTCGCGATGCGGCAACGCAGGCGCCTTGCGCTTCTTCGCGTCCTGCACCTTGACAGTCCGGCCCTTGGGTCCCGGCACCGCACCGCTGACCAGAATGATGCCCAGCTCGTTGTCGACCTTGATGACCTTGAGGTTCTGCACCGTCACCCACTCGTTACCCATCCGCCCGGGCATCTTCTTGCCCGGCAGGACGCGACTACCGCTGCCCTGCGAGGGGCCCGTCGTGCCGATCGTACGGTGGTTCTTGGAGTTGCCGTGCGAGGCCTCCTGGCCTGCGAAACCGTGCCGCTTCATGCCACCCGCGAATCCCATGCCGCGCGACCGGGCGCGCACGTCGACGTCCTGGCCGACCTGAAACCAGTCCGGCAGCAGGTGCGAGCCCACGGGCAGGAGACCGTCTTCACCGCGGACCATAAACTCAGCCAGCTCGCTCTTGGGCGCCATGCCCTTGGCCTCGTAGTAGCCCAGCTGCGGACTCGTCACGTTCTTGGGCGGCCGCGAGCCAGCGCCAATCTGGACGGCCCAGTAGCCGTGTCGTTCTCTCGTCTTGTTCGCCACCACTTGCACCTGGTCGAGCTGGAGGACCGTGCAGGGCACACGCGTCTTGCCGACGAACATGCTCGTCATGCCTTTCTTGGTGGCGAGCACGCCGGTTCGGAGGGGGGTCGTGTTCTCCCGGCGCTTCAGCGCAGCGGCAGGTCCGGTGGTGAGAGCAGGAAGCCCCGAGTTGGGCTGATTGAAGCGTTGGTGCTTGGACCGTGGTGGTGCTGTCGACCAGCCGTATTGAACGCCGCGCTGGGGTACAAGGGGCAGGAGGAGCAGGCGGCGAGGAGACTCGTTGGCGATGAGGGCAGATGGCCGTGGGAAGGCCACCCTTAACGACAGTCGGGGCGGCATGGCCGTACGGTTGTAGTTAATGTTGGATGTTGGATATGGATGGAGATGTTGGGCTGGTGGCTAAGTCCCAATTGAAGGTATTCGTTCGGTATGCTTTGCTGCTTCGCTTTGCTCCGTTTTGAAATTTCGGCGGGAGCTTGCCTGCACTGCGCGTATTGGCCGGGTATATGTCGGATGAGGGGCCACAGCTACTTGCCGACACCACCACGATTGACCTATGGACGGCTCTCACTCACGCATACAGAGAGACATTCGATTCGTGGTCGTAAAAATCGCGACACCAACCACCTTGAACTCTTTCAATAGCAACAGACTGACTCATTGCCTAAACTGACAACGACGATCAAGAGTAGACACCTCACACCCCCGGTCCTCTCCCCCCAACCCCACTCCCCATCTGATCCATGCTCGTCCCCTTCAGCTTATGATCCCCAGGCTGCGGCGCCGCCTCATACAGGATATTCGTCGGCGCCTTTCCCAACCGCGTCCATTCCCCCTTGAAGCCAACGTAGCTGATGCGCGAGACATGCTCGTCTCCATGCCCGAAATTGTCCACAAAGAAGAGAACCAGCCGCTGTACCTTGCCGAATAGCGCTCTCTTGACCGGTATCTCCTGTACGTCCGACGTCTGCGACAGCTCAATCTTCTGGACGGGATCGAGATCCTCGGTTGTAGCAAAGTCTAGGTTGTCCTGGTTGATGTAGAGATGGAGCGTCTTGGGGGCAGAAGGGGAGGGAGAAGTGCGGAGGAGGATGGAGTGCAGCTTGACCTGGGCTGTGAAACTGGGTATCTTGTTAGTATTTCTTAGTGTTGAAACAAACTCTTCGATTTGAGTGTGTAGGACTGTGGTACAGAAAACCGCAGGCCAAACAAGGGCTGATCAGATCAACTCACGGCACAGTCATAAGAAGCTGCTCGTCCGCATCACTCTCCAGCTCAGGCTCAGCGCTCAGTCTCTCCGCCCACGTCTTCTTGACAATGGCCTTTCCGGCATCTCTTCGCGATTCGTTAAGCGTCGTGATTTCGTCAAAGTTGATCTGCTGGTACAGTGAGGATTGCAGAGCTGGCGTGATGTCGTGTTCATGGTCGTGTTCATGGTCATGATCATGGCCGTGCCCACCGTGGCCAGCGTGTTCGTCTTGGCAGCGGGACATGGTCTAACAAGGTCGCGAGTTGTCTTGAATCTGGGCGGAAACTTGTGATGGACGGAAAATTATTCGATGAAAATGCCTCTTGGTCGGTAGCTTGGTCGGAACTGCAGCCATGTCCTTCCTCGAGATGTCGGTGGTGGGGATCAAGTGCCCCGCTATCATGAATGGATTCACCACAGCATCTCCAGCATCTCCAGCTCGACAACAATCTGGAGAATATGCTCATGCAGACACACCTTCAAACTACGTCTGGATATCAAATAGGCACGTATAAATAAAAATCCAATGATTATCCGCAAGGGTAGAACTTGGATACAGGTCAGAGTTTAAGATGAAGCCGTTTTCTCCTTGTAGCAGTGACTCCCCGCTCTGTTAGCCATGAACTATCTGAACCCGCTCTTCCTCTTGCTCTTCTTCACCTTTTTCCTGTCTCCGAATGCACCTGAAACCGGTTGACTCATGGTTAGAGACGGACCAGCCACACCGAAGCTCTGCGATGAGTCCGGACCAGCTCGTTGACTGGACATGATTTGCATCGCGGGCTGTCGTCGGCCCTCCATGACTGAATCTTCCTCACGAGTATCGTTACTTGCTGGAAAGTCTTGTCGCTTGAAGCCTAGAAGCCTGTACCTCTCAGCCTTGGCCTTTTTCTTCGCCTTGACCATCTTGCGTCGCTGTTTGATGTGCGAGAACTTTTCCTCTTCGGCCACCACAACGGAAGAAACATAGTTATCTGTGTCAACCCCTCGTTCCGTGGGCCAGTAAGAAAGCGTCCTTGGCGGTTTCAGGAAGCCCAGTGTGCCTCGTTCCAACGTCGGAGCGAGAAGTCGCAAACGCTGGAAGGCAGCATCTACTGAGGCCTCCTGCGATGGGAGAGATTCGGTAGGCGGCGATGACGCGATGATTGAGCTGCGTTGTGGAAGCTGGCTCGATGGCTGAGAAAGAGTCTCACCATGGGTTTGGTCTTCAGCACTGGAGGAACTTGTTCCCAAAAGGCGAGCATCCTCCAACATGAAGCCATAACTAGACAGGAAAAAGTCTCTCGCAACCTCAGACACCCAGACACGTCGCATATGCTGGATCTCTGATGGAAGGTCACATGTAGTAGAGTCAAGCCACAGATCCGAAAACTGCCTCATTAAAGATTTGAATGCCAAAGGTGAGCTAGGCTCTTCATCCGCCACACACCTCGTGAGCCGGCTGATGATGACATGGTCCCCCATAGCTCCTAAAAGGTCCTCGACATCTAGCTCCCTGCCATCGCTGATGCTAGTGTGCGAAATAGGCTCCTGAATATCGGAGAATAATTGCATCCTTCCGTTCAATATTAGTAGACCTTCACAGGAAACAAGCAGCATATTTGCTTACCATGATGTGAGAGGAATGCATTCGTTTTCCACCACGCCATATTCAATGATTCTCCTCACCATGGGTGCCAATTCTGCCGGCAACCCGCATGGTCCATGACGAACCGCAGTTTGCAGATCAGAAGCAATCTCATGGCAAATGCGACCCAGCTTCAGAGGAATAGGACGAGACCTGAGCAAGACAGCTTCACTGGTGATTGTCTCATCATCATTCTTGGTAACTTTCCGTCTCAGCAGGGTTTCCAGGCTCTCGTCCGTCAGTTCATCGGGTATTACGAACGTGCCTCCAAGATGCTTGAGAAAGCGTTTGCGTTTTCTCTTCCAGAGCTTACGTTCCCCTGAAGGCGACCAAGCGACTCGAAACATCGGCAGAGTAATCTCCAGCTCCGAGTTGATTGTACTGGCACAAACACAATAACGAATGCTCAAATCCTCGCCCAAGATAAGCACTTGATAAAAATTCACGTTGCTGTGTATATACTCTGCTCCAAGTCCAGGTTCGTCTGTTGCCGCGGATGCGTCAAGTTTCGCCGGACTCACCAATATCCGTTGAATCCCGCTGAAAGGTAGCCCTTGTTCTCCCAATGATAATGAAGTAATGTATCGATGGTACTGCGGGAGCCTTGTCTCTGCAGAGAAGTTGAACCAATACACGGTCAGCTCCTCCATCAAGGGAGAGTATATAAAAACTATGACGCTGCTTGGGTCGTCTCCCGATGCGCGACAGAGAGACATCCTAGAATCATCATTGCCAAAACCCACATGAGAACAGGCAACGAGCATTGCAGGCCGCAACTCCCTATCGGAATTGCCGTGAGTAAGTGATAGATCTAGCCAGATAATTCGTCGGGTAGTCAAGACAAACACGTAATTATCGTCGCATGGGCTTATCGCGACCTGGAGAATCCAGTCTGGTGCCAGTCTTGATTGTTGAAGTATGTCCAATCTAGGCAGCAATCTGTCAGTCTCCAGGTCAAGGAACACCATTTGTTGGGCATTCCAGATCAGGGTACGCTGTGGTTTCCCACTACTACCATGACATGCCGGCTCGCGTTTGATGGGTGCGCCTAGGGGATCTTCCAAATCAGTTCGCCCAACTCGCAGCATACCATGCCGCTGGGTTGGACGATTTGAGGGAGGCGGCATTGATGCCAGAAGCCCCTCAGATATATGCCCACATTTATCCAGTGACAACCGTAGTGTGTTCATACCCAGTTGCCATGTTCCCAACAAACTCCAAACGCTCCAGTAGCCACATTGATCGATGACGCCTAGCTGTGGAAGAGAGCCTATAGTCGCCGGATTGAACCAGAAATCGGAGAGCTCATTACCACCAGTCTCATGATGGTGAAGAGTAATCATTGGATTTGCAGCTAAATATGATGGAGCCTGGAAAAAGTCTGATTCTGGTCTAGCATGGTCTGGTACTGGAACATGATGATACTCGGGCTGTAGAATGGTGACCGACGATTTTGTTTGAATAATAAGCCATCGGACTTTCCTCGATTGCCAATAAGAAGTCTCAAATCTGACATTCATGATCGGCAACCCGTCTCCGATCCAGATTGTTTCGTCTTCCCGTTGGTTGGGATCGACAAACGAAATGTGAAGAAGTACGGCTTCATGCTCATCCCACTGCCACTGCGATTGGTTGACTTTTGATAGCCGCAATTTTTGACCTGATTCACCCGTGACGGCTGCGAGCACTGGCATCCCAGTTGGTTGCGAAGGGATTCTTATGTCAGTCATCTCACCCAATGCAAGGCGAGATCCTTCATTCTCGGGATTTTCAGACTGCCCTGACCGATCTAGGTTTTCTTTCAGCATATCTGTGAAGGCGTGGGCTCCGCCAATAAGGGCTTCGGGGTAAGAATTCGAGAGCCATCGTCCTTGAACCTTAAGTTTCTCCCTTGTTCTCGATGAGGCATCTGGAACTGGAGTTCTTGACGACGCATACAACTCAGCTGCTGACCCTACAATTCTAAATTGTAGTGCTACACGATAGCGTAAGAAAGGTGCTCTGGAATGTGAGCGCTCGAGAGCTGCCACTTACCGTTTGATGTAAGCCTGGCAGTGTGCAAGACGCCAGGCTGGTTCTCAGGGTCACTAGAACGAATATATGTCAAAAGCCCAGGCTGACCTAGATGCAGGTCCGCGAATCTCCAATCATCAGCCATTGGGGCCAAGCGGAGGATTCCAGAGAGACAAAAGGTTGACTATGATTCTGCTCATCCTTGACGACACAGAGGGGCACAGAAACAATGAAGATCATTTAAAGACTCTAATGCGGCGCGGGGCCTCACAGAATCATATTTGGGGTGGGCACGTGAGATTCATGAAGATGTTGTGCTACAATTTCACTTTTCGAGATGCATCTATTATCTATTATCAGTCCCTCTGTGCCGTGCTACTGTGTTCGTTGATTGATGGAGCCTCAAAAGGAGCACGTGACTTACTCATGTTTCTTATGGATCAGTGCGTTGGCCAGACAACAGCCCGATTGGGGTAAACATCGTCAATTCCGCCATGGAGCCCACACCACTTAGATCTTCTTTCTCTCTCCGGTTACCACCGACGCAGCGCTGGAACAAAAGCAGAACGTTCAACTTTGCGAAATATATAACGCAAAGATGGCAACCGTCTTCGAACCATCATTCTCCGCCAGCGGCAACCGACAAACCATGGCGCCAGTCGGGCCTTCCGTTGCAGACACGCTCCCCAGCATCAATTTCGGATTTGATGATTTGCGCGATCGCATGGCCAAGTTCACAGCCAAATTTGACGCCTTCATCGAGCAAGGACGAAAGCGCGTGCTCGAAGAGCGCAATCAGTTCCGTATGAACGTTGCTGAACTCCAAGGTACGATGAAAGACGTATAACAGCTCACATACACCCTTGGACCTCTCCTCCTAGGTATACAAGCTGACACGAGTTTTCAAATCGCGCAGAGGACCAGCGCATGAAGAAGAAAGACATTGAGATCGTGCAGGTCAAGACCTCTACGTACCAACAAACCCTTGAAAAAGAAGAAGCCGAAACGCGCGAGATGGAAGCCGCCATTTCATCGCTCGCCGCCCAACGCGACGCACATCTCGCATCACGAGACAACCTCAAGAAGCAGATTGCCCAGACGCAGGCCGAGATTGAGTCCCGCCTAGCCGCGCAGCGCGCTCATGCCGAGCAGCAAGAAGCGCAGCAGAGGTTCAACGTGCCAGAGCTAGACTTCTGGATCACAAACCTGTGTCTGAGGATCGAAGGCGCCGGGAAGGATGACCGACTCAAGTTTGTGTTTACGCATATTGATGAGAAGAACTGGGAGCGAGAGGCGTGGTTCGAGCTGTCGACGAGCTCGCGGGAGTATGATGTGAAGCATTGCCGCCCGAAACTGAAAAGAGAGTCTGTGGAAAAGGTTTTGGAGAGGGTCAACGAGTCGAGGGAGTTGGTGGTTCTGCTGAAGGGTATGCGGGAGTTGTTTGTGGAAGCCATGAAGTCTTGACTGTTGTGTTTGAATACATGTAACGTGAAATCCTGCCATTTAATGCCGTACCAAGTTGCTCCTGAATCATGTGGCTGTGCATGTAATGCATTGGTGTTGGTTACTGACTATGATGAAGTGTTTTATCTATGCACTTTGGCGACATTTCCGTCTTGTATTAACATAGACTAGAATGCGTTGCAGCTAAACAGCAGACAAGTTTATACAATCAAAGGAAAAAAAAAAAAAAAGAGAAAAGGCACGCCAAGAACGGTAAAGAGTGAAAGCACGTGAAAGCCACTACTTGGGTTATGCATGAACATTGGTTTTCCTTCTTCCCAAAGTTCTCCTACAACCCCCGCCATCGCGTCCGCGTCAACCCCCACCACGACCACGCAAACCTCCACCCGCACCAATAATGCCCGAACCCGACAAGCGCGCAAGCGCTCAACAAGCAGTCGATATTCTTCACGAAATCTCCACGCTGCTGGTTCGTTCTGCCGTGCCTGCCGTTTAATGCTGGGAACGAGTGGCCCCTGTAACCGACCTGGGACTAATGCGCGCTACAGAACTGTCAGCTCGACAGGAGGGCCATTTCAATCTGCGTATCTTTGATTGAAAGGGGTGTAAATCCAGAAGCCCTGGCTGTAAGAATTCATCTTGATGTGTTTCTATGTAATGCTATTCTAATGCTTCTGTAGCAAGTGATTAAGGAGTTGAGGCAGGAGGCTGCGCTGGTAGAGGAGCGGATGGCGGAGAATCAGGCTTGATAATGTGATGGCTTTGTAACTTACGCATTATCTTGTGGAAATTCTATCACACCTATTACAGAGAAAAGCATTGGAGTTATTGGCTGAGGCGAACAGACTGCTTTGGAATATATTGTATCCCTCACTCAACGGTGTTCTGGAACATTTCTTGTTTTCGGACACAGCAAGAACGTTGTGCTTCATGGATTGCTGTGTCATGTCGTCATTCTTATGCTATGGCCATCTCTAATCCCTAATCACTATTCCTTGCGCAGACGCCCCAAAATCGTTTCGTGGAATCAATGATGGATAGTTCCCTGTTCGACGAAATCCTGCTCCTAAACGCCTCAATACCGTGTCTTCCCATCAAAAGAAACCTAGCCCTTCTTCACTCTTCAAGATACCATAATGCTGGACGCCGACCTGTTTACCTATGCCCAATCAGGAGAATATCATCATCATCATCATCATCGTCGTCGTCGTCGTCATCAACTTCAAGAGCGCCATCACTGTCCTCTGCGTCATCGTTTGAGTCTCCGTCACTCAGCTCGTCCTCCTCGTCCTCGTCCTCTTGGCTCCTCGACCCCCTCCAGAAGCCGAAAATATCATCATCTGAGTCGAGTTCCGCCGCTCCGTGTGCCATCATACCTTCTAGCGCAGTTTCGAGCGGAGACAAGGAGCGGGCAAATCGGCTTGGCGCGCGATGCTGGAGCTCGACACCATGAGAAGAGTGCCGCCGCCTGGTAGGTATCCAGGTGCTGGCAGCGGAGGTACCGGCATATGGTGCTGCGGGAGAATTCATCACGTTATGCTGGAGGTCTGCCTGCTGCTGCGCTTGAACGTTCATAGCTTCGGTCCGCTCTGTCGCAGTCTGAAGCTCTTGGCTGCCATGTCCGTGGATCTGAAGCTCTACTGTGTTATAAGATTGACATATCGAGCATTTAAGACCAAGCCAATGATATAGGACGACGCATTTCCCAGAACAATCGTTGCATAAAACCGTGGCTCTGGTGTCTCGAAACTCGGATGGCATCGGCTGACTGAGAATGGCCACGTCCAGGTTTCGGAATTGAGTTTCCATGTTGGCCAAACTCTTGTTGCAGATGGGGCATTTATAAGAAACCTTCATGTGCTGATCATAGCACCTCTTATGTATGCTGTGACCACACGGCATGAAGACTACAGGCTTGGGTGATGTGAACATGTAATCTCCACAAATTGGACAGTTACAATCTGTGGAGCGTTCGATACATTTATGTGAGCTTTGAATTGATATGGTTATGCATGCTCGGCATGTCTACGCGTCGTGTTAGCAGATCAGTGACATGACCAATAACAATAAAACAATAATAATCGCTGCTCACCTTGCAGTGGAAAAAGTCCTTGCCAAGACCCAAGCCGCGCCTGCAAATACCGCAGTCGTTGCAGTGATAGATCGGTTTACTCTTTCTGTTTTCCCAAAGTTTGCAAATGTTACAGTAATACTGTGCTGAAATTTCACCACAGTTTATGCACATGTCAGATGCCTTTTGTGGCGTGCCGCAAAGCATGCAGAGCATGTTCCTTGTCTCTCTTCGAATGAGGCTATGGTCTTCCTTGGAATCATGACAGAAGCGACAAGTGTACCATTTCTTGCACGTGAAGCATTGCAGCTTGACATTTCGCTCATAATGTTGGCAGCCGAGAGGTGCTTGCGTTTCTGGGGCCGCAGAGGAGCATTGGTTCTGCAAATCATCATCCGAGCCCTTGCGCTGGCGGAGAGGTGCATGTGTCGGAGCAAGGTCGCTTTCGCTCAGGATGTATCTTTTCTCTGCTGCAGATTGATTGTACCATGACTTTATTGTTTCTAAGGGCCCTGGTGAGGTGGATTGCTCCCAAGCAAGACTTGGTAATTCTTCGTCAACTGGAGGGGTCTGTATACTGCGTGGGGCGATGAGACGTGATGATCGGTAGCCTCCCAGTAAGAGCTCGTGCATTTGCCGGGCTTTTTGTTCCGAGGAAATATTCTGGGCGTTAATGGCCTGGATTTGCTTTCTTAATTCGCGCATTCCATCATCCTCTGGTATCACACGTCCTCTCTTAGAAGATAGAGGAAAGCCCAAGTGATCTCGAGGCGCCTCGTCAATGATTGGAGATGAATCAATAGCTTCGTCAACTCTAGTTTCTTGTGTTGACGTGCTAATCGGACGAGAGCGTGGCGTCTCTGGCCTCGTGACGGGGTCTGGATGCGACATTGGGGACTCGGGCTCCTCAACCAATGTGTCCTCGGCTATGCTGGAGTCGCTTATTGTCTCCCCATCGGCCGAGTTGGGTTTCTCATGGTCATCACCTGTCAATGTCGTTCGTGATATCCCGGAGAAACGGCGAGCTTGGCGTAGAACAGGATTGATGAAGTCGGAGACGAGAGAAGACATGGAGATTACCACACCCCGCCAGTGGCACGCAGCTACCGCCGCAAACGAAGGGCCGTTGAATATATGCTGGTAGATCCAAAGATTTCTTAGTTGTCAGACTCTCGGCTGTATGTCATCAAAGGCTAGGACGGGAAACATGAAGGCAAGGGCAGAGGTGCAGCTTGCATGGATTATGCTGATGGTGGAATGTGCTAATGTTCGAGATGACATGTGAGAACGACCAACCGCTGGGATCCATCCGTCCTTCCATGCTGACCACTGTGGCCAGTGACACGCTAAGTTGGACATTCTTACGGAATACACCCACTGTATTACTCCGTAGTTCCACCCGGCCTGCCTACTTTTCAGTACCTTACTGGTACCTCACAGCTGCTAGATGGATATTTAGGAATTACTAAGGATTTCTTATCGGAGGTGCCTACCTGGTACCTAGTGAGGGTCTACTTCTAACTTGAAGTACCTTTCAGCTTCTTCAGCCCTAATTAGTCTACTTGCAAATCCGTGGCCCAGTTGTGTGCCTTTACGCAGTCCTATTGATAAGGATGATAGCACTGATAATATACATTGGCACCTCCCACACTGTTCGGCTCCATCCGCCTTATGAAATTTGAGACATGGTACGGAGTAATATAACGTCCACACATCAGTCAAAGGGCGTCGCTAGTTGTCGTTGACTAGCGAGAGGATTCTTAGAGATCTCCAGTTGGCAGCATCCGGGAAACTCCAAGACCCCACCAAACATGGACGTCAATGTGTGCTATCGCAGGGTGTTTATCTCCTGATTGCGCGTGCCAGTACGGAATAGTGAAGGTTGAGACGGAAATAGGGACTTGCAACCCGTGACTGACTGGATCCATTTCGTACCCAGGCTGGGCCAGGCTAGGCCAGGCTACTTCCGTCCGTACCTGCCTCCGTATCCATTGTCTAGTTCCGATTCTTCCAGCCAGTAGTTAGCCTGCAAGCGGCATTAGTGGACCGACCTAACACACCCGAGCGGCCCACAGCCAAGGAGCAAGCAGCTTGAGCATATGTGGCATTTTAACAATTTACGATCTCGGGGTGCGGCTCGAGCTCAAGGTTTCTGCGCGCGGCCAGGCCAGGGGCGCTTCGCATGTTGACTGCACCAAACGCATGCTTGCGTCCCATGGCTTCCCATCCCACCAATCGCCGGCTCGACCTATAACCTCCAACAATTTACGCCGCTTCTGCGTCTTGACCCTTTTTCCCCCCCTCTTCCATTCTCACTCTTTCATCATTGTCCATGTCCTCATCATCATTTCTTTTTCACTTTTTTTCTCGGGGGGTTAATCCTTGCCTTCCCATTTAGCGACGTCTTCGACACAGACGTCGATACAGTGTGTTTTTGGGTTTCATCAGCTCGTCCGGTCATTTACCCTATCCCTCGAGGCCACCGTATCTATTCTGGAACCCTTGTTTTCCGCGGTTTTCGAAATCTTAAAGGCTCCTGGACTTTCACCTCCAGCCATTATCATCCTTCTTTCTTCCTTATTTTCGACTCGATTCCTTCGACTACTATAGCTATATTTAATTCGGCATCATGGCTGCTAATAAGGCTGCCTCCGCCTCAGGAGCTGACGTGGGACATGGTCTTCGACAACGCAACGTGAACAATACGTCAATTTCCTCTGCTAGTCCTCAACCTGAGGACACTAAGAAAACAGCTCATAAGGTATGTCTGCAGCTTCGAGTCCTTGTATGACCTGAAGAGTAACCTGCAAGGAGCTGACACAGAGCATAGGCAGAGAAGACGCCCATTGAGACCCTACTTGAATGGGAGCATATCATTACCCCTGTCATCTTCACCACACTTGCATTATTTACGCGACTGTGGAAAATTGGGTTGAGTAATATCGTGACTTGGGATGAAGCCCAGTGAGTAACGTCTGGAGTACATAAGCCTTTCTCTTCCTAGTCGCTATTGGCGCATCAATATTGACCTTGGACATCATGTAGCTTCGGCAAGTTTGGCAGTCATTACATCAAGCACGAATACTACTTCGATGTTCACCCCCCGCTCGGCAAGATGCTGGTTGGTCTCTCTGGTGTTCTGGCCGGGTACAATGGATCTTTCGACTTTAAATCCGGCGAGAAGTATCCCGAAGAAGTTAACTTTGCCTTCATGCGGGCCTTTAATGCCATGTTCGGCATCGTCTGTGTGCCAATGGCTTATTGGACTGCCCGCGAGCTTCACTTCCGCCGACCTGCCGTATGGCTCGTTACCCTCATGGTCCTTTGCGAGAACTCTTACACTACTATAAGCCGTTTCATCCTCCTCGATTCTATGCTGCTCTGCGGTACCGTGGCCACCACATTGTGCTGGGCCAAGTTCCACAACCAGCGCCACAATAGCTTCGAGCCTGAATGGTTCTTCTGGCTTTTCATGACCGGTATCAGCATCGGCTGTGTATGCAGTGTCAAGCTTGTCGGTCTTTTCGTCACTGCCCTGGTGGGCTTGTATACCATTGAGGACCTGTGGAACAAATTTGGCAATACCAAGATGCCTGTGGTATGTATCCCTCAGCAACCGCTCTAAAGTGCACGAGCATAGATTTTGATAAACAGTCTAACAATCTGAAGACCACTCTCGGCGCTCATGTAGTGACCCGCGTGGTCGGCTTGATTGTCATTCCATTCCTCGTCTACCTCTTGTCCTTCGCTTTGCACTTCGCTATCTTGAACAAGACTGGCCCCGGCGATGCCCAGATGAGCTCTCTCTTCCAGGCCAACTTGAAGGGCACTGAAGTTGGAAAGAACAGCCCGTTGGAGATAGCCTTCGGCTCTCGTGCCACAATCAAAAATATGGGTTATGGCGGTGGCCTGCTTCACTCCCACGTTCAGACGTATCCCGAAGGCTCCAAACAGCAGCAAGTTACCTGTTACCACCACAAAGATGCCAACAATGACTGGTTTTTCTACCCTAACCGCCGCGAGCCTGGGTATGATGCAGCGTCTCCTGATCTTCGCTTCATTGGTGATGGCTCCACGATCCGTCTCATTCATGCCTCGACCGGCCGTAACTTGCATTCTCATGACATAGCTGCTCCCGTGTCTAAATCTGACAAGGAAGTGTCTACCTATGGTAACTTGACAGTTGGTGACGATAAGGATCACTGGACGATTGAAGTTGTTCGCGATGTTGCCTCGCGTGATCGAAGCCGAATTCGCACTCTGACAACCGCTTTCCGTCTCAAGCATGAAGTTCTCGGCTGCTATTTAAGAGGCACCAACAAAAACTTGCCTCAGTGGGGCTTCAAGCAGATTGAAGTCACTTGCACTAAGGAGAACAACCCTCGCGATGCCTATACTCACTGGAACGTTGAGGCTCACTGGAATGAGAAGTTGCCTGCCGGAGACCCTGGCGTTTACAAGTCCCCCTTCTTCCACGATTTCCTCCACCTGAACGTCGCCATGATGACCTCCAACAATGCTCTAGTTCCCGATCCCGACAAGCAAGACGACCTGGCCTCTCAGTGGTGGCAATGGCCGATTCTGCATGTAGGTCTACGTATGTGCGGCTGGGACGACCATATCATCAAGTACTACCTGCTTGGGAACCCCCTAGTTTACTGGGGCTCCACTGTGGGTCTTGGCATCATCGGCCTCATTGTTGTTTGGTACGTTCTGCGATGGCAGCGAGGTTTCAAGGATCTCAGCGAGAAAGAGATGGACCACATCCACTACTCTGGTATTTACCCTGTTGCCGGTTGGTTCCTGCACTATCTGCCTTTTGTCGTCATGGCTCGTGTCACGTATGTCCATCACTACTACCCTGCTCTTTACTTTGCCATTCTATCCTTTGGCTTTCTCGTGGACTGGACGGTTAGGAATCACAATACTGCTATTCAGAGTGCTACGTATGGCGTCTTGTATACAGTCACTATTGGCCTGTATATACTATACATGCCCATTTGCTGGGGCATGGTCGGTCCCAACAAGCAATTCAGCTACTTGAAATGGTTCAGTAATTGGAAAATCAGCGATTGAGGTGGTTGAAGTGACAAAAGGGTGGAGACAAGCATGGCTTGCCATGGTGGCAATCGAAAGGTGAGCGGTTACCTGCCAATACAACCTTCGCTACGACTAGGCCACGCGGCACCGCCGATGATTTGGACAATGTGGAGGCTAGCCTGGGATCACACCAAGAATTAGGCTTGGGAATGTCCTCGGTAATTTATATAATGAGCTATCTGGTTTGTGATGGCATGTATCAAAAGAAAAAGTCGTTTGTGTAGATTTCACGAGAGAAAGAGGATGATTTTGCGACTGATGCAAGTTTGAAAAAACAATCAATATTTCAAAATACATCTTGAGTTGTTATGATGTGATGAATATGGAATTATAATTGTGCAGATTATGTGTCACGCAATTAATATCTATCCCCAAGCCAGTCTATGCCTATGCAGTATATGATGACTACCCAAGTGTAGTCGTGGTCGCATCGCGATATTAAGAGCAGGAAGAGGACAGAGATACTGATAGGGTAGTGGGTATCACGCATGCAAGCTTGCTTTCGTATGTGCTGTCATCCAAACCTCGTACCCATCTCATGATAGGGATATGTTTCCATGGCCGTGCCATCCCCAGAAAACTGACGCCTTTCCCACCTCCCACCTCCCAAGTCTCATGTTCCCATTGACACTACTTTCAGCAACATCCCCCGGCAGGAGGCTTGTTTGCACTCCCCGCCAGCTTCACTTGTCTACTACCACCGGCACTAGGTCCCTTGACGCCGGACCGCCGATCATTCAAATCATACTTGCCGGCCTGTATATTCTGATATATCCTCTCGGCAACCCTCATGAAGGCATTCTCAACATTCTCGCCACTCTTGGCACTCGTCTCGACGTACTCCATGACGCCGTTCCTCCTCGCCCACTGCTCCGCCTCTTCCCTCGTCACTTCTCTCTTGTTGTCATCGGTCTGTGTCAGATCCGCCTTGTTGCCTACCAGCACAACCACGATGTCCGGCTCCGCAATCTGCCGCAGGTCGTTCAACCAGTCCGTCACGTGGTGAAAGGTCTGCTTCCTCGACAGGTCAAATACCAGAAGGGCGCCGCTTGCGCCGCGAAAGTAGGATCTCGTGACGGACTTGTAGGTCTCCTGGCCGGCTGTATCCCATAGCGAGAGCTTCATGTGCTTTTGGACAAGCTTGGATGTATCCCGCGGTGGCTCGGGGAGGCCATCGGAGGGTGCGCCGTTGTTGGTAGTGGTATGAGAGGAGAGGAAGGGAGTTGGCTTGGAGTGCGGCGGCCCGACGGGGACGATGCGCGAGCCGAATTCAACGCCGATGGTGACGTCGTGTTGCGGCGAGAAGCGGCCTTCGCAGAGGCGTATGGTGAGGGATGACTTGCCGCATCCTGAATCACCAATGCAGACTAGCTTGGCGATGTAGTCCCATGGGGAGGAGGCCATGGGAAGTTGTGAGCTTGGGGAAGCTGGGCAGCACGTGGGCTTTCTGGCTCTATGGCGTCACTCTGGGTACGGGGCGGGTCGTTGATTTCTGCCGGTTTCTGGATGATGGGTGTGAATTGGTCTCTGTTCAAGTTGGAATGAAAGTTTGAGTGTGAGGTTCTGAATAGGCGGGTTGGGATGGCGGCGAGGACGAAGAGAGTTGAATAAGCAGTTGTCTACGGAGCAAGATGTGCAACACAATGAATGGGTCGAGGTCGTCACGAGCCTCGGGGTCGAGAGACGGACAGACAGACAACATGTTAAAGTCTGGGGATTGGGCTGGCTGGCTGGCTGGTGGGACCTGCAGTAGTGGGCACTGGCTATAGAAGGACAGGAAGGCTTATCTCAATAAGGCCTCCACAGCTCTCAACTTCAAGAGGAAGTGCCTGGGCACCTAAGTTCTCCCTTGAAGAATATTAATTAATAATGCGTGTGCTTTGGATAGGATTCTGCTGGAGCTGCGCGGTGAAAGGGCTCAACACAGCACATGGAGCCAGCCAGTTGGTTGATGGATGACGGGCTAGCCCATGCACGGGTAGGTACTGGGTACATACCTACTAGGTAGGTAGGTAGGTAGGTACCTAGGTACTTAAATACCTCAGCCACCTTAGATACCTTAGGTACCTAGGTGCAGCCGGTCCGCCCTTGTGACCGGTCCTTCCTTGCCTGACGACTTCCTGCTGACTGGCCTGGTCGTGGCCGGCCATACGCATGCACACTGAGGACTGAGGACTGAGGACCAGAACGAAATAAGCGGCTGACTGGAAGTACAGTACTTGGGCTTTTACCTGAAAAGACGCTTACGTGCTGGTACTCGCAGTTAGCCTGACATTGCATCACTTTATCAAGGCACCCGGGCCCAATACGCCAGAGCCCCCGGGCCTCACCCGCCTTAAGCGTGCGCATGACCATTACAATACATTATACGCCCGTATATGTCTAGGTACCTAGGTACATATCCAGGTACCTGGTATTTTGACTCAGCGCCCTTGTTCTTTAACCATCCCGAGTCGTTCATCCTCGCCGTTTCACCTACCCGCCCCCATTTCCTTCACAAACCGACTTTCAATACACCGATATCGCTTCACAACAGAGACCTCTAGTATACGACCACAGTAGTTAACTTACTGCCTGAGTGACTGACGACTCCACAGCATCACGCTTTGTCTACCGCCTGTGGGGGCAGGCTTGGACTGGACGTTTATTAATATCTCCATCCCAGTACCAGTATCCGCCGAGTAACATTGCGCCATCTTTCCGTTACCGAGGGAGTCAAGTCGACCTTTCCAGAGCGCGAGGAGGCGGATGGTGATTCAAGGGGAAATTCAACCAATTAATCATGTTCTCAGAATGTTTGTTTCCAGTCTCTTGTGTCTGCACCTCGCACTTGAACTTCGAACTTATTCGCTAAATCTTGAGCTTCATAGATGCTTCGCGGTTCTTGGCACAGTCACAATCGAGACTATCTGGTTTTGCCGGACAAGGCGGCGATAATGACAACCAACGGAACAATGACTGGTCCTCGTCTCGGCCTGGTCGCGGCCAAAGAGACACTGGCAGAGGCAATACGAGTCACAGATCGATTCTAGCAAGGGGATATGGCGGAAATCCGTACCAACAGAATGGGAATGGGTCAAGATTTGGCAATCTGGGCTTCGCTTCCAGAATATCAGCCGCGCAGGATGCACCACTTTTTCACAGCACGCTCGACGAATTTCGGGAAGAGGATGACGACGACGAACGAGAGCGCGAAGCGGCCGACTTGTTTGCCTTGCAAAGGTCACGTCGTGTGGCAGCAGCAAGTAAACTGGGTGAGAGTATTGAATCAGCCAATAGCCATGGATCCGTCCAAGATAGCACTGATGGGGACGGAAGCAATCTCTATCATGGGCGGGCTCACAGCCGAGGCATAAGGAGCAGCTGGAATGGAACAAGGAGCACGCACCAGCCGCATCTGGCGGGCGAAGTCTTATTTGAAGAAGCGGAGGAACTGTCGAAATCGAATCTAGACAATCAAGGAAATGCAGCAAGCCCGCCAGACAAGAACAAGATGGTCGATGTTCGGCTAGACTCCCAAGAAGATGGCGATGAGGACCCGCCAGAGTCCTTATTGGGCGGCGAAGCACCGACAGACTCAAGTCCACCGCCTTTCCAACGGTTCAAAGATCAGTCGGACCGGGAGCCTTTCTTACTGAGAAGGACATCCACGGCCGATTCTGAGCGCAGCAGTCTACGAAGGGATAGTCACGAAGAGTATGAAGGGGAGGTTGCCCAACCTGGAAACCTATTGATCGAGGGCGAGCTATTCAAACACGATCCATTTTTCGCTTGGATATTTCTCATCAGCTTTGCGGCCATGTTATCTACCTTTGTGCTCGTGTGGCTGCATACCTCACTGCAGAGTGGCCCTGTCGGAGACACCATCTACTCAACATTACAGAAGTCATTTGACATGCTGGCAGTCGACACTGTCGTCGCCGTATTCGTATCATTTGTCTGGCTCGCTGCCCTGCGATCATTCGTTCGGCCTCTCGTATCGGTAATACTGATCGCAGTACCGGTCATAATGTTTTCCTTCTCCATGTACTCCTTCGTTTCGTCATTCAAGGGAAGGACCCACGGGTCGAGTTTGCAGGACTCCATGATGCGATGGGTGTCTTTGATTCCAGCAGCATCTTGCGTTTTGTGGTTGTGGCTAGTCGTGAAAGGCCGACGGGCCATCCAGCAAGCCATTGAGATTCTGCAGTTCTCCTGCAAGATCCTGTCGCAGAATGCCGGCCTGTTCGTCGTCGGCTTCGGGTGTTTGGCGATCATTGTGGTCTGGACCTGGGCCTGGCTGGCCATGTTTACCCGCGTCTTCATGGGCGGTTACTTCTCGAAGTCATTGGTGAGATTTGTAATTCGCATGTCGAGCTGGTGGCTTGGTGCTGCCTTTGTTCTGATGTACATGTGGACTCTGGCCGTGATCAACGCCGTCCACCGTGCAACGACGGCGGCAACTGTTTCGCAATGGTATTTCCATCGAAACGCGGGACCTGCGACACCCTCACGCGAAATCGTGGCAGCCGCGCTCAGTCATGCAACAACGACAATATTCGGCAGTATATGCGAGTCCACGCTACTCTCGCTACTGATTCGGGCGCCTCTGTTGTTTCTTCCTCGCCGGATCGGAATGACCATTACAAATATCGCGTCTTTCTGGATTCCTACTCCGGTTGTTGCTTTGACAAATCCTCTGACAGTGACGTATAGCGCTATTCATTCACAGAGTCTAGCCGTGTCAGCCCGGGGGCTTGGTCAGATGGAACTTGTGTCTCCCACGATTCCAACGACGACACTCACGCCTCGTGCGCTGCGACTCCGCGGGCAAGTCAACAGCCTGCTACCGTATCGACTCGCCAAGCTCCTGCTTGTAGCCAGTCGATTGATTATGGCTACAGGACTGGGTTTTGCAGGCTGGGTCATCACTGCGAAACAACTGCGCATACAGCTACCTGATGGGATGGGCGTTCGGGGATCGGCCTATGCGTATGTGGTGGGCATCATGGCCAGTTTCATCGGATACTCAGTGATGGGTGCAATGGAAGGCATCCTCAGCGGAATCGTGGATGCAGTCTTGATTTGCTACAGTAGCGAGAGACGCATGGAAAGAGGACATGGACGGTACTGTTTGGAGGCAGCATATCTGTTTGGAGAGCGGCGCATTGGCGATGACCTAGGCTATGTGTAGAACATGGCACACGGGCCAGATTTGTTTTCTTTTGTTTTGCTGCCCATCATTCTGTACATGTGGATGGCTTTATGCTTTGGAATTGCATAGAATGTAGAAGCGCTTGGAATAATTTCATCGAAGGAACAGATGTCGATTTGACGTCGAACATTCCCGCAAGTGTGGCTGGGGGGCAAGCATGACGACAGCTGGTGGCGAAGGCCGGTCGGTGGCCGAAAGCCGGGATAAGCTGCGTCAGCCTGTGCGCCCTCATCTTGTCCGTCCGCCAGTTTCTCATTCTCTTGCCCATTTCCATTTCCATTTCCATATTCTTTTCCCCTTTGAGATAAATTGTATTTCTCCGAATAGAGACTTGTAAGGCTCTTTCCTACCTCTCACCCTCCAGTAGCATCCTCATCTCTCCAAGCACAACAGAGCCACTCTACGCCCTCGTTCGTCCTAGTCAGGTTCTGAGCCCCTCCTCTGACTCTGACAGTCGGTTTCGTCTACTGTCTTCGAAGCCTCTTCGTCTCATAGATAACTACATGGACGAATACGCTCCGCCTTCAGGGCCACCGCCTCCCAAGGCGCCAGAGGTCCCGGCCGGGTGGGTTGCTCGCTGGAACGAGCAATACAAAGAATGGTATGTTTTCTATGTCGCGCAAACTCGTAATCGAGGAAATGAATAATTCTCCAGACATGAGATGAGACTGACGACCAGCTACGTCTCCAGGTACTATGTAAACGTGTACACAAAAAATTCCCAATGGGAGAAGCCTACTGCGCCGGTATTCCCGGTTGACGAGAACGCTCCGGATGAGCCACCGCCAGGGTATGAGCCGGGCAAGAATGCGCCCCTGGCGGCGGATACCAAGAAGAACCCATATGAGAATCCATCTGATGAGAAGAAGGGGCTGCGTGACGCTGCGGCGAGCGAGGACGAGGACGCCAAGTTGGCGGCCAAGTTGCAGGCGGAGGAGGACGCCAAAGCTCGAGGGGGTCCAGCACCTCCCGTTGGGTATGGAACCGGCGGCGCCGCGGATTCATATACGCAGGGTCAATCGGGAGGTCAGCCACAGCAGCAAGAGCAGTTCCCGTCAGATCTACCGCCCCGAGAAGGGTCAAGAGGCAAAGACCGCGGCGGGTTCCTGGGCAAGCTGTTCGGGAAGGTCAAGAACCCGCAGCAGGGCCAGGCGGGCTATGGCAATGGCGGATACGGAGGATATCCCCAGCAGCCGCCACCTAGTAATTACTATTCTTCGCCGCCTCCCCAGCAGCAGTACGGCGGCTACCCTCAGCAAGCTTCTCCCATGGGCGGCGGCTACGGGGGATATCCCCAGCCGGGCTACGGCCAGCCCGGATATGGTGCGCCCGGTGGCTACGGCGGAGGATATCCCCAGGGCGCTTACCAGCAACAGGCGGCCGGTAGGAAGCCGGGCATGGGCGGCGGGATGGGCATGGGTCTTGCTGGTGGTGCGCTTGGTTTGGGTGCCGGCGTGTTGGGCGGTGCTCTGATTGCCGATGCTATTCATGACCATGATCAGTCTGAGTATATGCAGGGATATGGTAAGTCTTGTCTCCTTTCTTGACATCTTGATTAAGAACGCTGATAACTAATCCGCTTACAGAGGACGGACAGGATAATGATTTTGGTGGTGATGATTTTGGTGGTGGTGACTTTGACGGCGGTGACTTCTAATAATGGCGTATGGAACGTTCTTGTTCTTTTTCCTCTTTTGTTGCCAGGAAAGTGAGGTTGGACGGGTGTTGAGAATTTCCAAGGAGCAAAAACTTCCAACGACAGCAATTACATCTGAAGCTTGAAAAAATAAAATAAAATAAAATAAAGAGCGAATTGTCTGGCTGTGACTAGGGCTACGTTTAAATGCTTGTTCAACCAAAGTGTCTTAGATAATGACAGTTCAAGCCGCTAGGAAGTTCGAACAGTGTTCACATCAGTTGAGATGCACGCGCTCGAGATCTATCGTGTTATGTCACAAAAAGCCTTTACAATCAATCATACAATACAGCACATGACTTCGTCACCCTTCAGCCCCTCCGAACAGGCTCATTGCGCCCGTCATTGGCATTCCCCGGCCCCTCAGAGTCCTTCTTGCCCGAGCCAGCCAGGAAGGCAGCCATGTCGAAATTTCCCAGGAGATTCTGCTGCTGCGCGGTGCTGCCCATCATGGCATTCAGAGGGCTGTTACGCTGGGATGCTTCGAACTCGGCCTTGGTTTCGGGGTCCACTGCCATTTTCGTCAGTAGGTGACATTTGTGAATGTGAGGAAAGGGGGTAGAGGGAGGGGGGGGGGGAAGATGAATGGCCAAAACATGAAGCGGCGAGGGCCCAACGTACTGTTCTCAACTAATTTCGGCATGCCGATGAATATAACCATGCTGACGAGGCCCATCAGAATCATGGGGTTCTTCAAGATGCCCAGTATCGAGACTATAACTCGTTAGCAAAGTACATCTCCCATGACGTCTGCATCTCGGGTAAGGGAAAGTCATACAAGTCGGTCGGTCCACAAAGTAAATCTTCTTCCCAATGCTCTTCACCTCGACAGCACCGCCGTCTTTGACGGGCACCGCCTCGCCCTTGTTCCCCCATTCGTTGCCCCGGAAGGTATCCCACGCCTGAATGAGCGCTCGGCCGTCGTGGTCGACGGCCACGTCGATGCGGAGGGGCCGGTACCCATCGGTCGGGCAGTGCACGTCCGCGAGGTAGGACCCCGGCGTGACGTTGTGGAAGACGAAGGTGTTGGCGGAGGAGAGGGGCGCGGAGTGGTGCTTGGCGAGGGTCGAGAGGGTGGCGTGCGTGCTGGGCGGGAGGGCGAACGGGTTTGGCGTCGCGGGGAGGGAGAGCGTCAGGGAGGCAGCTGCGATGCAGGGCGGGAGGGAGAGAAGCGCGAGGAGATGCATCCTGGCGAGGTTCAGATGGGTGGTTGAGGTTGGCGGAGGGTTTGGGGCTGGAGCTGTGCGCGGATAATTTGTGGTGGTGGGGGTGCGATGAGTGATGCAGGTGGAATTGAAATGGATGCCTTTTTCGGCGTGCATTCACGGATGGAAGTGGGCGATTGTATCCGTGGCTGGAGCTCATCACGGAGGATTCATGATTTAGACTACGGAATGGGAGCTAGAATCTTTTTTTTTTTTTTGTCCAAGGTTCGAAAGCAGGCGCTTCCACCATTATACCGGGCTCGAGCATGGGACCGGTCACGCAACGTTCTTGTGATGTTATGCGCAATACCGAGGACATCATCTGGTCACATTCGCATCTTCCCGCATTGCTTCCTTTATACCATGCTCATCGTCATTTGCCATTGCCATACACAAGGCATCTACTTCCACCCACGCCTCGTCCTCATGACTTGGTCGCAGCCTCAGCCGCCTTGAACGACTGCTCGAAATCGGCGACGATATCATCAAAGTGCTCAATGCCAACCGAGATACGGATGAGATCCTGTTGGGAGGGAAAAAAAAAAATTGAAAAATGAAACGGAGCTACATCAGCTTTTCTGCCGCAGCATATAAATGGATGATAATTGCTCGAGGACGCAAGAACTTACCTCGGTGACACCAGAGTTGACCTTTTCCTCGTCCGTCAGCTGCTCGTGGGTGGTGGTCCAGGGGCTAAGCACACATTAACCAACTAGCTTCCCCGTCTTTTCTCGATGCGTCTTGCGTGCAGAACTTACTGAATGGCCAATGTCTTGGCGTCGCCGACGTTGGCCAAGTTGGAAATGAGCTTGAATCCATCTACAATCTGGCTGCCGGCGGCACCGCCGCCCTTGACGCCGAAGCTCAGGACACCACCGTAGCCCTTCTTGAGGTACTTCTTGGCCGCCTCGTGGTACGCATGGCTCTCCAGACCCGGGTAGCTCACCCAGCTTACGTAGGGGCTGTCCTCGAGCCACCTGGCCAGGGCGAGCGCATTCTGAGCATGTCTCTCGGCGCGCAGGCTCAGAGTCTCGACGCCCAGGAGCAACTGCTGCGCGGCAAAGGGGTTCAGGGCGGCACCGAGGTCTCGCAGGATCTCGACGCGCGCGCGCACGATGAAGGCCATGTTGCCAAAGGTCTCCCAGAACTTGAGGCCGTGGTAGCCCTCTGACGGCTCGACAAACTGGGGGAATCTCGTGCCGCGTTTGCCCCAGTCGAACTTGCCAGAATCGACAACGACGCCTCCGATGGTCGTGCCATGGCCTCCGATCCACTTTGTCGCTGAGTGCACGACGATGTCGGCACCATGGTCAATGGGACGGACGAAGAAGCCGCCGGCGCCAAAGGTGTTGTCCACGACGAGCGGCACGCCCTTCTCGTGAGCGACCCTGGCGATGGCCTCGAGGTCGGGCACGTTGTAGCGCGGATTGCCGATGCTCTCGACGAAAACCGCCTTGGTCCTGTCGTCAATGGCGGCAGCAATATCTTCTGCCTTGTCGCCGGTGACGAACTTGGTCTGGATGCCTAGGCGGGGGAGCAAGACCTTGAACTGGTTGTATGTGCCCCCGTACAAGTTGGTCGTGGAAACGATGTTGTCGCCCGCGTGGGCGAGTGTGCTGATGGCGATGAACTGGGCTCCTTGGCCGGACGAGGCAGCGAGGCCAGCGACGCCTCCTTCGAGCGCGGCGATGCGTTTCTCGAACACATCGACGGTAGGCTGAGAGGGAGCATGGCCGGGATTAGCCTCGTGTTTTTTTTTTCTCACGCACGCCCTGCTGTCAGCAATGATGGCCTTACGTTCATGACGCGGCTGTAAACGTTGCCAAATTCCTTGAGGCCAAATAGCCTTGCGCCGTGGGCTGAATCATTGAACGTGTAGCTCTGCGCCGATTAGTTTCAGACACCTTGGTTAAAAAAAAAAAAAACCCTTCTCTTACCGTAGTGGCATAGATAGGTACCGCTCTCGAATTGGTCGTCGGATCAGGCTCCTGACTAGAAACGCCCTTTCAATCAGTCACTGTTTCTCGAAGCAACATACATTGTACGACACATGATGCTCACCCAGCATGCAGCTGGAGGGTCTCGAAGTTCTTGCCCAAGTCAGACATGCTCCGAATCTAATAGCTACAGGCTTCAATCAGGATTTTTATTTATTTTTTATTTTAGGATATTCCTGCAAGTCATAGGGAGCAAAGACAGCAACACCAGAAAAAGACACAAGATAGAAAAAGATGAGGGGCTCGCCTCGCGCTTTAAGGGTCAGCACGAGGGTGCCCGTTACATGCATGCCCGCAAATCACCACCATGACAGCCCAATTGCGTTATTGCGAGCATGTTTTGCGCCAAGGAAGATCTCCGACAGCCTGGCATGGGGAAAAGAGTGGCCAGGTATCTCGAGATGCGTGGGGTCCAGCTCGCATTCTTGGGGTCGGGGCAGCTAGTGTACTTGGACGACTTGTCCGCTTTTGGCTACCCTCGCATCTGCAAAATTTGATATGACCATCTTCTCTGGTATCGCATCTACGAATGGTAGCTGTAGGCTGTCGGGACTCTCACGTATCTGCCGACACCCGTCCAGCCATCGCACATTTCTGGCTGGACTTGGAGGCAGGGTCATGAGGACCTGCATCGTCGATTATCTTTGTGGCATTATTATTATTATTATTATTATTATTTATGTTTCACTGGAGCGTGCTTGAAATATGTGTTGTGCGTGGCTTTAAATACGATCGGCGGTCTGCCATTATTCTTCTAATAGAAGGCATACCTCAAATGCTCGTCGTCACTCATGGCTCAAATTTCTTCTGAAGACAACGCCTGTTTGTCTCTGAGCTCTAAAAGAATGCACGAAACAATTTGCTTGCCTGTATCCGTGACTGTGTTGAGTCCTGTATCCTAAACCAAATAAACGGAAAGACATAAAACAATCATATATATTTCGCAATACATTGAAACGTCCCCTAAGTGGTACTACCGCCCTGTTCACATGCAGAGGCAGTTTAATGCCACGTCCCATATCACCCACACCGTAGCAGTACCACTCTCACTCTAAACCTCTTCCATCTTGATAGCCTTCTTCCTTGCTTCAGCGCCTCCGACAATCATTTTCTTCGCCGTTAAACTTGTTGATACGGCCCAAGCACTGAACGCGCCAGAGGCAACGACTGCATCGCCTCGGCTAGCACTGCACACGTTGCCTTGACAAAAAGTCAGATTGCCGACAAAAACAACGAGGGCGATGAAGCCGGCAAAATAGAAGATGGTGTTGAGTGCCTCTACAGCCAGGGATGCATAAGGATGGGACAGTCGACGGAAGAAGCGGGGGCTAAGCTCAAGATACGCGATCGACAAGATGGAGAAGATGGATGCGAATAGCGAAAAATCGATCGAGCTCGGGGTCGACCGTGACGATGCCATCCGATACCAGTTCACCACTATTTTCTGTCAGCGTTTGTTCATTGTCCCAGACACCCTTCGGGCCTGGTTCTGCCAGGAGCAGTAGTACATGGTCATTCAATCGATGACATACCGTAGGCAGACAGGCCAAGATTTCCTCCGGCTAATAGGCCTTGGAGCACCCGGAGCGCGATACTGCTGTATGAACTCATGATGGGTAACAATCATCGACAATCGGGCCAGAGTTCGGAGCGGCTGGGTAAGAGAGAGGTTTTGTTCTCAACAAGCCGAGAAGAGTCAAGGTTCAAGCGCACTAGAATAAAGTTAATAAATGCACGACAAGTCCTTGCGCAATTTGAAAATAAATCCTAATCCTGCCATCGTGTGATCGCAGCGCTGTTTTACACTTTACACATGGGTCGTGGCCCACACCACTTATCAAGCGAGCAAAGGTGTTGACAGATCAACATGGCAAGTCAGGGGGCGGGAGGGCCGAGCTAAAAGGGAGATGGAAACAAAAGAATCATACGGGAATGATCCTTATGCGTTTGACCATGGCCCCCAGTGCCTCATCTTGCGTTGCGCCCATGGATAGATGAGGACTGAGCCTCCAGAGGGGTCGTTGGGGGGCATTTGCAACATGAGGGCAAAGTCTGAGACTTTTCGAGCAGCATCTTTGAAACGGAGTGAACCGCACCTGCCGCATCCATATTCCATCGACAACCTCCGCCCCGCGACGCAATGCCATCCAATCCAGTCCACGGCAGGCGCAACCCGGGCAACTTTTTCTGTAAATGCCTTTATTCGTCAAACCACCAGCGCGGGACAAGAACAAGCTTTGTGCGTCGATGATAATGCTGCGGTTTGCCGGAGACCTGCATCACGGCTATCTCAGGTACTAACTCTGTGTAGTTCAAAGGCTCAGCCCATGTCAGTTCAGTGTCCGAAGTAGCACTTGGCCTTGCGCCGACACTCATCTTCAATACTATAGGGAGAAAAAAAAAAAAAAAAAAAGGAAGAACATATCACCAGTCGGAGGCATAACCCTAGCATCGAGGAGCCCGCTCTTCCGTCGCGCTTGATTCATCCCCTGCTGGCTTCTGACGCGCAGGTAAGGCTCCAACAGCGGGTAGCTTGGCCCCACAACCCCCTAGCTCGTGCGCCCCACCTCGAGTCTTCGGCGATAACGGACTGGCTGCAACAGTTCCAGCAACACCGTACATCTTAAATTCCAACATCACGATGCATCTTAAGTCTTCTCATAATTAGAAATGCCGTCAATCGCCGGCAGGCGGCTAAGCAGGGCCACATAGAGACTTGCGATATGCCTCTTTGTAAGTTTGATGATTGCGAAATACTACTGTTATAGTATAGATTATGACTATAAAGGAAGTGCCTCAAAAGAGAGCGTTTTTTCACTGGTATATAAGCCCTATTAGTACCGCATTGGAGCCTGATCGGCACATAAAAGGTAAGTATGGTCTCAATTATCCTTTATATCTCTTTGATACCCGAGAATGCTCCAACCTGATCCCTGCTTGCTTGGTACGCTTCAGGTGCCCTGAGGTTTCTCCTTATACCAAAGTGATTATAGGTACTTCTACAATTAAGGAAATTACTATAAAAGAGGAAACATCTTTAAAAAGAACGTCTTTTATTAGTGTATAATCCTTATTAGCACCAGATTAGAGTTATCTCGATGTTAAGAGAGATAGCTAAGTCCTTTATTCCCCGCTTCTACTGCGTTAGACATAGGTTACGAGACCTAATGTATCAGTCACCTTGCCTACCTCCTAATTAGCGTGGATTAATGCTTCAGCAGACCGCATACGGAGTTATATCTGTCATAAGGCACGAGTATTAGCACAAAGGCTCCACCGCAAACTTAGTGTTGTACTTCATTATGCTCCTGATGAATTCAATAACGGCTAAGGGCTGTGGTGGATATTGTATAACTGTGAGCGTTGACGCCGGATCGTCCTCGTGGACGACGTACAGCCCCTCGACATAACTGGCTTGATTCTTTTCTAGGAAGGCCATTCGTTGCTGTCTCTAGTAACCGGAAGGTATTGGTTGTTGGTCCAGAATACTGTGTCGCAGGGGCTTAATTCCCCTCTGTAATAAATAGATTGGACCTAGCAAGGCTTCGGATGACCAGATTAGGCCTGACAAGGAAGATGCTACAGGGAAAATTTCTATAAGAAGGGGACTGTTTCTACAGGAGAAGGATCAAGCTCGGGCTTCCGCAAGCTTTTCACATTTGATCTTGTTAGCTTTTGAAGGTAGGCTTCAAGCTTCGTTTGTGCAAGCACGAGTGGCTACGGCTAGCTCCTTTTAGACACTATTGATACTTTGTTTCTTTTGATCTTTGATACTTTATTATATTGATTTATTTATTTAAATACTCTAGCCTAGTGTAATGGACTGACCTAGTGGCTGCTGCTAACTAGCGTTTATAGTGAGAACTATAGTTATAGGGAGGAAAGGGAAAGAGAGGAGGAACCAGGAGCCTCCCTATGTCCCAGTACTATATACCTAGGGGTGGGTCCCTCCCCTTAAGAGCCCCTTTTAGCTTATGCTCTATAGCCGAGGTCCTTCCTGTAGGGCCCAGCGAAGTCCGGCTAACCCGCGGACGAATGCGGCCCGCTTCTATCTAACCACCTACATAGACAGCCTGTTCCTCTCCTGTCGTCTTCTATTTCTCTATCTAAAGACCCGAGCCTAAGGCTCGAGTCCATAACAGTTATCTCTTTAAAAGAGGTTAATGTTTAACCCTCTAGGGTTAGGGTTAGGGTATTAGGGTTACTGTAGATATTACATAATAGATATTAGAGAGGTTGTTATTATTATAGATAACGAGGAAGGTTGTTATTATAATAGATA
The DNA here is from genome assembly GCA_000729835.1 of Atkinsonella hypoxylon. Taxonomy (NCBI): domain Eukaryota; kingdom Fungi; phylum Ascomycota; class Sordariomycetes; order Hypocreales; family Clavicipitaceae; genus Atkinsonella; species Atkinsonella hypoxylon. Next base: position 3,841 of record JFHB01000025.1, on the reverse strand, counting down.
ATAAAAAAGGATATTATTATAGTAGATAATAGGAAATTACGTGTAGTTCTAAGGGTTGTATAATTACGTAATAAAAAGAGTGTTATTAAAGATACTTGTTGAGGGGGAATCCGACCGTGCAGGGTTGGATTCGTAGATGGAGTGTCGGATTCGACGGGTTATATAAGGGGTTATGAAATAAGTCGTATGAGTCTCTTTTGGGAGCATCTGTATGTAGTATGAAGTGATTGATAATTGTTGAGTTGAATCTGACTACCTGAGTGTCGCTTCTGACTATTTATACATGGTTGCGGTCACGTGTGCTGGTGACCTGCGGATCCATAGGATTATCCCGTAACAATACTAAGTATTTATAATAATAGAATAGTGTAAATTGCTTGCTTAATTCCTCTAACTTAGGAGAGAGGAAGCGGCCTATATATAGATAATTCTAAGAATAGAAGAAAGAGAAGAAGAGAGAGAAAAACAAGAAAGGGGATAGCTAGATACCTGAAAATCCTACAGCTTGTAGAGCTAGAGGATGCTGAGTAATCTATTGCACTGCCTCTATAAGAGGCACAGATATTAGTATGTATAGATCTCTATAATAAAGGAAAGATAACAGACTAGATAACCCTTGCTTCTAGCTGCCTACCCCTGTTATATCCTATCCTGGTCTACTATACCTGCTTGTTTCCTACACCTGTAACGGACTAGGTCTTTGACCTAGTCTTGTAATATAGATGTCAATTGTACAGAGTCGTGTGACTTGTACAATACGTATCCTTTTGCCATAGGGGGGCGTCGGGCGGGGATTGGGCTAACACATCCGCTATGGCCCAATTGGGCCACTCCATGACAACACCTAGTTGTTGTAACTAGATTCCTTTGTGCTACTGTTGGAGTAGTTATGCTAGTTATAGCTGTTGGAGCTGATGTTGCATGAAGCTGGCGATGTTGGTATCGCTGGTGTTGTGGCTACTTTTGACAATTTTCATGCCTATAGGCAAGTATTAGCACCTCCTCTGGGATTTCTCCGTTATCCTGTTTATTTTTTCTTACCCAATGAATACGGCGTTGACTACGTATGGCGCAAGTGTAACGTAGGGCACCCACCTACGGAACCCACCTATATTCGGAACGCGAATTGCTACAACAACAACATTCTATTAGCGTTAAATTATTCAGCGCCATAAGCTAAGAATGGCTGTAATTAGTATTGCCTAGCTACTAAGCTGCTACTTATAATATAGATCCTTAAAACTAATATTAGTAGCAGCTGTAGCAGCCTCCTAGAGCACTAAAAGGCATTACTAAGCCTTTTCTATATCCTTAATATTAATAAATTTTTTATTTAGGTTATAAGTAACTTTCTACTTTTTCTATAGTTTATATTAATTAATTTAATACTAAAGGTTCTAAATCTAGCGCTTTATATTTATTAGCTTAAGGTTTTTATTATTTAATTCCTTCTAGATTTTATAAAATAATTAATAGTAAGCTAAGCTTAATACTTATAGTTTAATTACTTAGTTAATAAGCTAATAAATATAATAGCTATACTAAGGGGTTATAAGATAGTTATTTTAACTATTATTTATACTTACTAAAGCTAGTATAAAAGGTTTTTTAGCTAATAGTAGTAATTTTAATAGAAAAGGTTTACTAATATTTAAAGAGTAAATTTTAGTAGCTTTTTAACCTACTAAGATATTTCTTTTTATAATTCTAGCTTTATAAGCCTTATAGTAATATTCTAGAAATAGAGACTTACTTATAGAGGTTGTTATTAATAATAGTTAGAAGTCTATAATTAAAGCGCAATAGTTAGCCTTAATAGGCGTAAAAACGCCTACATTAAGTAGTTATAGTATATATAATAAATATTCTAGTAGAAAAAGTAGATAGATATTGTTTTTAAAGTACTTAAGTATAAAGTTATTATTAATATAACTATTATAACTATTGAAAATAATAGGGATTACAGGACTAGATATCTAAGAGGGTAGTAGTCTCTTAGATTTAGCACCTGTAATTGCTCCTAGCAATTATCACGTAGTGGAAGCAGCAGCGGCCTAAATTAAGCTGTAGTGTATAGTATAGATCACGTAGAGGCAATAGATAACTATAATAGTAGTATCTTTATATTAAGAGCGCTGTAATAAACTTAGTAAGAGTAGGATCTTAAATCTTTCTAGTCCCTTATAGACCTACTAACTATATTAGCAGGCTATAGTTGCTAGAAGGGGCTTATAAGCTACTTTATAATTTCTGCAAAAAGATTTACTATATAAAAACAAAAAAATCGACTTACAGCTATACAAACGAGACGCCTATATACACAATTTAATAAATTCCACTAATAATAAGTAATCCTTATAAGTAACTCTATCTAACAATTATACTATTAAATAGCCCTAATTCTTAGCTTTTAAATAGTATACTTCTTGAATTTCTACTATTGCTAGTTGTAGAGAAAATCGCTATTAAAGTTAACTATAGGTTAGGCAACTTTACCTTAGTTAATTCTAGATATTTTGCATTTAGTAATAGCAATATCTCTACTAAAAATTAACGTAATAAGACCTAGTTAGGGTTACGTAATAGAGCAACTAACAAGCAACTAGTAAGCATAAAAATAGGCTATATAGGGTAGCTTATTTTTAATACTCCCTCTAGAAATGTAAGAAGTAACTAGTTTTACAAGCAACTTAGCTCCTTTAAAGGATATCTAAGTTAGAATTAACTAACGAAATACAGTACTAATAATAGAACTAAAATAACATAACTAATTCTAGTAATTACAGGGTAGTTATAGTTAAATATAACTAGTTATTGTTAATTGTTTTTATTGTTTTCGATTTTTAACTATTTTTCGTTGCTTTTCGATTTTTTAAGTATTTTTATTGCTTTTATAAGCTAGCTAGAAAGCTCTAGTAACTTAATGAATTGTTAATGCTTTTAAATAGCAAGAGGCTTAGTTAGGCTATCTACTAGCATCTAATTTATATCAATATAACTAACCTTAGCTATACCTTTATAAATCTTTTTCCTAATGTAGTTAAACTTTAAAAGGGTGTGCTTAGTTCTACTATACAACGTTAGGTTGTAAGCAGTAACTATAGCGCCTTGATTATTACACCTAATAGGAATAGGAGGGGTTAAAGGCAGCTTTATCTCCTTAAAAAGGCTGTAGAGCCACTCTAATTCCCTAATAGCTTTAGATAATTGTTAAAAATAAGCTACCCTGTATAGCCTATTTTTATGCTTGCTAGTTGCCTGTTAGTTGCTCTATTACATGACTCTCATTAGGTCTTGTTACGTTGATTTTTGGTAGAGATATTGTTGTTACTAGATGCAAACATCTAGATTTAACTAAGGCAAAGTTGCCTAACCTATAGTTCACTTTAACTGCAATTTTCTCTACAACTAGCAATAGTAGAAATTCAAGAAGTATACTATTTAAAAGCTAAGAATTAGGGCTATCTAATAGTATAATTGTTAGATAGATGTTACGTGCTGAATATGTTATATAGAGCTTGATACCGTCACTTCCTCTAACTGAGGTTGTGACTAAACCTTTTAGTGCAGTGGTCAAGCATTGCATTAAGGCCTAATTAATCCGTAATATATAGTAGCAATTGCTTGTATGTTTGATTCCTGCAGCTGCGGAATTTTTCAGGTCTAGGTCTAGTTGCAGAGCTAGCTACAGGCTTAGTGTGCGTATAGTAGAGACTATAGGAGTGCAATTCCCTACTAGTAACAATTCTAGGCTTAGTGCTAGATCTACTGTATACTAAGCTTAGAAGGTCCCTCTATTAGCTAGGTTAGCTAACACTTGCTAATGGCCGCGGCATCTGTT
>JFHB01000024.1:0-262178 GCA_000729835.1 Atkinsonella hypoxylon | reverse complement strand
TGTAGCAGTGGCTGCGTTCGCCGGTCTTGTGTCGGAAAAGAGTGTAGTAGTAGCTGCGTTCGCCGGTCTTGTGCCGGAAAAGAGTGTAGCAGTGGCTGCGTTCGCCGGTCCCGGATCAGTGTCCGACTCAGAGTCGAGCTCGAGCGGCTCTTCATGCTTCCATCTCCCCATATACCTAAGGGACCATTTTTTTTTTCCAGATGCCTTGCTTGATCCAGTGATTCTTGACGTTCTCCATGGCCAGTTCGCCCAAGTCCTTACCCACTGGTACACTACGGATACCCCTGTCGTGAGCGTCGAGAATCAATTTCAATTCTTCGCTTTCCTGGGCATCGAATTGGTTTCGAGGATATGATGCGTAATAATCATGTCTTAGCTGCCATTCCCGTTTATCGCGGCGTCGCTGCTCCTCGTCCTCAGGTTCAGGGCTTTGGGTTAGAGTTGAGTTGTGCGATAGGGAGGATTTGTAAGATGGCGGAGATTCGCTGAAGCGCTGTCTCGCACGATCAAGTCCTTGAGGATCGTCGAGTAGCGCTGCTAGAGCTCTTTGAGTCCTTAAGAGCCCGGGTCCTCGAATTGGGTCAGCCATGAAGGGATAGTGAGTCGAAGAATAGAGGCAGAATTGCACAGAATTGTAGGGAGCAGAATCAGGAGCAGAACTCAATCAGGAGCAGAACTCAATCAGGAGCAGAACTCAATCAGGAGCAGAACTCAATCAGGAGCAGAATCAGGAGCAACGTCTTGCGCCCCCGACTCCTTTCACCGCCTTTCCGGCCCCACCCAAAAAAAAAAAAAAGGAGGTCCACACAGAGATGCGAGCAGGGATGTAATGAGACACCCCGATCATCATAGCCTGTAGTATTGGCTCTGCGCTCTTCATCTTGCGACATTGCGCAGGCCCAGCCAGGCGGGATTCCAGTAAATCTCGGGTCTAGACCATGTCCAACCAACGCACACATGGTCTGGACCCGAGATTTACTGTACTCCCCAGCTAGGCATGAGTCAATGGGCTGGTCACAGAGACGTAGATCGACCAACCAGAGATGCTACTCGAGATGCTACTCGAGATGCTACGGAATAGGAATCCAGGAAAGAGGTAAGCCCGCTACGTACTTACTATAGGGTTATTACAGTTCGGATGGCTAATTTACCTCTTCGGGCCTCGTGCAGCATCAAGGTGCCTATTCGGCCTCCTGCAGCCTCAAGGAGGGGGTCCGAGCAACAGGCAGGACTTTTGACTTGACTCTCCGTACTCTATCGGCATTTACTCTATTGGCATTGGCATTCGCTGTTCGTTCCATCCATCCATCCAAGACGCTGTTAATGGTTGGCAATATATATAGCTAGCTCTGTCTTATGCTCATGGCTCCAACTCACTTTAGTCGGCATCCGCGATTCCCTACTCCAGATTTTACCGACTCCTCATCACCATTTGAAATGCCTCATCCTCTGACTCTTTTCTCCCTCATCCCCCAAAACCCGCCAGCTCAACGAACCGTAGCCCATCCATCCAATGAGCACCTTGTCTCGAGGCTCAATGGGGGTGGTGTACTTGTTCTGGACATTGGCCATGTACGGTCCAAATCGAGTAGTACTACTCTCGCCACGCTGGGCCGTGGCGATACCGATATCTTTGTGGAGGGCGCCAGTATCGCGAGGATACAATGCTCTTTTGAGATTAACTTTGACACGAACGTCGTTATGTTTTTTGACAGATCCCACAATCAAACGAGCCAAGTCTACGGTGAGAACGCTACACCATTCGACAACCGGCGCACTCGCCAAGCTGTCGTACAAAAGCGCCTTAACACGATTATTGGAATGGGCGGCCAGAGGCAAGATCTTGTGATGTTCGAGTTGAGGTGGTGCTCCAGCGACACTGAGACAAGAAAGATCATTCAGAACCGAGGAAGCATTCCTTTCCTGGAAGACCCCCGTCTCGCTCGGACCATTGACGATACGGAAACCGTGTTACCGTCGCAGGTGGCAACTAGAATACACACTCCAGGCTCCAGGCAGTCCAAGATGATTTATGTGAAACTGGATGAAATTGGATCTGGCCAATTTGGACAGGTTTGGAAAGCCATTAATACGCATTCGGGCAGGTTTATGGCCGTGAAACTACTAAAACGGCCATCAAGTAACTCTGTCTATTTCAACGCGTCACTGAAGCGGGAGATAGAAACTCTCTCTTGTATTACGCACGTAAGGGACACTTCTCTATTTTCAAAGTGCAGAGACTGATCATAATGCTAGCCTCACATTGTTGAATATATCACGTCACAGGGCTGGGACGAGCCGATTGTTGAGATCTTTATGGGTCTAAACGATGGTAACTTACAGTCGCTGATCAATAACGGGTGTTCTATTCCGGCGGACCAACTCGGTTTTACGATATTCCATCACATGCTCCAGGCACTCGATTGCCTGGCAGCAAAGGGAATCGTTCACCGGGATGTGAAGCCGGAAAATATCCTCTTTATGTTACAAAAGGATGGCACCTTCCGGTTCCAACTCGGGGATTTCGGTCTCTGTAACCGTGCTGCAATTGCGGTTACACAAGCTGGCACCCCCATTTACATGGCGCCAGAAATGTTTCAAGGACAGGGCCAAACTCACAAAGCGGATATATGGTCTTTATTCGTCACGATGTTGTGGACGATAGACGCGGATGGATTCCGCGATCTGTCACGTAACTTCGAGACTTATGCTCACACGCAAGAAACGGTTTTGCGTATTGCCAACAACTCCGAAAGTGTATCGAAAATCCGGGAGATGGCGGTGTTTGATCCAGAAGGGCGTGCCTCGGCAGCACAAATGCTTATCAAGATATTTAACGGGCAAGGTCTCTTTAATCCGCGGAATAAAGTTCCACCTCTTGTCAGTCCTGCTCGAATTGACACCAGTGTTCCGACCTCCGCTGTTGCTCCATTAGCGAATCCAACACCAAGGACCAAGGATGGTGAGAGAGCGGAAAACAGGGTTGCAGCTGCGGGTCAATACCGTGTTGAGAAGCCGTCCTGAAGCAAGCTTCAATGATAATCTATGAATCACGTCGATTGCAACAGACTAGTTAAATGTAGGCAATTCCTTATATTCAGAGCAATGTATGGTCTTGTCTATATGGAGGCTATCTTTCGCGATATTCCCTGCAACAACACAAGGCGCAGGAAACTGCGTTGCCGTCCATCCTGTCTTCTCCTCGATTGCCTCGGGATCTGACGACTGCACTATCAAAATATGGGACTGGGAGTTTGGCGAGCCGGAACAGACGATCAAAGGCCATACGCAACCAATAGGGGATATTGACTATGGTAGCCTAGTATGGGGTACTCTAGTTACTGGCTTCGTGCAGCACTGACCTCGCCATGAAACTATGGGACCCTACGGACAATTACAAGAATATCCGTACGTTGCAAGGACACGATCATAGCATTTGCTCCGTACGTTTCGTAGCCTCTGGATCTGCTAATGGAGGCTTAGGGAATCTACTCGCTAGTGCAAGCGGCGATTAAACCCTCAAGATCTGGAACGTTGACATCTGGCATTTCATAAAAAAGCCTTGAAGTTGCACAATATATCGCGAAATCCCCGAGTTGAAATTGAGAGGTGCCATCCTCTTGTAACATAAAGAGAATGTTTTCCGGCTTTACATCTCGGTGAACGATTCCCTTTGCTGCTAGGTAATTGAGTGCCTGGAGCATGTGATGGAATATCGTAAAACCGAGTTGGTCCGCCGGAATGGAACACCCGTTATTGATCAGCAACTGTAGATATTTATAGCTATCCTCTCGTGATATAAAGAGAATGTTGCTAAATGGGGGGACCAGCTTGGGTCACCGCGATTGCAAACACTGAGATAAGACTATCAAGCTATGTGATGCTCGCGGTACTTGTTTGGACATGCTTGTCGGCCACAACAATTGGGTTAGCGCGGTAGTCTCTCACCTCGGCGGCAAATATCTCCTTTCGGTTGCAGACGATAAAACAATGCGGTGCTGGGACCTGGGTCAAGGACAATGCATCAAAGTGTTGGAGGGGTTTCATGAACAGTTCATCACTTGTCTTGGTTGGGCTCCAGGAGTTCTTAAAACACATCTATAGCTAACGACGACAGGGCTAGTGTACAGCGTGGTGCGCATATAAAGACAGGTCCCCAAATGTCGCAACTCCGCTACATTGTCGCCCCGGTACGTATGGATATAACTGTGGAAATCTTTTCAGGCTGAATGGCGTTAGCAAGAAAGGCTGTCTGACAATCAACGGGTCTACAAGAGCTAGACGAGACGCCGAGAGTCGCGTCTCGCAGCCATCGGGCTGCATTCTTTGGTTCGGTTTGCAAGTCCCACATACTTTCGGTATACTTGATTGACCACGATAGGACGTATTCGGGCCCGAAGCTGGTTATCCTAGTGATGAATTCCCTACCTCCCTCATATAGCTCTATAGCATGATCCATGCAGCCATTGGTATACTTTTCCGTTCCCTCCTTCCACATGTCGTCCAAACCTCCTAACCACCAAATTTTTAGCTGTTATATATGCTCCCTCTCGCCCAAGGTTTTCAATAGTCACTTAAACTGGAATCTAACGTGGTTTAAACTACATTCTACCACGTTGATTCTCGCAGGCGTCTTATCTCTCGATCACTACCGCTGGGATCACGATTCCGTTATCAGGATTGAAGGTACCCAGTGCACCGAAAACAAACTGGAAATCGACAACTGAAAATGAGAAGATGGTGCGACTCAGCCTCGTCCAAGTTGCACTTTCGACGTGCGTCTGTCTTTTTGCGGCTTGTACGTAAGCCCCTAGGTGGTGGAGGAGTGCTAACTCAGTAGGAAGCCTATGGCCTCGAGACAAAGTCTTGGCTTGGCATCTTTCAATACACCCCAAAGACGACTACGTGGAGAAACCCATTACGACTCTTTCACTCAAGATTCCAGATCTCAAACTCTGACATTGTTGCGGCGTGAGCGAGCTTTAGCTGCTGGTTCTCTGAATTGGCATGGGTCATAATATTCACAGCATCACAACGGTCAAGGCTGCTCAGGAAACGCAGAGCGGAGCAAGAATTCACCAGACAAATGTATTGCGTGACCAGAAACCGTTAGATAAAGTCAATATCAACACAATCCTGGTTGGGGCTAGTTGAAGTAGCCGTGGAGGTACAAGGCTGAAAAGTTGGCGCCTGGAATCGTGCTTGTCTGGTCACCTACTACCTTGAAGCATTATACTCACTGAATGGGATCGTTCAATAGACATTCTTCAGAGCTGGCCACATATACTGATTGAAGATTCATCAACGTTGTGTTATGTATGGTAAATTTTTTGGCATCTCGCTCTACGCCTTGTTCATACTAGGTATTTTTGCACAGAGACACAATGGCTGAAGCGGTAAGCTGCATACTTGATGGGTCGACAGCCGTATCATTGCATGATATAATTGTCTAGAAGTCTCTGGGAGAGTCTTGTGCATGCACAGCAATGTCGCAAGATATCTGGCCCGATAGACGGCGGGCCGAACGGTGAACCCCAGATGTAGATGTCCAACACGTCGCCAGGGCGCGAGCAATACATTCTCGAGAGTGAATGGTCATCTCCCAGTGATCATTCGCGTTAGCGCGCGGTTGAACACCGTGCTGATGGCGCATGCTGAAGCGCGGTTCTTATCAAGGCGGACTGTTGCGGTGAGGACCGGACGACCCACGGTGTTTGACGACAGTGACAACTTGCAAAGCTACACTGTGTCGCGGGGGTGCGGAGCTTGGCAGCGCCACTGCAACACAGTGCGAACGACCAGCTACCATCACTGTATGCCCCCTTCTCGGGACATTATACAAATAGGCCGAATGCATCGGTATGTTTTTTTGCTCCTTGGGACTGATTAAGACATCACCCCGATGCTACTTGGCCGAAACTCCAAATCTAGCGAGACCAATTCAAATTGAATTTCTAGCCTGTTTCAAGACCCTGGTATGCATCCCAATGGACGTGGATATCTCTGTTAAAGATTTAACCGACTTTGGGAGTGCCACGAGACTGATTTACTCAATTCATTCGCTTCATGGCCACTTTTGGTTTCCTCCAGGAGCGGGAAGCCAGTTTGTGAACAGTTCCCGGATGGACGCTGCAGTCGTCGTAGCGGACCTAGTCACGCCGACGGCGCTGCAAGGATGTCACAGCCCAGAGCAGATGCTACCGTCTACATCTTTCGCCTCTCTTTATCCTATAATCTAACGGCCTCTGAACTTGAATCGCCAGCGGCCGGAAGAACTGAGCTTCAGAAGAAGCTGTACGTACTGCGTTTAGCCGCACCCACAAGCTCATACTGACTTCGTGTCTGCTTCCGCAGCCTGGCGGTACAACCAATTCAGCAGTAGTGGTGGCCTTGTATTAGTATGATCAGAGATATTTGACGGAAAAAAAAAAAAATTTTTTTGAGACTGATGCTCAATTTGAATCTGAGAAAACGATTGATTCTGATCTATAACGCACTTGTTAACATAAATGTGAAATGTTTTGTTTATGGCTTCGTGAAAAGAGCAGTGCCCAATTGAGGCATTTTCACTCCACAGACGTTGTACCGATGATTGAGTATGCACAAAGGCCCATCGTGCTCAGAATCAATGTAATTGTATCAGAGTCAGTGTTTTGAGAGTATCAAAGTTCCAAAGACATGGTGTCTATGACAAAATATCTCAAACATTTCCGGCGCAACTCTCGGGGCAATTCGGAGTCGCGACTCGGTGTCTCAATAGTGACTACCTTATCGGACGGGACAATTCGCCATGGCTATCCACTCAAGAGCCATCGAGTTAAAAAGATTGCTTTGACACTATCATCATTCCAATCTTGACACTGCCACTCACTAGCACTAAAAAACTCCTGTTTCTAACTACTAGGATAATTCTTTTCAAGCACCATGGCGGACAAGGATTACATGTCACCCAAGTTCGAAGGTTAGTTCCGACAACTCTTTTAAGATTCGATAAAACCCATGTGTTGATGAGATAGTTTTAGACATTTCAGGGTGCCAACTAGCACTTTTTGAATGGGCCGAGAGCTATGACTCAAAGGACTGGGATCGGCTTGCGCAGTGCATCGCGCCAACGCTTTATGTAATGAAGGCCTGCAAAATCCCAAACATGGCAGGAGAATGGCTGAGATCTGACTATTCTATCCAGGTTGACTATCGATTTGTCATGGGCCAGCTCTGGGAATCACTGCCCTCCAAAGAGTTCTTGGCCATGGTCTCGGACAAGCACTTCCTCGGCAACCCGCGGATCAAGACGCAACACCTGATAGGTGTCAGTAAATGGGTTCAGACGAGTTCCAATGAGATGATTGGTTATCATCAAATGCGTGTCGCACACCTCAAGTATCGTGATGATGCATTAACAGAGGTATTGTACAGGGGCCACGCTTACGGCAAAGGTACTATGCAGTATCGAAAGGTAGATGGTGTGTGGAAGTTTGCTGGTGTGCAGCCGGATGTTAGATGGAAAGAGCATGATTTGGACAAAATATTTGAGCATTAAAGGCGATGGATCTGGAATATATGCCAATAGATGATTTTGTATTGACTCTGGTACCCACTACGGATATGTTTGTCTTTTACCATGGGTGTTCTTTCTTGGGTGATTTAATTGCTGTACTTGCGGCAAAAATGATACAAAAGGTACGTGGTAGCGAATCGCCTACAACTTATTTCTTTTCTTTGTTGAATTCTTGAAGTGCAATTAGCATATTGCCTCTACGCTTCATGATTTTCGATGCCAACGCTGTCACACATGTACGGACTAGGTTGCATCTTTACCCAGCTGTAGGAGAGGTTCAACTAAAACAGAATGGCAAGTAATTGAAACTAGCTGTGATATCAATAGCCAAGCACAAAAATCTCCAATTGTCGGATTCTCCAAAATTGAACTTCCACTAACAGAGAGTCCCAGCTGTGCCCTCCATTCCTCCACAATCACGAGTTTCATGACTGTCAACGCATATGTTAGCAAAAAAGACATGGTTTTTCAAGACCTTTGACATCTAATACTGTCTCATAAGCAATGAGTTGAATGGCCTTGACTTCTAGTACGGTGGTGGTTTCATCTGCTTTTCAGGTAAGGTATTCTGTGCCTCGGAGGGAGTTTTCTTGGTCGCGTAGTGGAACGCAGCCATTTTACCGCAATGTATACGATTGAGGTGGCGCTTATTAATAAGAGTGTGACGACGGTCGCATTGAGAATCGACATCGTCAGGACATTTCCTAGAAGAGCTCCCGTCACTGTAGTTGAGTAGCTTGATAGTCTCAAACACTTGTTTAATGTGTGTTATCTCTCGTAAAATCCGTCGTGATGGTTTGAGTGACGCGGGGTGTCCTGAGCCGAATAAATGAGGCATTTGGTACAACTGTGAATTAAGGAAGCGCCGACGTGCATTCCGTATGCAATGCTACACTGTCGGAGCATTTTTGGGGCCAGGGGCCGCTACCGGATAATAACCCGGCCGTACCGACTTTGGGAGCATTATAATTATAATCAATGGCAGTAACTATCCGATTGTATCTGCTTCGAATAGTATGCTACTCGAACTATAATTCGCCATGTTAGTAGTACCTCATCTTCTGGATGCCGCTGGAGGTATTGTTGTTTCCCTTTTCATATACACCGGTGTGAGATGCTTACGGAATCCTCTCTCACGTACAGCAAGTCCGAGCTGAAAACATGTTAGGAAGCTAATCGTGTCAGTTAGTGACTGAGACTCTTGGTCTTCCAAATGCAACGGCAGCTGAAGTCGTGTTCTTTCAGTCCTCAACAGGTCGCAAAATTGCGGGTGGTCTCTTCATCTACATTATGGTATATTTGCAGGAACAGCGGCTACTGGGCTTCTTCTTCCTATGCTGGTCATTGGGAGGAATGTCAGACGTCAGGGTACTCGTAGGGCACCCTAGAGGTAAAAAATGTTGGGATGCACATCCGCAATATCTGTGTTGTTGTTCTGGGTCCACTGATGATCTTAAATGCCAAGAATTGAGAGAGGGATTGAAGTTACAACTCGAGGGAGAACCCCATGTTATGAGTATTTACATAGTTTATTGGCAGAAAAATACCTCAATTCCATGACAAAGTCAATTCTCGACTCATAGAATATCACGATCTATGCCTGTATTATAGTGAAATAGCTAACGTCTGATTCCATCGTCAGAGTAAGCCGAAACACTCTCAGAACACAGTGACAAGTGTCCTGCCCCTTCTTCTGTGCATAATGCGCGTTGGTATGTGCTTCTTGCCGTGGAGTTGAGGGCACTCAGCTCCTCACTTTCAGACATTCGGACGAGAGGAGGTCGGCACGTAAAGTTCCCGGTGGCTGAACAAGACAGCTTGTTTAAATTTCGGGGTCTGATTCTCGGTCTGATTTTCGAAAAATCTCCCTCTACCCAAGATCTTACACCCATTTAGCTAAGACGCACAGAGAAAAAAATGCCTTAGCGTTCCGAGCAATATCTTACCATCCCCCCTTAAGATTGCAATTATCGGCGCCGGTCCAGCAGGGCTGACCCTGGCTGCTCTTTTGGCAGCAGGCAACCATGAGTTTGACTTTACCGTATTGGAACTGAGGGCAAGACCAGATCCTTGCGATTTGATTCGGCCTTCTGGCAATCTCGACTTGCAGGAGGAGTCCGGTCTTGAGGCGATAAAAGCATGTGGCCTTTATGACCGTTTCCTTCAACTAGATAGCGGTTGCACCGAACAAACTACCATCGTCGACAAGACTAGCAAGGTATTTCTGGATCATCTCGGACAAGGTCGTCCTGAAATTTCGCGAAATGCATTGACTCAGCTCCTTTTGTCGGTCATCCCCGAGAACCGCATCAAATGGCATACCAAGGCTCTTCTTATTTTCATGCATGATATATGTATACTTTGTTGTTTTTTCGGCGTTGGTTTTTTGTATTCATATAGGACTCGGGGTATTAGCTCGGCCCAAAACCAGCGTAATACTCCAGATCATTTCAGCTGCATTCACCTGAGTCAGCTATTCAAATTTTCGAGCCTTCTCTTTGGCAGAGATCTAGAAATTTTGTACGACTATCGTATTTATTTTAACTAACGGTATACACTAGTCATGTCGCAACACAGTCATAAATTCACTGTGCTAGGCGATAAGCATGAGTTCGACTCCGAGAAATGGGCCGCCAGCAGCGCCGAAGGACTCCCCAAGAGACATGCAGATAGTAATACTAAAGTCTTGATTGCAATTGCTGGATTTTGTAGCCTCATGATAGCATTAAGCTTTTAGAGGAAAGGTCATTATTGTCGTTGACGTCCTCGAACGTAATGTGGAACCAAACAGCGGTAAAGTTTTTGACCTGAGTATATTTCCTCAAAATCTACTGACATTGGGAAACAGGTGACATTATTATTATTCAGCCTTCCGGAGTTGCTGTCATTGGCCAGATATGTTCCGCGAAATTGAGGAGCAAAAAGTTGATGCACCGACATGTTACGTCCACCACAGTGGCAAAGTCATCTGCGGCCCTTCAAATCCGGTTACAATAACCCGGAGCATATTTTCAAAAAAAATAAATAGTCATTTCGTCGGGCCCGTCCAAATACGAAAGGAGCTCTACGTAATGCTTCTCCGGCTGATCATAAATTTGTGCCGTGGACAGTCAAAGCGGTGCAGAAAGACATTCGGGAAGGGAAAACGGATGGAACATCAGTTGGATGGCAATTGTTCATAGGCTTTGTTCCAGTACTTTTAGCGCATGAGCTTTGAAAATTTGTCCGAGAGGCTGGAGAGGAATCGACCCGAGTTGGTCTAAATAATAACAAGGTATTGAAAATAGAATGAAGTATGACCCAGATGGCCTGCTATATGTGCGATCAGGGGTTAGGAGCGAGAATTGGAAGCAGGACAGCGATGGGCGATTGCGCAGGATTTGAATAGTCTCGACGGAGGCTATTGATGGATGTGACATCCTTAATTCCAAATTAGTTAGCCTGGCGCGTCCCGACGGTTCGGTCCGGCTAACGGCAAGGCTGCGCGTACCACCCACACTTTCTTCGGGTCCACTTTCTAGTTGGTTGCTCGTCACCTTTATTAAAAAGCACCAGGTCCGGGCGTTCTGCAATCACTCAAAAAAAAGAAGACTAGGCTTTCTACTTAGTCAACAGTAAATACAGCACCTTTATTCGCAGCTTGACGGAAGGCTGAAATCTCGTCAAACTTCTTGTGGCACTGTTTTTCATGTTTTCAGCTGCGTTATTGCAATTTATTTTAGGTATTTTCTGCCGCACTAGGCCGCTTTAGGCAGACTTCCCCACTGGTAGGACTTTTAACTTAACTCTCCGCATATATTCCGTAGAGCGTATATATATACAGCATATACTAAATATAAAATAGCAATTTAATATACTGTAGGATTTTGCAAATACCAAAATTTTCACCGCCTATCTAAATAGGCTGCATTATGGCCCTCACGTAAATGGTCTGGACCTGAGATTTACTGGAACCCCTACATGCAGCCCGCTGTTACCGCCTGCCGCATTCGGTCATAGTCGTAAAAGGCCCCACTTGCACCTGAGATGAGCTGAAACTCCCTCACATAATGCCACATTTCATCTTGGACAGAGTTTGTAATACATCTGACATCTTATAGTGAAATGCGCCATCTCGTTCAGAATTTCTACTTAGACGGTGGGGTTTGCAGCAGTCATAGAGACCGATTTCACCGAACTATATGTATATACTGCAGGCATTGACCTCCTAGGTTTGGTGGCCCCCGTTATTTGGAGCGTTGTCTTGAGGTCTCACCAATCGTTCGGGATCGGCCGCTTTACCCGGTTTTGGCTGACATGTCAGGTGACTCAGGTTGCCCTCTGGCTCGAGCCGCCGACATGTCGCTTGGCAAGTGGGGCCGGTCGGCCGCGCAGGGAGTCGACTTGGGCGCTAACATTCCCCCGAACTGTAGCTAGCTATTTAAGGAGTACAGCTGCGGCCCGATTAGCGACTGTTAAGCCCCCTGCCAGATATCGGAGCTCCGTTGGGTTCTTAGTTCCAAGAGCATATTTCCCCACTATCCTATCTATCTAGCAAAATCGTTCCACCTGCCCCTACGCATAGGGTCGAGAATGACGAAAGCAGAATTGAAAATGTGTTACTCTGTACTCCGTAGTCTACCTTTTTATGATGGCCCCACTTTTGCTTGTAGCCTGGCCATTACTTCTAGGCACGTGCACGGAGAGAAACTCCGGGGTTGAAACCATGCGCCATAATGTCGCGGCGTGCAGCTGCGAGCTCGGAGACGCATACCACAGGGGTATGAAAATCTCAACAGAAGAGGGGTAACGCAAGCTGTTACGTAACCAAATGCGTCATTTTTCCTATATAATGAGAGGAAAAATCCTACTAGTTCTCTTTTGTACTTAGTTTAGTAGTTAATTTAATTACAATCTCTGTGCATGAGGCTTGTCAGATGATGACCAAGCAGTCCTTTACATGTCGGATATTAATTGTTTATTTTTCCCAACAGTCTTAGCAAGATCTCTAATTTTTGTCTCTACATTATCCTTCAGAACTCTAGTGTACGGTACCCCCGACGTGACGGCTTGCTCTACTCCAGAAGAAAGCTCGTGACAAATTTTGCGTAACTCATCTGGCACCTTTTCTTGGGCCTTGCAAATAGATCGAAACCATGTCGCAACCTGATATCAATAGTTCAGCTAACCAGATCATTAAGTTCTGCGGAAATTTGTTCAAAAAACAAGATACTCTGCTGAAGGAATTCGAACAGTATGGCGCAAACACTACGAAGAAAGACAACTTCACAGTTCTTGCTGCATCGGATGCGGAATTTCAAAAGCCTGCCGCAGCTGTTGGACTGGCCCGTAGCGCGGGGCTTCCTATCTTAAACGATAGCTGGGTTAAAAGATGTGTAGAAGAAAAGTGCTGGGTGCTTCCAGCAGAGCAGCATATTTTACTGAAAGGCAATCCTTCGGCAACACCCACCCCGTCACAGGCTGTAACGTCAGCCGCGCAAAAGGGCAGGGAAGGGAGCCCTGCGGACAGCGGCTACGGCACGCGAGGTAGTACGCCAGAAGACCCTCCTGCTAATCAGGCTACCAACCAGCCTACAAACCAGCCAGATGGACAGCCGCCAACTGGAAAACGGTATCCAAGTGCAAGCGAGGGAAGGTTTAACCAGCTGCAGCTGCAGCTGCAGAAAGAGCATGAACAAATTTTCACATCGTGGCTCTCTGGAAATGATGCAAAGGACTTTTGCTTTCCCTATCACCCTGCCGACATAGACAAGCCTGAGGCAGAACGGCGCAAGAACTATAAGATGCGGATTATGTGTATAACACAGTTTCGGTCCTATCTTTTTCTTCTCGACATGAATACCAGCACAAATTATACGACTTTTCTCAAAGCAGCCTATTTGGTCCATAAAATCGATCATCCTCTAGCGGCTGATGTGTTCAAGGAGGCAGATGGGCCAATAATGGCCTCTGATCCGAAATACCTGGAAAATAGAGACTTAACTGATTTTATATGGTGGGGCACAGCGAGCTACGACAGAATTTGCTACTGTCTTGGAGTCCTCAAGGGCGAAAACAAGCCCAGGCTGTTCTCACGGTCTGCTATGAGGTCAAAGTGGGGGAAAAAGGTTGATGTCCAGATCAACGATATTAGGAGAGCTTTTGGGCAGAGCGAGTTGGGAGTGACAGGTGGGCGGAACGCGCATCGATTGTCGAAACTAAATTAGCTGTAAAGAAATGGTTATCCAATGTCAATTTCTCATTCAGAGACATGGCGTTATGTCATCTGCGCCTTCATCCCCATGACCTGCCTGCCAAGGCGCAACAGGTGCTGCTGGTGTTGTCAGTGTTTCTGGTGGAAGCTCGCAGCACATGTTGGCAAACTTGATGAAGGAGTCTTGGTCGCTGAGCACACCTCTTTTCGAAGGGATATAACGTGAAGCTTTAAGTGCATTATCAGACTAGACGTCTTGACATGCATTTCGGTTAAATCACTTATAAAGAGGCTGATGTCTTGCCTCTTCCCTTGGAGAGCACGAGCTGCATCGTCAAGTTCTCTTCCATGTATCGTTCAAAACGCTGCATGATATAGGTATACTATCTTTGTCGGAGTTTATGAACTCCGGTTTCTGTTTCAGCTCCACAAAATCCGTATTCAAGATCGGTGGGTTGAGTGCTCCATTGCAATTAGAGTAATTGGCGTCGAAGGCGTGATCAGTGATAGCCTTTATCACCATGTATGTGGTAGACATGAGCACCTACTTTTCCAAGCTCTGCCATACTCTAAGTCGGCGCTGTTTGGTCATTCATAAAGGTAGCGATCCTTGTCTAAGGGGTCATCTTGGTATTCCTGTACTGTACGGTGGCCGGAAGAGCCGCCGGATCAAAGGTCCGAATACTAGGTCGGTGGAATAGACGGTCTTCCTGGTCATATGATGGCATCATTTCTTCCTTATCCATGTCGAGATGGAAGTGGAGGGGGCGCATGGCGATGTATGGTGCTATTGGCCGAGGCATGTTGGTGAAATATGATGATGACCTAAATACAGGCGTTTTAGAGGGGGGCATGCCCGGCGCTTCGGCATCGGAGGAGCAAGATAACGGTCCTCTAGCGAACACGGGCCGGGCCGGGCCGGTGCAAACGGGGCCGGAAGTGGAACATAACGGTGAACCACTTCGGTAGAAAAATGGGTCTCGCCGAAGAGCATCCGTGAATGACTCAATCGTTGGGGTTTGATGCCCTCCAAAAAAGGATGCCACTGCCTCCAGTTTTAGCGGCCTTACAGTGCATCCTTCTTTAATTTTGCATCGGTGACCTAATAGGGGGGAAGGAGCCTATCAGCGGTCAGCTCAGAAATGCGAGAGTTATATTATGGAGCTAGAAGTGCCTAGCAGTATACTTGTACTACATACTTTTATGATAGTCTTAGGCGTTACTTAGTACGTTCCACTTACTAAGTCCTAATATCTTTAACTAGTGAGGTAAATTTTTTAGTCTTAGTACTAGGGTTCGAACTTATAGCGTATGTGTTCACAGGGAAATTATAGGTCTAGTGACCACTAGACCTCCTGGGCTTATAACTGTCGCACAATTAGCTGCGCTTTAGTGCAATAACCAAGAATTAAATAGATTTAGATTGAATTAACTACTGAACTAAGTACAAAAGAGAACTAGAGGGATTTTTCCTCTTATTATATAGGAAAAATAGCGTATTTCTTTACAGAACAGCTTGCGTTACCCCTCTTCTGCCGAGATTTTCTGTTGCGGCGTGCAGCTGCGAGCTCGGAGACGCATACCACAGGGGTATAAAAATCTCAATAGAAGAGGGGTAACGCAAGCTGTTACGTAACCAAATGCGTTATTTTTCCTATATAATAAGAGGAAAAATCCTACTAGTTCTCTTTTGTACTTAGTTCAGTAGTCAATTCAATCACAATCCATTTAATTCTTGATTATCGCACCAAAGCGCAGCAAATTGTGCGACATTTTCATACCCCTGTTGTTAAGGTGGAATCCGTCCGTGTGTGGTTGGATTCGTAGATGGGTTGTCGTTTCTGACGGGTCATCTAAGAGGTCATGTAAAATATCATAAGAGTCTCTGTATCGAGTATCTGATTGAAATGTAATGTGATTGATTGATAGTTAAGTTGGATCTGGCTACCTGAGCGTTGCTTCTGACTATTTATACATGGTTGCAGTCACGTGTGCCGGTGACCTGCGGATCCGTGGGGTTATCCCGTAACACCTGTGGTATGCGTCTCCGAGCTCGCAGCTGCACGCCGCGACAAAAATCATACAGGGGTTAACTACAGGGAGGTTGGAACCGACACGCATTTTTTGAGCAACTTTTTGATCTAGGACCTCTACAGAATGGGCCAAAAAATGATCACTTCCTCCTCTTAGGCTCTCTTGAAGTTCCTGGTTCGATTTCATGTTTGATGCTGCTAGACTGGCCCTCTTGCTCAGTAGGAACTGAAATCGAGTCCGCATCTGACTGGACCAAACGATGACTCTGTAAGGCCTGAGAAGGTCCGGTCGACTGTAAATCCTGAGGAGGTTCGGTTGACTGCAAGACCTGAGGAGGTTCGGTTGACTGCAAGACCTGAGGGGGGCCGGTCGACAAGACCTGAGGAGGTTCGGTTGACTGCAAGACCTGAGGAGGTTCGGTTGGTAAGACCTGGGGCGGTCCGGTGGACTGCAAGACCTGAGGCGGTCCGGTAGACTGCAAGACCTGAGGTGGTCCGGTTGGCAAGACCTGAGGAGGTCCAGTCGACTGCAAGAACTGAGGAGGTCCAGTCGACTGCAAGAACTGAGGAGGTCCAGTCGACTGCAAGAACTGAGGAGGTCCGGTCGACGGCAATGACGGGTCATCAACATTCAACTCCGACGGCAACTGATCAATCGCTGAGCATAACCTCTGAAGATGGGACGGTACCCATTGCTCGTAAATATTCTTGATGAAGCGATATGCTGTCCATTTGTCTTTGCCGTCTAATTCTGTGAAGTTGAACAAACGAATTGGGTGACGATAGTACTTGATGTCCTTTCCTGCTAGGACAGGATAGTGGCCGTATAACCTCACAGAATTATTATCATAAGAGATAGAAAATGCCAAGATCTGCCTGTTAACCTCGTCTTCTCGTTTAACAGCACGGAAGAGCTCGGCAACAGCCCTTACTGCTAAAGTCATGCTGTGGGCGTTCTGACGATCAGCTATGTCAAGCGCAGAAGCTCCACACTTTGCCTCGCTTGTTAGGAATGGGAAGTACATGTAGTATGTTGCCATGAAGAAAGACTGGTCCCCGCTGACAAAGTCGCCGATAAATGGCGACAGCTTAGCCAGCTGAGTATTGCTGAACGCCTTACGCTTAAAGCCAACAGAGTAGTCAGGTTGCAGGCGAGTGCCTGTTAAAGGGATTGCGTTGTTCCAGCCTTCATTAACACTCTCTGTAAGGTATCTGAGACTTTTGTTGCGAAGAGCAAGACTTTCTGCAGAAGGCACAATAAGTAGAGAAATATCCTGAATAACTTTAGCCTCGTTTCTGTCATGCAAATTGCGACAAGCATCCGCAAAGACAGAGTCGTCGAATATTGTGTCTTTAGGGACTGCCTGATCACTCTCTAGGAGATTTCGGATAACATGCTTGCTGGACTCTGTAATGCCTTGTTCGGAAGCATCCATGTACGAGTCTTTTGTCTCAAGGAGGACTCGATATCGCGCGTCTCGGTAAGGTGCACTCTTCTCTCCCCTCGGCCGCTGATCGCTTGGGGTTGCAGATGTACCAGAGTTTGATCGCTTGTGGACAAGAGACGCCAGAGACTTTTTCCGGGCGAATAAATATTCCATTTTGGATGGTGGCGGCCACTTTCCTTCCCTGACCCAGAATTTAATGGGATCAAGTGGTTCGGAGATGTCGCTGTGACTATTTGCGAGATTGCTTGGAGTTTGCTGCACAAGAGTGGATTGAGATGGTCGAAGTGGCTGCTTGTGGACAGAGTCTAGCTCTTGATCGAGGGTGTTTATAGCTTGTGTCGTATCGGGCCTGCCAGTTGTCACAAGGTCCTGTGATAGTTAGTTCCGAAATTTAGATATCAAAATGGATTGTAGGACGGCTATACCTGCCGAGTTGGGCTCTTGGATGATCGCGACTGCACACACTCAATGCGCTTTGAGGCATGGCGCCCTTTATATCGTGGATTCTGAGAGCTCGTTGGCTTTCGAATGCCCCTAGGTCGATTGCCTATTTACTGTTAGATACAATCTTAGGCGTTTCATGAAACACCAACCATCATTCTTTGGCGCTGAGGATGCATGGCCCCTCTCGGCGGCCGACTGTGCTCGAGTGTGAGCCATGATGAGGAGAGAGCCATGATGAGGAGAGATGAAATGATGTCCCGTAATGCACTGGAGCTTTCATATATCGCACTGGACCTAACCAAATGGGGTAAGGTCACTTTTGGTGGGTTCCACACACAAAAGTACCCTCAATGTTTCTCTTCGTGCTATAATGCCCTTTATGTTAGCAGATGTGTGTGCAACAGCGCCAAAAGTGCGTTTTTTGAGGTCTTTTTTTTTCGCAAGAGAGAGACAGAAGCTATTACTAGCGATGTATAAGGATCACAGGTTAAGGCCAGGCCAAATCAGTATGCAAGCTGCAATATTCACTAAAGCTTGCTTTCTCTGAGTTGTGTGGCCAGCGTGCGCACACATTAATAGCGGGCGGCGTAGGTGAAGCCCTGCCAATCACGTGGTGACTCCTAGGGCTGTTGTGGCGGCTTTATATTCAGCCGTTAGGGCTCACAAAATAACCCTTATGAGCTTAAAGTTGTTGTAGCGCATTAAAGGCTTCATTAAATAAGGTAAATTCGCGGTTCCAGATAGATTTAGCTATAATAAGCTAATTAATGCAAGAATAAGGCTTCTAGCAATAAAATTAATGTTGTAGCGATATTGCGAAGTTTAAAGCAATATATATTGCGCTAAAGAGGTTGTGAATTGCACGTACAACGCTAATTAGGCAGCTGCCTAATTAGCGTTATGGCCACTGTTGCAGCGAAAAACAGCTCTCTAGCTTAAAAAGAAACATCGGAGGTACTTCCACACTAAAAAAAGGGGATCAGGGACATTTCCTGTTTTGGTTAGGCCCCGTGCGATATGTGAAAGCTCCAGTGCATTATTATTTGTGTGCCCTGAAACTGCGGAGCAGGAAAGAAACCCAATCACTTCGGCCAGAAGCCATTTATAGTGGAGCTCAAAGGTAGCTAGCTGTGGCCTTGGCGAGTACGGCCGGGCACGCGGTCAAGAAACACAACTCCAGGCGCTGGACCGGCCACTTTTTGTCTTGACCCGCGTGTTAGTTAGTTACCATGCCGCTGTTTGTTTGCAGTCGGAAGCAAAGCCAACGAATGGTGGAGATTGACCCAATTGTTGAGGCTAAGGATGCGGGAATCTACGATATAGCAACCGCTGGCCAACCGACTGGAGCGCATGTTCCCTGTAACCAGACATGGAAAATCCTGGCAATTATCCTAAAAAAAGAAGATTGAAATTGATAGTGGAGGGGTTTGTGTCATGAGCAGCTTGAAGTGCTATTTTTGGTGTAGAAGTCCAAAAATTGGACTAGTCCATGTCAAAAGCCACGGTTGCCTTGCTTACCGCCTTTTCCCATCTAAGGCAACAGCGATGTTGGCCACTGATGGTTTGGCGCTTTATGTTTGGCAATATGCACTATCGACGTGTTGAGGGTATCAAGAGCATTCAGCCTTAAGCGAAGACGAGGATAGGGATCAGATTGTAGAAGCTTGTTTCCGAGAGCTCGCCATGCCTTCCACCAGACAACTTTGGTTCTATTTCGGAGGACAGCCAGGGCAGATTTGCCAGAAGTTATATCAATAGTGGGATAAGCTATACAGGATGACGCCACCTGCGTAACGCAAATGTGCCGATAAGCATTGTTGCAAAAAGATCCGAGCTATTAAACGTGCAGCAACGGCTGGGATTTTTAAACGCACAGCAGCAACTAAGCCCCAAATTGGAATAAGTGCCCCTAATATTAGAACAACTTCGCAACCAGCAACAACACTCTACATCTAGCTAATTTCAAAAACTAAGAGGCTATACTATCTCCATAAAAGATGATCCTACGGCAATTCTCGATTATTGGCGTCTTCAGGGCTCTATTTCCGTTACAGACGGCAGAAAATAGTCGCGGGGGCACCTCTCCTGTCTCAAGTTTAGCTGATGCTATGCGTTGTGCGTTTCAGCACTCCTCTAATAATTGATGTCTCACGCACAATGTTTGGGGTCATGAGTCATGAGCTAGTCGTGATGTTAGGGCCTGAAATTTGACCCTCTTTGTCGGAGTTTCCCTAATCGGCGCAATAAAAAAACGCTGTATTTTTCCGCTTTCGTCCGGACTCACAATTGTAATGCCGCTACATCCCACATCCCACGCCCCCACACGTAATTTGTATGGGAAAGTCTAGTAACTGCAAGAGCTGCATATTAAACTGTGATTTCTTAGAAGCTTATAAGGGATGCATTATACAGCCCTCGCCTACACAGCACCTTTATAGCTTAGAGTTCTTAGTTGGAGGGCCTAGAGTAATTAGTCAGCCTATTAAATATATATATAATTAAAGAAAACAGTAGAAATCGCGGTTTCAAGCAACTTTGCTGCAGCCTAGGCGCAGGCTGTAAAGGAATGAATAAAAATTACAATACAACAGACTTCGTTGTGGTGAGGGGCAGATGCTAGCTCCTATGACTTTACGTGTGTGTTACACTATGGGGTGTGGGAATCAATCTATCTAGCCAAATCGGGGTAGATACAGCATTCGAGGACTTTCCGGTGCAGGCCGATTAGGGATACTCTTTTTGTCGTCCCGATTTTGCGAGGTTACAACAACTCTCGTGCTCTTTTAGGTTAAATAATACCGATGATGTTGACTTAATATTATTCTATCTACTAGTCTTGCAAAAAAAAATATTGAGGGCTTATTATCTTACATCTTTAACAAAAGTGTCCGTCTAACCAGAGTACCACTCCTTATCACGCACTTGTAGTAAGGACATCATCCACGAATCACATGCTCAAATATGATGCAAGCATTACAGATTATCATGAGCCGTTCTATTAGTGTGGCCCGGCAGTTATCTAGGCAAGGGCAGCACACATGCAGCGCCTTAATGTTGAACCTGGCGACTTGCAGTATTCATCCTAATCACAATTCATTCTCTTCTCGATGATTGCACCAAAGCGCAGCACTTCCTGCGACATCTTTGTCCCACCTGGATGCCCGTTAGAGCAACCTTAAAGCTTAGTGTTTCATCAATATAAGCAATCAAAGCTCCAATACATAGTCTCCGCCTATGCAGTTAAGTAATTGAAGCTTTTCTTACGTCCGCATGTTACTAAGCTTTATTCGTCTCACGTAAACATTCTTACTATTCTTAAATTTTCTCTTATTTAATGTGCTGCTCTTCTGCTAATTTAACACTAGAGTAATGCGCATTAGAACTATATTCACCACATTCGCCGTATGGGTGCCTTTCGTTGTGGCCGGGCCAGCTCTTTATGGGGTCTGTCAGGAGGGCTGCGCGCAGGTTGTGATGGCATGTTATCAAGCAGCTGGTGCAACTTGGGGAGCAACAAAAGGTAACACTGCTCCTGCATCAGTAATCGCTTGCAACGCAGCTTTCGGCAAGTGCTCGTTCGCTTGCTATCATGCTGCTGGAACTCCAACTCCGTAAAAGCTTCGTTCCATACTTTCCTCTTGGCCTGTACCACTGTCACCGATACTTGTCGCTTGGAACAATGGAGAATACAGCCAGAGCAGCTTATATAGGCCTTATTCGATTGGGCTCGTGTCGCCGATGCATAGAATATGGATTGTGTGGGCATAGGAAGAATCGTGGGGAATTTGAGTAAGATGATTATTTGTCAGTGGGAAATAGTAACTATGACACTACTATGTTCGTAAAGACGATCGTCTAGTTTGCTTCGATAGCGTTGATGACCGATTCGTAGGTCCTACGCGTTAGTTCAGGTTTATATAGTAACACCGCTCGTTGACTTGAGCATCTGGTTCTGCTAAAGAAGCTCTTCCGGAGTTGCTGAGGGACTGACTTTGTGCCTAGGGTGTGTGAAGTCTTGAACGAGTCTGCATCTCAGTCATGGTTGCTTATAACTCCAGGCGCTGGACCGGCCTTTTTTTTTATTGAACCCTTGTGCCAGTTACCAAGCCACTATTTGTTCGTAGCCGCGGGCCGTCAACCCTATTTCTCAGCACTGGCGGTTTCCTCACAACCGTCTGTTGTGGGCGTCACTCTCTAGAGTAAGAGAAGTGCCGAAATACGATTCACGAGCAGAAGGTGTTGTGTGAGGCCATGTGCAGGATTATCGGCAATCTGCTGTGGTGCGTCGTCTGCGTACGTGGGGGGTGAGGACAAGATCGAGAGGGCGTACGGCTAGTGAGATGAGATGCGGAGAGGTGGCGCACCCGTGGAAAATTGGAGAAAAGACCGGGGCCTGTTGGTTTTGCCCGCAAGGGGTGAAGATTAAAAATATCACGACCCCTCGGTTCACCTGCGGGCACGGTGCTCGCCGATGCGGCCAAGCTGCGGGGTTCCAGTAAATCTCAGGTCCAGACCATGTGTGCATTAGTCCAGAGTGGAGCCAAAAAGGGTGTATTTTTCGCAGGCAGTGAAGCGTTTTGTATATGCCGGGCATATACCTAGTATATACAGAATGCACAGTGTATTAGTGCGAATTAACATTTTTATATTTAGTGGTATATACACTAATATCTAGTGCTATAGTGCTATAGAAATACACTCTAGATCTCTTGCTTAGAAATTAATACTGTATAATTAGTATATACTAAGTATATACTGGGTATATACTATTCTGCCTAAATCTACACCCGCTCTGGCTCCACTCTGGACCAATGCACACATGGTCTGGACCTGAGATTTACTGTACACCCGGAAGCTGCAGCCCTTAAACCGCTGCACTAAGACATACATCTTTGACGACCACGATGCGCGCAGTGGTAGCGTCTAGTTGACCAGACATTATACAAGCTGTAGAAATAGACCTCTAGGGTGCTGGTGTGAAAATAAAAGCTAGGCCCTTTACAAGTTGTAACTGCACACGGAAAATTGACTTCTGCTTACGTTAAGTTTTCCTTGTGATATAGCTAAAACAACAACAGCAAAATTAATAAAAATTATAGACGAAAACAACAATGAGAAAAGGCAAAAGAACTAGTTAATTTAGGTTTAGTATCTTGTTCTGTTAAATGGCTGCGAGGTTTTGTATGAAACAATTGGTGAGTTATAGGCTTGTTGCTAGCGAGATATATACATTCATTTTCCCCAAAATATAACCAACAAATTTTCGTAAGGGAAAACAAAAGGGAAACAGGACATGAAGCATGAAGTCGCCGACCTATCTACTGTTTATCGTCCTAAAGCTGTCTCTATCGACTGTTCTCTCGCGCCAGCAACTTGCTCGGTCAGCACTGTTCCACGACCTGTCCCTTGTTAAGCATAACGAACCAGTTAAAGTCCACAAGTGTGCGCAAGCGATAGGCAACCGCTATTACAGTGCAGCTGCTAAGCTTCTTGCGCACTAGTTGAACAATCTTGTCCTTTGTTTCTAAGTCGAATGGCTAAAGTTGCTTCGTTGAGCATGATAAATCTCGATTGATTCATTAATGCCTGCGCGATAAAAAAAAGCTGCTTCTGTCCGACCGAGAGTATTTCGGCCTCTAACGCCTTGTTTAAGGCCTAGGGGCCTGTTAAAGATGCCCTAGGCCAGCATCTGGGAGGAGAGAGGCGATGGCTTGATCGGAATACTCGCTAAATGGATCTAGATAGAAGCGCAGAGAGCGATCTAAGAGTACTGGATCTTGCGGCAAGACAGCAATGTTCCGTCGGGTTGTGTTGCGGGGCATGACGCTTAAGTCCTGTCTATCGATCGTAATAGATCCGGAAATAATCTCGTTCATCTGGAGTATGCTCAGTATTAGTAAACTTTTGCCACTGCGTCAGAATCTTAACATAGATTCTTCTCTACTTTATAAAATTGTGCTTCTTGTGTATAAGCTAGAAATGAGCGATTACTGCTTTACCTTCCTGTTTAACCGCAAACACCAATCTTGCTGCCCGGTGCAACTTCTAGACTTATATCCCGCAAAATAGCTGCAGTCTTGGAGCTAATTTAAATAACGTTAGCTCTTATCTATGGCGCAATATGATATGGAAATAATAGAACTCACCTTAACTTACGGTGAGGCTATGGAAAGCTAGTTGCCCTTTTGAGGGCCATTCCCCGTTAAGGACGCTGTTCTCTGCTGAGACATGCTCTGTTGGAGTGTTGTTGACGAAGGCCTTCAGACTTATGAGCGCTCCTATAGATGTCTCCATTAGTGTCTAGGATTGAATGACGTAAGACAAGGTCTATCTGATAGACGAAATACTCGTTATTGCTAAACCAAGCGTCCTAGCTTTGAACCCGCTTTGTAACTCTATGGCTGGCTAAGATCACTCTGCTGCTGTGCACTGTTAACGTCGTCGTTCGCTATAGAGGTGACCGACATTGGCGCTGACGCCTTAGGTCCCTTATCTTTACCTCCAGTTTTTGAACTTGTGGAGATTAAACTCTCGGCGCCTCTCTTCCCCTTGGCTGGAGGTGGTGCTACCTTAGAAAGCCTGCTGTCTTGACTGAGAGTTTAAATTTGATCTATATAATGCATTAGATGGGCTGCGAAAATATCAAATTAGTCCTCTCTATAGACAAAAGAGAACTCTATTTGGCACGTACCTTTGTGGCTGGCGAACACAATGGATATGCTGTATGTGCGGTATAAGCATAAGAAGAGACAGCGAAGAGAAGACTGTGGCTGGGTCGACAATTTTGCTAAACTCTGTAGTTTGGAGCAATGAGTACATTGAGAAAGCACTCACAGGGGCTAGGGATCGAGTCACAGTGCTAAACACATTGGCCACTACTACAATCTTTCGAAATGGAAGTGATTCTTGGAGCTCTGTTATACGAGCATTGTGAATTGTCGAAGTGTACTTGCTGCTTAGGCCTGTTATACAGATCCCTTTTATACTGCTAAGCATGAACGCAGTGGCTGCGGCTTGAATGGCACTCACCTAGGTTATCTGATGCTTTGGTGCCAGCTTGGACAGTGCAAAAGCTGATGCAGAACATGCGACGACGACGACGACGACGACGACGACGACGACGGGCGCGATAGTGGCTAGGCTGATCTCCTTTACAAGAATAAATATGGTGAGAGCCATCTCAATTGGAGTCGCCCACAAAACATTGAGATTTTCCACCTTAGAGGCTATCTGGTTAATGTTTAGTACTTATTGACGTGATGGCTGCAGATGTCTGCATTTCAAGAGTCGTTTTATAGATTAAGCTCACGAGCGCGGACCGAATTATGGTTACGCATTGGTATGTTTGCCGTTCTTACAGCTCGGTACCCAAGGATACACTAAGGTAAATCAACACTGTTGCACTAATTAGGGCACGGCTAATGTTTCTTTGAGTTGGTTCTATGGCTCCGCTAGAATCGATACTACTCTATGGATGAGAAGCGGCTGGGCAATATTGAAACTAATTAAAAAGACTTGTGGCAAAAAAGATGGGTAAATCCTGTCTTGAGAAAAAGGTTATGGTGGTTTGAAATAGCCCATGTTTGTCGTTCTTGTTTCTGTCTGTCCAAGCAGATGCAAAGGCCGAGGACTTGGCTGAGCTGGGGAACAATAGCGGATTGAGCGGCATTAAGTCCTCTTGACGAATTACGGTAGCCGAGCCGCGGAGGAAGAGCCCGTTTCGCCACTAGAATATGCTGCCTTGAAGATGCTTCTGAGGGCTTCTGGCGAGTAGCTACGGTAGACCTCCTGGAGGCGTGACTGCTTCTCGACCGATTCCTCTAGCAATATGCTAAACTTGAGTGCGACGGCGGCAGTAAAGGTGGCCGGCACTGGTGACGCGGCGTCACGTAGCTACTGTGTTTGCGCCTGGCAGACGTTGTAGAGCGTGGTGAGCGCAAGGCAACAGCAGAGAAGAGATGAGGGACGCGCGGAGCGGTAGTGATCTAGGTAGGATAGTATGGTGCTTTGCGGCATCGTCCTAACCTAGCTAGCAGCTTACGCTAGGATGTTCCAATTAAGAAAGATTGTAGACCGCATTTCAAAAATAATTACTAGACGGCATACTCCGTAGATGCTCGAGTGTTATCTTGCACCAGACTACATGTAGGTTCAAAAAGTCGCGTGCGAGCGGGTGAAAAACTACACAACCTCTCGATTTACGCAATGGGATTTTTTTTATCTCTCCTTGCAGTATTGCCTCATCAGGAGTACAGTAAATCCCAGGTCCAAGGGATGTTTGCGCGGGTCAAGAACGGGTGTGTTTTTAGGCAGAATAGCATATGCTAAGCCTATATATGCCAAGTATATACTAATTGCACAGTATTAATTTCTAAGCAAGAGATCTAGAGTGTATAGAGTGTGCATTTATACAGTACTATACTACTAGCTATTAGTGCATTATACTGCTTCTTCTTATAGTAAGAAAGATGTACTATGTTCTGGCATATATAGTAACTATATACTACATAAAAAATATTAATTCGCACTAATACACTGTGGGTTTCATATATACTTGGTATGTGCTAAGTATATACTAAAGTCTTTACCGCCTGCTATTCTAGCTAAAAATACACCCGTTTTAGACCCGCGCAAACATCCCTTGGACCTGGGATTTACTTAAACCCCCCTGTCAATAACACTAGGCACACTAGACCCCTTGGGGTCCGTCTAGCGAAGACCTCCTCCGCAGGACCGAACACCTCCTGCCAACTATGAAACTTAGTCGCCGTGGCATTGAGGGAATTTTGCGCGAAAGTTGACTTTTGATCGGATTTCGTTGATTTTCTATCAAATTCGACTCTTCTCTCTGCTATTATCATGGCGATCAAGTCGTATAAATACAATTCTTTGTCGGCAACAGACGTTGAACAGTCGTCGGCTTCAGAAACGGGTGGGATTCATAGACTTGTGACTCGCCACGGACTGCGTCTCTGGCCTCCGCTACATCATGTTGTCTGTTCGATTCTCGCTATCTCCAATCTCGTTTTCATGGGACTTTACTGGAAAGCCCATCAGTCAAATCAACAATGCTTACGACCAAAGTTGATATATTGTTGGTCTTTCCCGCTCGGTCGCGAACAAAAACTTTCAGAGACTGACTAGATCGTGTTGCAGCTCCTGCTGTAGAAGCTATCGAGTACGAGCCTAGACGTCTGATGAGAAGGCTGGAAAATAATCCCTTCACGGGCCAGCCTCGTCCCGAGTTCGACGCTGCATGGAGTCACCTACTTGAGCGTAAATGCCACATGGGCCGTTTCCTGTGCAGGAGCACGAGATGCCGCCGCTAACATATTTTCTCCTTTGATTTAGCCATGACGATCAAAATCTCGGCAGAAGAACTCTCTCATCTAGCTGATGAAAGTATCGCTATGACAGATGGCTCGGGATACATCGCGGAGCTCACCGCGTACCATGAGATTCATTGCATAGTAAGTTACTGCTGTTGTTCTTGGTAACGCGAAGCAGTCAGAGCTGACGCAATATGCGTAGAAACGGATCCGGCGACATTTTCATCTCCAACGCTACTACGGCAATATGACGGAGGATGAGCGGAATAGAGAAGAAACTCACATTGACCACTGCCTCGAGTATTGGCGCGAAGCGGCCATGTGTCGTGGCGACGTGACTCTGTCAACTTTCAAGTGGCTTGAAGGACTACCTTTCTCGCGAGTATATAGCGATCACGAATGCGTAAACTGGGAAAAGCTGGATACCTGGGCAAGGGGCAGGATGGTTGACACGAAGGATCTTTCTGTTCTTGCCGGGCGGCCGTCCCAGTGATAGCCTAGGCACGAACTCCTGGAGATTGCCTGAACCATTGGTTAGGTTTCAATTTCGAGCAATGAGCAGGTAATTACTGGAAATAGGGCCTTTCTGCACAGCTGGCAAAACTTGAAGTGTGTGATTAAGACGAGTTCCGAGCTGAGGAAACTGCCGATAATCTAGCAACGTTTTTGATGAATATAACACTCTTTAAGCGCTCCAGAAACTTTGGTATAAGATGATATTGAGTTGGAAATTCAGAGGTATCGTCGGTCCTCTAGGTTGATCCGGCTCCTGTGGGATTACTTATACGTAGATACATTTCTGCTTTTGCGTAGATATAGATATTGCTTTCACATAGATACTTATACAACAATACTTATACGCAAGCAATGTTAATATAGAAGCAATATAGAAATTTGCCATGTAACAGCAGCTAGCCAAGCGAGCTAATGTGCGACTGTAGCCGCAAGCTGCCTAGCCGGGACCGAACGCCCGCACTAGTGCAACCAGAAGACCTATAAAGTGCATGTATAACTAATTGTAAGACGCGCAAAGGTGTGCACGCCCCTGATAGACTAAAAACTCCACCGATACTTGCATGTCGTGTAACTATTGCACCCCAAAACTACTTATAAGGCCTACGCTTGTGTCACGTGTCCTTAGGCTGCCGCGCACGCGCACGTAGAATTGGTCTCGTATTCCCTTTTTAGGTAGAATTGTTTCAAGAGGCATCAACAAGCAACTAGCTAAATCAATACAAGACCTATTACAGGATTTTATTTCACGCACTAGGTACGTCCTCTGAAGCAGCCTTTAGGCACTTGATATACAACACACCCACCTACTTCTTTTTGATAACTGCTCTGTTGACCAAGTGGGAGTATCAGTATAGACCGGGGCAGCTAACTATAGGGATCACGTGAATTCGTAGATATACTACAGCATGTATATTTAGGGCACTGTGCCGTATGTTTTAGTGAACAGGTAGCAATTCAAGTAGTGTTATTTACACATGTCAACGCAATATCATTCTCGAGTCAAGGACAGCAAACGACAGCGAGAAACCAGCTGGGGACGCCTTAGCGGTGTTAGGATCTGCGACAGATTACAGTGCGCAGAGCATTTGAAAAAGAAGTAGGATCAAGTTCTCGCTCGAGAGATGCGTGTTCGGTGGTCCAAGATTCGGTTTCACGCGGCTCTGCGCCTACGATGAGAATATCTTGAACTCACTAACATTCCTGGTAACAAGCCATCATGATGGTTCACTCAGGCAGCCGGTGAGCACGTGTAAACTTGATCTGGACAGGGCATAGGCTAAGCCCTGCTTTGGGGCTACTACAAGGATTCACGGACTGAGGAATGACAAATGACAAATGAACGACGTTCATATTCTTATTTTCCATATAATATGGTTCGTTCGCGAATTGTCCCTGCCCCACGCCCTAATGGCTTGTCTCGCCGATATTCTCCGTTTCACATTTTCATCAAAGTTAAAGATTGGCCGTGAAGAAAATGTATATGAAATATCAGTTCCAGCTATTGCGGATGTGGTCGTCAGCATCCCGTTTGTTCCAGCTGTTGCGGACGTCATCGTCAGCATCACGTTTGTCCCAGCTGTTGCGGATGTGGTCATCGGCATCAGGCGCAGCTGTATGTACACATTACTTAGCAGGATAAAATATGTTGAGTTTGGGAAAAGGATGAATACGAACCGGCAGCGGCAGGAGAGGCGACGCCGAGCTGAGCCAAGGCAGCGACGAGAATGAAACACTTTGCGTAACGCATTTTGATGTCTAGTTGAAGTGATTTGTAACAAGGCAGTTGTATTGAATGGAAAGACAAATCCACATCGATATTCGGACTGTTGGATGGCTGAAGATGAGAGGGGATCAAAGAGTCTTATAAGTATGTCTTTGATACCCGTACATTGTAACCCGGGCTCCAATCAGCTAGCGCTGTCGCCTATAGGAAGAATTTCAATGACTCGCAGATACCCGAGCCTGACTGATAGCCGATCTTTAGCACCCGAGTCTGATAGCCGATCTTTGGCATGGGGGAAAGGGGGATCCAACGTCGAAGCTACCATGTTGAAAGTATCAACTATTCGGATTTCCAGGAATCTGTACGTAACACATGTACTTCCTTCCTTGTTGCCGCCCGCCATCAGCGGACTTTTCTTTATGAGTGACATCTGAATGTACCTCCTATTATAATTGCTACAATGGCATGGCCCTGCTACACTTTCAACACTTAGCCAGCGAGCCTACCACGATATTTGAATTTGCCGTAAAGGACGGCAATGGTGCTATGCACGGTAGATCCCTAGCTTACTAGGGGGGAACGAGCCAATGGCATGTTAGCAGACCGTGTTCTTTGATTGTCTTAGTTGTCTCGTCTCATTTATTGAGTCTAAATTATGTTATGCGTAATCTACTTTAATGATTGACATTGCAGTAGTACAATTTCCACCCCCCCCCCCCCCAACTGAGGTGTCAAGCCAACGACATGGAACATTGAAGGATTGTCGCACTAAATGCTGCGTTTCGATGCAATAGTCAAGAAGGGAATGATTTGTGGTTGATATGAATACTACTCCAAGTACAAAAGAGATCTTGAGGGATTTTCCCTGTGTTACCCTACCGCTCTTATCTCTATGAGATGAGCGTACCCCCTGTGGTAATGCTCCTCCAAGCTTGCAGGGAGCTAGGCCGCGACAAGGATCTTACCCCGCTCGCCCCTGCCCTGTGCTCGTGCGGG
Organism: Atkinsonella hypoxylon; assembly: GCA_000729835.1. Taxonomy (NCBI): domain Eukaryota; kingdom Fungi; phylum Ascomycota; class Sordariomycetes; order Hypocreales; family Clavicipitaceae; genus Atkinsonella; species Atkinsonella hypoxylon. The sequence continues at coordinate 231,938 of JFHB01000024.1, read as the reverse complement.
GCTGTGACGCGATCCGAGAGCATAGGGGCGTAACTACTCCGTATCCAACCGTAGAATTCAAACTTCCAACTGGATCTAGCTAAATCCGGATTATATAGTTACTTTTAATGCGATCCCTACACAAAAGTACCTCCGACGTTTTTTTTTTTTTCCATGTCCTTATAATCTTACTTCATGAAAACTATTTCTATAAGGGTTATATTGATGCTGCTTGTTACGGACCGGATTCGGTCTCGTAATGGATGAATCCAACGGCGGAGCAGTCGGATTCAACGTAACGTTGGGAAGGCGTAATGATTCGTGAGACAAGTCCTTGTGAGAGCTTTGTGGTAATATAGATACAATAGATTTGATGAATGATGTTGAATCTAGCTACTTGATGCTTGCTTCTGATTATATATGTATGTTCGGGAGTCACGTGCCTGTGTGTCCTGCGGATTCGTGCTGCTGCAGCCGTTGCAGAGGGTCCTAAGAACTTAGATGAAAGGACTTCAATGGCATTGGGCGTAGAGAGAAATAAGGGCCATGATAAGAGGCAGTATTGCTTTGCATAAGCTAGAATTGTATAGTAAGGCTGTAGAAGGGGCTGGAATGTGTAGAGGAGGTCCTTAATATGTTATGTTAGACTGAACATCTGCAGAGCCTTAAGGGCTTCATTATATAACATAAATTCGTGATTCAAAAGAGGCTAATGGGTAATGAGTTATTCACGGCAGAAAAAAGGCTTCTAGCGATCATGTAGGTGTTGTAGCGATAACGTAAAGAAAATAACGTAAATTTCGTTGTAATCGGAAGGTTGTGCGCACATAAGATGCTCATGCTAATATATTGGGTGTTGCAAGAAGCGCTGTATAGCTCGAAAAGAAACATAGGAGGTACTTTTATGTGGGGACTGTACTAAAAGCGACTATTCCGGATTTAGCTAGATCCAGTTGGATATTTGGGCCCCCAAGAGCATCATGCGATCGTATCACAGGTATTCCGTACAATGCATGTAATGCTCCACTGGACCCCCCAAGCACGTGGCTGTTTGCCAAACATTGTTGGAGAATCCATTGCTTTGCAACCCCTGGGTCGTAGAGATCATTCGCTGCTGGGGCCACAATAAAGTTTCTATCCTTTTACAGCCGTCGTTGAGTACTCAAGTTCAGTTCAGTTTCAGTTCAGTTTTAGACATGGCGTGTTCGCCCTTGGATGCATTCTGCGCCCAAGTTAATATATGCACGAGCTTCAACACTTCAAACAGTCAATGTTCAGCCTGCACCCAGGCGGAATCTACATAGTGTTAAGCATGGATTATCAATTGTAGATTGCAAGGGGGCCTCGGGACACTTTGCTGTTTACCCCTATCAAGGTCTTTAAAGCTTGGACTACGGAATATAGACTCAACCTACCTCTATTTCTTGCCTGACGGTACGGCTCGCGGTACTAACAGGGACTATACACGAGTAAGAACTATCTATAAGATGCTTCCTGAAAAGTACTGACCCGCACTACAATCGAAGTACTAGTAATTATCTAAGTTATACGGAGTAAAGAGGTACATGATATGTCTTATGTGTAGCAGATCTCTTAACGTAGGACATAACTCTCTAATAACAAATTTACTGTTATCAGCCTAAGTTAAGGTATTACTGTAATTGTTGCTGAATTATTGCTACTAGTCTGTGATCGTTAGTACTAGCTAAAACGCGTTAGCTCGTATTTTCACGTGGAATGTCATCGAGCGCCACTAAAGATCACTTAAGGTTGTGTGTGCACGGCTCAGGGGACTCAGGGGAACATGGATGGGTCCAGGATGCCGCGGGAGCCGCGCCTCGCTTAGCATATAGCGATAATAACTGAGACGATTATACGGAATATACGGAATAGCCTGGCCATTCATTAACCTAATCCCACGATTGATCGTAGTGATTCCCCGCACGAGGAAGAGAGGTCTGTGAGACAGATCCTAAGAGATCTCGAGTTATTAATAGATATACCTAGATATTAAGGCTTATATTATAGTAGGCCACGTATGACGGAGTGAGAGTTGAAGGGCAACGAGGTCTCTGGTAACTGTATGCGAGGTAGTGCCAGTGCTTGAAGGTCTTAGTCTCTCTGACTTGCCTTTCTCTCCTTACGCCTCTATTCCCCCTTTTATACTAGCAGGTGGTGGGCAGCACCTCTACAGCTAGGGCATTGTGCCTCTGCAGCCCTGTCGCGAGCCTCGCGACCTGTGCGCGTGCTCACGCGCTGCCGCAGCTCGCGCAGCTCATAACACTAGAATAGCTTTAGTTCTGTTTGAGCTATTCCTTGTCATACTTGACTGAATTTGGGTGCACAACTACGGAGTAGGTTGGAGGGAAAGGAGCTGTAGGAAATAACCAGCAGCGACAAGGAGCACAAAGATAACATGAGAAGGCAAAAAGAACGTATACAATAGTTAACGAGCCAAAGAATCTAATATAGTTCTCTTGTCCTATGGACCAACCAGCCCAACGGGCCCAAGCGAGTGCCAGCACAACCCCTGCCAACTAAGACACATTGAACACCCTGACCAGGATTACTCTATGTAGCACTATAAAATCTTCAAACACTACTACTGGCTAGGATACAACCCTGGTTTATCACATCTTGCACAAGTAACCCTCTTATCTCTGTGGAGTCATCTGCCAAACTGTCTTAAACTCTACTTATGTGTCTAAGAAATCTCTCCCTAGTCGTCTGTAACTTCTCTCTACTTCTGTGGCGTGCCCTTCTAAAACGGTGCGCTTTTTTTTTTTTTTTTTTTGCATAGCAATTTAATATAATGTCTGCGTCTACTCTATCTATCCACTGCACTCCAATTACCACCCTAGTCTTGTATAGGTGTGCATTTTTAGCCACAGAGTTTATTTTATGAATATTAAATAATTTAGCCGTTTTACTATACAGTTCTACATGAAATGTAAAACATGTAAAAGTAGGGGTCCGTTATCGCTCGACTAGGTTCCATTTCAGCAAATCTAGCATAGCAAAATTCAAAGGAAACGAAGTACGCACGCGGGGCTCGAGAAGGTACTCATGAAGTCTTCTATAGTTAGTAGGAAGCTCGAGAAGGAAGAAAGGAAGAAGAGAGAGAGACGCCTGCTCCTTCTTCCTGGATACTACGGACGTACGTACCCCCTTTTTTACCCTTGTTACGGAGTCGGCGTGCCTCTGTAGATGCTCCGAGACTCCTTCTCCTGTCCTCCTCTGCGTCCTCGTTCCCCTTTTCGTCGGCTTCCAGCGCGGGCCATAGCCCGAGTCTATAACATGATAGATGGACAATACTTGACTCAATCGATGTCCTTCCGGGATCCAATTCAAACCGCTTATGAGCAGTTCTTTATGGAAGTCTGTCTGTCCCCGGGCAGCATAAAGCTGTGTCCTGCAGATTCCAGTGGCCCAGAATGCGTCTAAATATATGAGCGGCGCTGTCTCCGCTGGGTCTATCAAATCTTCTGTGAAGTTTCCCCATCCCATTGAGCTGTGTGGCGGCGTGGCCCTATTATGGTTTGAAAGAATTGACGTTACATTCGCGTGCCGCAACAATGGCACTAGAAGGGGAGTACAGTAAGTAGATCTCAGGTCTAGACTCTAGACCATGTGTGTGTGCGTTGGTTTGGTCCAGACCGGGTGTATTTTTGGGCAGAATAGCATATGCAGATCATATTCCGTACAGTATATGCTAAATAAAAAATGTGCATTCGCACGAATACACTGTAGGTTTTGTGTATACTTTTTGTATGTGCTAAGTTAAGTACCTAGGTAGGTATGTACTAACTAAAGTCCATACTGCCTGATATTTTGGCTAAAAATACACCCGTACCAGCACAACCATCCGACATCCCAATCCCTTAGACCTGGGATGTACTGGAGCCCCACTAATATCCAGTGGCATATGCACTAACTAACATTCCGTAATATCTGGCACTAATAATATTCTGCCCAACAATACACTTTCCCTAGGATTTACTGGAACCCCCGAGTAACCGATGTGGAGGAAGCAGGAAGTCAGCTGGCAGGCAGGGTTTCTGGCGGAGACGGCAGCAAAATAGAAATTAAGCTGACATCAATTTGATTCGATATTCAAGACTGCTCTGCTCGCAGGGCCGGTTATTACCACGGTTGTACCGCCCAACGTAGAAGCCTGAAATAATTCATCATTTGCGCTGCGCGTCCAATTGCCGAGAGCAAGAAATCTCCACTTCGCTCCACTTCGCTCCACTTCGACTCGAGACTCGAGACTTGAGACTTGAGACTTTAGACTTGAGACTTTAGACCACGAAACCACCCACTACAACCATGGTTCAACGCAAACTCGATTACTACCTGCAACGCACAGTCGAGCAAAACGCGTCATCATCGCCATCGCCATCGCCATGCGCATCGTCTTTCCTAAACGTGCCATACCATATCCGTTACCGCATCTACCTTCTCGTCGGACTCGTCCGCTTCTGTCCCATCAACCTCAACCAAGAAGGGCCTCGAGCTCATCACCTTCGCACCAACGGCGATGAACTCTCCGACTACGCCTGCTTCTTTGAATCCAGGAAATTCATGGGCAAGCTCTATGAGCGCGACTGCGTTCCCGCCTGCCATTGCACGCCACTTCCCGTCTCCCTCTTCTGCATCTCCCGCTCCATATCCAAGGAAGTCCTGCGCATTCTTTACTCGGAAAACTCATTCACAATTTGCCGAACTGATGCATGGGGATTGAAGCCGCTGCGGAATCTCAACCCGGGTTCCCTATCCTGTCTCCGCGTCTTGACTGTCCGTCTGAATAAGTGCGAATGCATCTACGGAGTCGTGTTCCGGCCTTTGAGAGACAGACAAGGCCCCGAGGCCCACGGCCTGTTTTCTTGTCATCCTCAATGCCAACTCTATGGGCTCCATGATCGCCCTTTCCGAAGCCAAGCTCGGCAGCATGCTGCTGTTTTGCAGGAATGGCAGTATGTGGCACGTCGACTAGCGGCGCATTGTTGCTTGGACTGCTTACGTCTTGACTTCGTCTGCGATACGGAAGATCTCGAGATGGCCCAGGATGTTGTTGACCGATTGTCGCCTATCAAGAACCTCGAGGCTTGCTCCATTCGTCTGAGTCGGGTTCCAAATTGGCGACACTCTGCGCTCGCCAGACAGACGGTCCGTCGCTTACTGAGCCGCTCATCGGACATGTCAGACATCAAGTCAGGGACATACAGCCTTCCGACGGAAATAATATACCGTATTCTCGAGTATTCAGAACTTATTGCCCCATTTGACCTGGAATGGAGTCCCGACCGAGGCTTGGTACCATTCGACTGTTGCAAGACCTGCACAGCAACGCTGGACTGCTGTACGTGTTCGTTTTACTATGGCGCCCACTCACCAAGCTGTACATGCTGGAGACTGCCATTATCCATTTTTCTCGTCAGTCGTCAAGTATACGACATCGCCAAAGCAATATTCTATCAACGAAATCGTTTTGTCATCCTCCCGAAACGCGGTCGTCTTGATGACCTCGAGTCTTGTCATCGTCTTGATGACCTAGAGTCTTGTCAAGCAGTCCTCCCGCCGCTTGCAGTCTTTTTCGAAAGCCTGCCAGCAAACACTACGCCGCTTCTGCGCTCAATAGGTCTTGTAGTATCGCTTCGCGAGCTCGTCGAAACGACAGACTACAACCCACTGTGGGCAGAATGGCAAAAGGGCCTCAAACGCCTTGTAAGCTCATGCGACACAAGTAAGCTCAGCCTGAATCTCTTTATCGGGCATGGCTTGGAGATGGGTCGAGGTCCACAACTCGGAATTCCACTACAGGTGCTTTATCGAAATTTAACAAAATTTCTAGCGGATCTAAACCCTAACCTTTCGGATCTGTTCATTTACCTTCAATGGCCGACTTATGCTACCACCGATGAAACGGTCAAATACTCTGCCCACCTTGAAAGGACAGTCCTTGGTTCTGGGTATGACTCCACTGCTAGGGGGAAATGGACCAACCTTCCCCGACTGTGGTATAACGGCATGAGTAGGGAGGGTCTCATTCGTGCGCCAGACGGTCGTCAGGTTTGGCCTAGGCAATATACTGAAGATGCTTATGGACCGCCTTCAGCTCCACCATATAGTTATGTATGAGAATATCAATGAGCATTACTCATCACGAAATGATTGGGCTGTTCTTGTAAGGCAGTGTTGACTCGACACCAGCCACAGCATGCTAGAAGATTTTCCAGCGCCGATACTCCTTTTTCATACGTGAAATAAAAGCTAAGTTTTTTTTTTTTTTTTTTTTCCTTTTTCCCTTATTCTGGCCAACTGATCTCGATGCACATATTACTCCGTTACCTTTTCAATCATAATGTGAAGCACTTAGCAGTCTCGCAATGGCAATCTTTTCACAGGGACGCCAGCAAAGGAAAGTAAGAGGGAAGAACAAGTTTTAGCGAGCGTCTTTGATTCGAATAGAAGCCGACAGAGAAAGAAGACCAATCAAGTTTGCCATTTCAACAGAGTCCCCCCCCCCCCGAAGCACTCACGATTCCTTGCTTAGAAGACTCTTCCGTTTCCGCTACATTCTATGGCATGAAGATGGAGACTGTTACACTATTGTCTTGTGAGATGCACAAGCCGCCTCATCTTTCAAGTCAAACAACGACGTCCTGCGGTTTAAAATGCGACACCCAGATTCCTGAAGACAGTCGAGCAAGAGGGGGTTATAGGATGATCTCCCCCGCCAGCACAGAGGCCAACCTTATTTTTGGGCTTGTTTTTCACAATGCCATACACAGCAATTCGTGAGCCAGCAGGGTACGTAGCGCCGGGCGCAAGTTTGTGTTGAAGCGTAGACTCAAACAGGTACGCCGCGCCATCTTCGGCATGGAGCTGCATCGGGTTGCGGCCGTGGACCTGCGACCACCACGCCGGGGCTTGCGTAGCTCCCGTGTCCTTGATCCGCCCGATTCCGGGGCCATCCGGCACTGAACTGATATAGATAGTTTTTCTAGCCGGGATGTAGAGCGCTGCTATGAGGTGCGTTTCCTTGGCTCGAGGCTTCTGAGCCATCATGCTATCAAATCCCTTCTCTGCGTATTTCAGCAGATCCTCCGGACTTGGTGGACCGACAAGCGCGGTGCTCATCATGGTGATGAATGTAGGGTGGGTCTTTGTATTGGTTCCAAGCCCTTCCCAGATATACACTGTAACCGCGTTGGGCACGACACGCTCAGCAAGAGCATTGCTAGACCGGTCCGCAACAGATCTCCTGTTGTCCTCAGATGTAATAGGGCTGGCCCATGCGGCGAGACATGCCAGGCCCAGCGTGACAAAGTACTTGAAGCCCTGCATTTTGACAACAGGGGCAAAGTAGTTTCAAGAATACGAAGTGAGAACTATGGATGGCTGCGCGAAGAATTATAATCTTGATGATGAAAGGAAGCCTACTTGAACTGATGCTATTCCTATATATAACTTTATACTTTTCATTGTTCTACATATACTCGCGCCATGAATGTCAGATCAAGACTCGGGAAGAACGGAAAGAGGCAACGTATGCAAGTTAGTGAGGTCTGTACAAAAGACGCTTAATGATGACTGCATATTGTCCAAGAATAAAGCAAGAATTTAATCCAGCAATAGCATGCGAGCGAGCGAGCATAGATAGTCCAGATGTAGAATCAGCTTACTATGAACTAAGAAGACGCTACGAGGTTTGTGTGAGTGGCAATTCGAGGCCATCTCGTCCATCTGTCGCCACAAGCCACAGCCACACGGACGGCCCAAGTATCGCATGAACACAACTGCCGAATGGATTCTGTTATATGCTAGTTAATCACACGTAAAGTCTTACGTGTGACGGACATTGGCCCCGTGGCGGCGTGACGTGCATTACCGCCTCCGCCCCGAAGCCTGACAGAAACTAGAATGCAAGTGATGAAATTAGCCGGGAAATCTAGTTACATTTATCCACCTGCGCGGGTACAAACTTCATTCGTCTGCTCAATGGAGTGGTCCGACGGGAGCTAGGCTATCATGGTTATGCCCGCTTTTGTTGCGGAAGTCTTAAGTATATATAAGCTGTTATATATTGGCGTTTGTGCGTACGAGTACCGCGCCGGAGTTTATAGGCCAGACAGAACAGGCAATTATATCTGAGAAGGCTTTGCCAGGTTTCCTCTTGAACCTCGCAAGAAGGGACTTAAGATTACATACATCGCTTTCACTACAAGAACGTTGACTACCCCGAAGCTTATTGATCTGTCATTTATTAAGTAGAGCTATTTGCAAAGTCCTGAGGACACAGAGTGCGACAAATAAGCCTCATTACAGTTGATAAGATAGGAAATCTCTTACCGTAGCCTATATTGCACCTCTTATATTCCGCTGCGTGGCTTGCCTTGCCGGCTAGCAACTGTTCTAAACCGACAACCAAGCTCCCTGAACACCTCGTGATTTGTGCTTGAACAAAAAAAGACCTTACAGCTGGCCATGAATACACCGGTCAGCCAGGTCGAAGATCTATGTCAAGATTTGCATTGGCGTGGTCGTTTCTAAAGTCATTCCTCTGAAACAGGATAATGGAGAGCAAGGCACCTTTCGGCAACAGCCCCAACTTGATCATCTCTCATTCGAAATGCATATACAAATTCCTGCTCGTCGTCGTTGTCCTCATCATCTGGTGAACGCCGTACTGCGGCCGCACTGGGCCCTGGCTTACTATCGGGCTTCTGAACGACATTTGTCCGACCTTCAACCTCTCCAACAGCGCCAGCCTCCTTCGTACCAGCAATCGCGATGCCGCTGCCCTGGGCGCAGCGGTCGTGATTTCCGCAGCACCTTGAGCACGACAAAGCCGTATTTGCGGCTCTCGTAAGCGCATTCGTACGATCTCAGCATCGGCCCCTCTCTACCAAGTATTTATTGTTTTTCAGAACCATCTTCACTATCCCATGGCTCTTGCCACAGTGCCGGATATATCTGATCACATTAGGTGGCATCTCGTTTTTTGGACAACCGATCAAGTGTGGCAATAATATCGTGAGAACCAAGTCCAACTGACAGCGGCGTACAGACGATGTGTAGTGAGCCTATACTCATGTATGAATGTCGGTCGCGATGTTGGCTCTGCAATTGTGACCAGGAAGTCCTGTACTTTCGGAGCCAAAGGATGCAAGTTTTCTGCGATAAGTTTGCCCCATCCATCGACACGAAGGCTTTTCGTTTTGGGGGCATATTGGCAGTTTGGCACATAGAAAGGGGTGTGTACGGAATATAGACAAGACATTCTGCGACAGCCAGCCTAACATTCATTATATCACGTGCTACGACAGTCTGCGACCGCATGTGTCAAGGTGACATATTCGGTCCCCCCATAGTTAACTAACTAGCAACCCCACACACAGATCGTCTAGTCAAGTCCTCCACTCCCAGCCAACCTGAAACATGTTCTCTTGCCATCAGCATAACACTCACTCACTCACTCACTCACCCTGCCCATCGCATCAAAGTCTCAGCTCAGTTTGCACCTGCACCTGCACCTGCACTGTGCTGCGCTTCAATCCTTAAATCGACATGAGATTTCGAACCTGAACGCCCCCCTACCACCCATCCAGACAAAATCCAAACTCATCCAACCCTTCAACCATGTCCGAAGCAGCCTTCGCAAAAACCTTCCTCTCAACACTCGACGCACGACCCGTAAAGCTCTCCGCCGACCATGTCGAAGACCCCAAGTCCTTCCCGGCTCGACCGCCCGTACGAATGAACCCCTGGGCCCCCAGCCCGATGCGCAACACACTCCGCTAACAAGCAGCAGTACATCCTCCCCCGCATGCCCAAGCCAATGAGCAAGCCCAAGACCCTTCTCCCCGGCCAAGAGCGCAGCATCGCCGTCGTCCTCAAGTCGTTGCGCAATCCGCCTTTCGAAGTGAAGCTCAGCTCCCAGCCGCTGAGCACCTCCGTTCTCGACATCAAGACCGCGCTGGCGCAGCAGTCCAGGATACCGGTCGACAAGATGAAGGTGTTGCATAACAAGCGACCCTTGACAGATAGCAAGATTCTCAAGGACATTGTCGGCGACGCGGACACAAAGGTGGAGTTCTCGGTTATGGTGATTGGGGGCGCCGCCGCCGTGATGCCTGAGGAGAATGCGGCGTCCGCGCCGGCAGTGGCGTCCGGACCGGATGCCTTGACTACGGATGCCTTCTGGCAGGATCTGAATGGGTTCTTGCTACAGAGGCTAAGGGATGAGAGCACGGCTACGGAGCTAGGGACATTGTTCAAGTCCAGCTGGGAGTCGATTAGGGCAGCACCACGATGAAAATACACAGCCTTTAGACAATGTTGCGTTAAATTGCAGCGTGGACTTTTTTTTTCTTTTTTTTTTTTTTCCTTTGTGAATTATTTAATGGGCATTTCATTATCAAAGACTGGCACGTTGCAGCAAGCTTAGCTATCTTTGGCCCTCGTGACATGAAAAAAAGGAATCCTCCGACGTCGACCGCAACATGTATATCTGAACTCCTTCACTTTGCGTTAAGAAATTAACATCCTTTGGTGGTCATGATCATGAATGGTTTCTGTTTCTTCGTCACGAGTCCGACCGACTTAAGCGAGACCCTTGCTGACCGTCTTCAGAATGTTTTCGTACTCGATATCATCGGCGTCGTTGGCCTGCAGCTCAAAAGCGAGACCAGTAAGGGCTCGCTTCAATGCCTCCTTGGAGGAAGCATAGATCATCTTGGGCTATCGCGCCAGTCAGCCACGGTTGCTTGTGGCAAAGTCCCATCGTAGTCAGTCTTACCTGGACGGAGGCATCATCGGGAGACCAAGCAATAAAGGTAATTTTGTTTCTACAACGGGGCCCCAACATTAGCGCCGCTTTGGCAGTCCTTGCGACAAGGGCAACACCTACCGGACACCGTCGCCCGAAGCGAGGCTGTACTCAAAGTCGTAGATGGCATATCTGCAGCCCTTGCCAGCAACACCCTAAGCCATGCGCAATCAGCAGCTATTACACGAGCTCGATCTCCGGAATCCAAACTAGAGGACGAACAGATTTGCTCTTGGTCGTGGAGTTGATCAGCTTCTCCCGGAAGCTCTCCCAGTCCTTGTCCGAGGAGGCATCCTCGACTTCGATAGTCTTGAAGTCGTCAGAGAGCTTGAAGATGATGTACTTGTACTTCTTCGACAGTTTCAGGTCATTGAAGGTGGTGATGCACTCTGGCGCGACCGTCGCTCTGCGTCAACGGTCAGTCGTCGGGTGAGAGATTTTCCAGGTGCAAGCCATTATGACGGCATCAAAGCCCATGGAAATCAGCTTGGGAAAGCATAGGAGCAGAAACGAACCCGGATTGAGACTACAAAAGTTAGATCATAATTACACAAAGCGCCAGTCAGTCGTGTGCCCTTTGGGTGGGGGGAAGAAGGGAGCAGGCATACCATGATTGCGGTGCGGTTTGTGTCAGGAGATGGTGTGCGTGGAATGAGGGGCGGCAAGGGGGGGGGTTCAAAAAGGCTGCGCAAGCTTCATAGTCAGCTTTTGTTTTATTTCGATTTCGACAGACGCAGATAACAGGGGACCGGGGGCAAGTCATCGCTCTGAAGATGAGAATCGTCGACGCAGCTTACAATTCCCTTTGACAATTGCGACCCGGAAAATGCACTGTCGCGATGGTTGCTGCTGCAAAGTGCGGTGAGAAAGCGCCTCTTTTGTTTGTTTGTTGGAGGTCGACAGTCCGGCAGCTTGGTGCCTCGCACTATTAATAAGAACCAACTGGGTGCCCGCCGCCGTGGAAGGCGGGGGCAATCTAGAGCCTGGCGGAGCAAAACACCACATCATCGGGTGGGGTTGGCCGTGAGACACTATCTAGCTGCACGTGACCCGCCGTCCGACTGCGCAACAACTGTTAACCACGACCAACGACCACCACGACCACCACGACCGCAAACTCGGTGCTGACGAATCCAATGCTGCCTAGTCCAGGCTGCCGCGATTTCATACACCTACCAGCCAGTCACATAGCAGAACGCGTCGTCAGATTACGTTGCATCGTTTTTTCTCTTGTTGTTTTACTTTTTGATTCTCTGTTTTATAATACATTGCCAAGAGTAACTCTGCTATTATACAGTTTGCGTGGGGGAAAATGGCTGATATAGCTAGAGCGGAGATTGCAAGACAGACCACCCGTGATCCAACCCGGATCCTTTTGACTTTCCTGTTCTATAACACCAACAAATTCATGCCCAAATACTGAGGGGCGGCTTTTGTACAGCGCCTTGAATAAACGGCCAACATTATCAAATCCCCTTCCTTTATTTTGTGTGTCTTCGCGTGTATGACAACCCCTTTACATCATGCCCATACCTCCCATTCCGCCCATGCCACCCATGGGAGGGCCAGCAGGACCCTTCTCCTCGGGAGCCTCGACGATAGCGACCTCGGTGGTTCCCAGCAGAGAGGCAACACCGCTGGCGTCGACGAGACCAGTGCGCACAACCTTAAGGGGATCGAGGATACCGGCAGCAATCATGTCAACGTACTCGCCCTTGGAGCTGTCAAAGCCCTTGTTAAAGTCGGTGGCGTGCTCGTCGATGAGCTTGCCAATCACAACAGAGCCCTCCATACCGGCGTTCTCGATGATGGTGCGGGCAGGGCGGGTGATGGCGTTCTTGACGATATTGACACCGAGCTGCTGGTCAAAATTGGCAGCCTTGACGTCCTTGAGCGCCAGAGCAGAGGCCTTGAGCAAGGCGGTGCCACCACCGGGCAGGATACCCTCCTCGACAGCGGCGCGGGTGGCGTTGAGGGCGTCGACGAATCGGTCCTTCTTCTCACCAACCTCGACCTCAGAAGAGCCACCGACCTTGATGACGGCAACACCGCCAGAGAGCTTGGCCAGACGCTCCTGGAGCTTCTCCTTCTCGTACTCGGAGGTGCTGGGGTCGGCAGCGACGCCGCGAATCTGCTCGCATCGCTGGGCAATGGCATCCTTGGAGCCCTCACCGTTCAGAATAATAGTGTCCTCCTTGGTGATGGTGATGGAGCCGGTGGAGCCGAGCATGTCAATGGTGGCCTTTTCGAGTTTGACGTCGAGCTCATTCGAGAAGACGGTACCATTGGTCAGGACAGCAATGTCGCCAAGAATGGACTTGCGGTTGTCACCAAAGCCGGGAGCCTTGACGGCAGCGACCTGGAGCTGGCCACGGAGCTTGTTGAGAATGCAGACAGCCAGGGCCTCGCCGTCAATGTCCTCGGCAATGATGACAAGAGGGCGGCGGGTCTGGGTGGAGATCTCGAGGGCGGGAATAATGTCCTGAACAGCGGAGATCTTCTTCTCGGATAGCAATATCAGGGGGTTCTCAAACTCGACCTTTTGGGCTTTGGTGTCGGTGATGAAGTAAGGAGAGACAAAGCCGCGGTCGAAGCGCATACCCTCGGTGACCTCAAGTTCGTCCTGCAAGGTCTTGCCCTCCTTGACGGTGATGACTCCCTCCTTGCCAACCTTCTCCATGGCATTGGCAATCATCTGACCGACATGAACATCGCCATTGGCAGAAATGGTGGCAACCTGAGCAATCTCAGCGCTCGTGGTGATGTCACGCTTCTGCTTGTGAAGGTACTCGACAACCGAGTCAACAGCGGCCTGGATACCGCGACGGAGATCCATGGGATTGCAGCCAGCAGCAACGTTCTTGACAGTCTCGGAGAAGATGGCTCGGGCGAGGACAGTGGCGGTGGTGGTACCGTCACCAGCAACATCGTTGGTCTTGGACGCCACGTCTTGTAATAAACGAGCACCGAGGTTCTCGAACTTGTCTTTCAGGGAGACGGCCTTGGCCACGGTGACACCATCTGTAGGCTGACTGTTAGCACAATGGGCAAGCTCAAAATGCGCGTAGAAATCATACCCTTTGTGATCTTGGGAGAGCCGAAGCTAGACTCAATAAGGACATTTCGGCCCTTGGGTCCCAGCGTCGTGGCAACAGCCTTGGCCAGGGTATCAACTCCTGCCAGGAGAGCGGCACGGCCCTCAACACCAAACTTGAGCTCCTACTCCCCTTCTTGTTAGCACCCTGGTACTCTCAAGAGCTGTCTTGAGGTTGTCCCGAGAAGCCGGAACCTACCTTGTGAGTAAATCGGAGCTGCTGGCCGAGTCCAGCACCGGCACGTAAACGGCTGGCCGAGGACAGAGCCGTAGCTCGCGCTCGTGAACTCAATGCGCGCTGCATGTTGTGTATATGTATTACAAAGGAAGAGGTATCAACAAAGTACAGAGGCGGAAAAAACAATGCAGAAGACAGGGGCGGTTGGCAGGAAGAATGCAAGGCAGCTTCTGGAGAGGAAATCTGGGGAACAAGGAGAAGAGGAAGAAGAGAGAGTGGATGGATGGCTGGCCCGGTTGTAATTGTAATTGGAGCCGTTGCGCAGAAAAATTGTCATGGGTCCAGCAGGGTCGATCGGTCGGAAAAACGTGTTGCCACGGGGCGTTGTTGCAGCTCAGCCCCTGTCGGAGAGACCCAGAGAAGCTTCTGGCCAATTGCCTAATTGTGCTGCAAAACTCCACTTGGAAGCATCTCGACCTCAATGGAGGGGGCAGTGGAACTGGCATTAACTACGGCTACTCTATTCACTACTCATGATTCTATAAAAATGAAGCCCTTTTTATTGTGTTTCCAGATGCCTTGTGTTCTCTATCCTTAGCTTCCCCATGTCGTCAACAGTGTCCATCCCCAGGACGAGCTATAAAAATTAACCAATGGTTCAATATTACCCAGAATTTCCAATCTAGTCATCTTCCTCATCCAGCCCCGGGAAAAGTTCTTCAATTGGTCCCCCAATGTGTGACATGGGCTCCTCTTGCGGCGGCGCCAAATCTGGCATGGCCCGATCCTGTGTCTCTGGCTTCAAAGCGTTTGATTCCATGACATAGAAAGAATAGTGAGCAGCGGGAGCAATTGACGGCGGCATCGCAGGAGCAAGATACTCTGCCTGTTCGTAGCTGACTGCCGAAGATGGCATAGCAGGAGCCGGACAAGCGTAGTAGGGATAGTGGCTCGCCCAGGGCCGCACAGCTCCAGGTCTGTATTCCTGCAGGTCGGATAGAAGCTGTGCGTTTGTGCCGAGCTCCGACGTCATAGTGCTGCTAGCAAAAGATTGAGAAGGCGAAATGTTATCCGTCTGCATGCTGCTACTCGTATCGGACGAATGCGCTGACTGCTGAGAGTGCTTGGACTCGAGCTCCTGTGCCACATCAGCATACGGGGCTCCTCGACTCCAGGTCAGTCAACTTACGGTCTTGTCATCGTTGAGATGATGAGAGAAGGCTGATGGGATTGGTGGGTGCTCGGGGGCCATGAAACGATATCGAGCCGTTAACAAGTCAGACATGGCCGAGGACTCCATTGCGGTATTTCCCGCCCTCTTGCGAACGGGTGTAGGCGAAGACAGGAGCTCCCTGTGGACAGAGTCGGGCGAAGACGACTCATCCGTCTCTTGGAACTCCAAGACTTCCTCATCAGGGAGGTTCACAGCATCGGGCAAGCTAAATTTGAGATCCTCAATCTTCTCACCAAACATGACCGGCCGTGTCGTCTCTAGATCACTGCCGTCTACGTCTTGCCGCATATAGCCTCGAATCTCAGGATTCACAAACGTCGCCGTCTTTGGCGGCATCGGTGGTGGAACGAGGTGTCCCTCAGCCACGAGCTCTCGTCGAAGACGATTGATACGCTGGCAGACAGCTTGTCCAGATGAGCCAGGGTGTAAGCGATGAGCAATAGCATCCCACGGAATGGCAATCTTGTGTCGATTACATTCGTAATGGATGTGTAAGAGCAACTTCTCCGCCATTCGGGGTCCTACCAACACAGTATTAGAATTGCACATTTGAACGGAAAATCCAAGGACTTTGAAACAGGCGAGGAGGGAAGACCTACGGTTCCACATGATGAGACTTCTGCCCGCCACGCGGCCGTTTCCCTTCCGCTGCTGGTTGGTAGGAAGTCGATGTGAATATCTCGCCGTGCGTGGCGTTTCATTCTGATGAGGCGAGCTAGAGGAACGAGATGAATGTAGAGACGCCTCTGCGTTTTGTGTTCTTGCTTGACTCCTCTGCTTCTGGGCAGGCGAGCGTTTCTGCTTACTAGAAGATCTTTTTGACGTGGAGCCCATGATGAGGAAACGGAAAGAAAAACAAAAAAACCAAAAGCGACAATTGGAGCGAAACGCGTCCGTTTGCCAGTTAGTGATGAGAAAAATTTGCTATGGGTGGTGAAGAGAAACTGAACTACGAATGTGCTCTGATGAATCGGTGGCAATGGTCTGCTGAGCGTGTGATGAAGCTGGCTCCAAATAGCAGCAAGTTGAATAATCAATTGAGACCACGAACACGCGGCGAGTTTTGGTTTTGTGAGGAAAATGTAGACTTGGTCTGCAACAGCTAGGTCGACGCACGAGATTGGAATACGGAACGCTCTCGATCAATGTTGGCGGGTGGGTTGACAGCTGCAACAGCTGGCGGGACTGGCAGCCGGGACACAGTACCAAAACAAACATGCTCTCCCATCCTACTCACACATGCAATTTCATGGCAAATCTATCTCGCCATCACTTTATGCAGAGTAGAAAGAGAAGCAGCAGCAACACATGCAGTCTTATTGACCCGTGAACGTGCTGTGCTATCTACGATACGTAGCCTCGTGCCTTGATTTCATTCCCATGGCTTTCCGTCTCAACGTCTCTTTTTTTTTTTCCATCGTCTATCCCAACTGTAAAAAGTACTAATCTACTCCATTCCTGGTAACATGAGAAGTAGTCTCTTCATTTTTAGATTTCGTCTTGTGAAGGAGGATCTACCGCTGTTAGCCCGTATCTACACAATGATGCTGTTCACGTCCGTACCAGAGAGCTCAGAGCCAGACTCCTCCTCCTCCTTCTTGACGCCCCCCTTGGAGTCCTCGTCGGATTCCTCCTTGGTGACATTTTTCCCCTTGGCTTTCTTTGCAGAGCCAGTGGAACGAGAGGCAGCCTTCTTGCGCTTCACGGGCGTGGAATCGGGCGTTGCGGGAGCAGCATCACCACCCCTGGCAGACTTGGTGGAACTGACACCGTTGGCCTTGAGCATGCGCTCATACCGCTTCTGACTGCAGAAGTATTAGAAAATTGTTCTGGTTCAAGTACGTCTTGAGAGGCAACTTACGCGGCGGCCTTGGATACAATGCCAAGTTCTCCGGCAACAGCTGTGAAGTCAGGCTGAAGAATGTCAGTTGAGACCACTTCCTTTATTTCTTTCTCTTTTATTGCTTGCTTGCGAGAAATACTCACGCGTCCATTACTTGTGTGTGTAATGCAGGAAACAAGAAACTTGACCTGGTCGGTGTGATCTTGGGCGCCGGGCATGTTGGCGTCTTTGAGCTAGTAAGGCAGACTGGATGTGTTGGTTCAGATTTGAAAGCGGTCAAATGAGCGGACAAGAGATCTTAGGTGTATTAGAAAGTACAGAAACGCAAGAGACTGACAGACAAGTGTTGTTTCAAGTAGAAATTTTCTGAGTTGCGCTGAGTTGCGATAAGCCGCAGCCCAGCCTGGGCGACGGTGTAAGTGACGGCAAGGTGAGACGCCCAGTGCTGAATGGGACGCCAACAGTTGGCGGTGGATACGCCGTCGAAGCGAGAGTGTAAAAATGAATGTGACTTGAGAAACAATAGATGAAGCGAAATCTCAATCGCTGTGTGGCAGTAGGTCGTGACGCCGTTTGCAGCTCAAGAATGCTTCTGTAAGAAGCGCGAAGGTGTGCACAGATCCCAGTGCCGCCAATACTTGCAAGTATTGTACCTTACAAGTTACAACTACCTAAGTTACCCACCTACCTGAGGTAGGTACGTAGGTACCCAAGTACTTATATGGCCTGCATCCGTGTCACGTGTACTTATACTCCCGCGCACGCGCACGTAACACCAGCCTCACAGCTTCACAGCTTCGCTTCACATCGTCCAGGCCCCAGGGCACGAACAGCTTCAATTTCGTACCGCTTTCATACCATTCCCATCTATTTGAGGGGCACTCTCCATGACTAATTACTATTGCCATTTCCTTGCATCCATGTGTCATTCTTTAAGCTCTCCTGTCATCCACTTGAAGGACCTTCTCCATGACTAATTACCATCGTGATTTCCTTTGCATCCATGTCATCGTGATAATCACCCCATAGCAAAAAAATATGGCATCTCAACTCTCCGCTTCAGCCTCAACCTCCTCAGCGTCCTCAACCTGAGTCCCATCGTTCTCATCCTCATCTTTCACAAGAGCAGCAGACTTGGAGGCCTTCTTGGTAGGCGTACGAGGGACCTTCTTCGTCACCTTGCCGTCAGCAGATGGCCCTGTTGCGCCGCCCTTGCGAGGGCTCGGATTCCCATTCGCCTGGTCTCGCCAGCCATGGCGGACAGACATCTGTCTGAAACGCTCCTTGGCACATTTGGCATCCTTGAGGCCCAGGTCGGTCGCCACGCTGTCCCAGTTTGCATCGGGCTTCTGCGTCATGTTGTCGAAGACGGCCTTGATGAAGCGCAGCTCATTTTCCGTGAGGCCGAGGGGCGCTTCACCTTCAGCGGTGGTAGCGGGGGCTTTGACTTTGCGAGGCATGGTCTGGAATATCAGCTTATGTTCACGATTCAAACGAGCTGGATTGGCTCTGAATTACCTGGTGTATGCACTCGACGATTTGGGAAGCGGCGAGGACTATGCTCTCAGGTGTGAGATTATAGGATACTCTAGATGAATGTGCTCTTGAAGGTTGCAAGAATATCGATTCTAAAAAGACAATAAGAAAGTTTGGAACACAGTCTGTAACACTTCCGAGTGGCATTCAAGGAGAAAACTTTTGAATGCAGTTGAGAAGGCAGGACGTTGCGGGTTTTGAATGAGAGTGCTTACTTGGCAAGTGAACAGAAGGTGAGCCGCCAACTCCTACTACACGTGCAAACATCACAGCAGCGTTAATAGCGCCTGTTTTCTTGTTCTTTCAATTTTTTTTTTTTTGCGGGGGGACGGGGGGAAAAGATATATCAATATCCCCTGTCGTCATCTCCGCGATCCATATCATCTCAGTTGAGCTTGTCAGTCTTATCTTATTCATTTCGATTCTCCTCAGTACGTAGCTATGCGTAGAAACTCATCTGTATCGTCAATCAAGCCATAGAGTACCACTGTATCTTCTTAGAATGGATCATTCAGAAACGCATCCACCTCAGCATGCAAATCCGCATCATCTTCCCCGTCCTGATCCTCTTGCTCCTCCTTGACTCCCATGACTGTCTTATCATCATCCTCCGCTTCAGACTCCTCCTTCTTGGGCGTCTTCCCGCGTCCCATCCCTTTTGTACCAGCTCGTTTGGGCGTCTTGACAATCTTGATAGGAGTACCGCCGCCAGAGGCCTTCTTGGTGGGCGTGCGACTAGCCGGTGCAGGAGCAGATACGGCGGGTGAGTCAGAGTTGATTCCAAGCTTACGTTTAACTTGTCCGAAGCGGACCTGTGTTCAAATTAGTTTTCTGGAGCGTGATGATGTTGTATCAAGACATACCTTAGCAACCTCTGCATTTTTGAATCCCTGTTCAGTAGCAACCGCGCTCCAATCGATATCGGCCTTGTTGCGAGTGTGCTTGACGATGGCAAAGAAAAACATGGCTTCTTGGGCAGTAGGCTCTTTCTTCGTAGGGGTAGTCTCGCCCGCCATGATGAGTAAGTGGACCGAAGTGTCACGAACAGAGAGTTTGGCGAGTACAGTGCTGATATAAAAAGACTTAGCAGCGGATGGAAATCTTTTGACCGATAGAAGTTGGTTTTGGGGGAAAGAGAAAAAAAAAATTTTGAAAGAAACTTGAAAAGCAAGACCAGGACGGCTTAAGTACTGAGTGCAAACGTTGCAGTGGTCCGTTCGGCAAGGTGAGTGTGAGATGAGTTGGTGACGGCCCCTGGCGCAAGTGGCAACTGGTGAGAGCCGACTCAGGCAACGGCACGACGTTTCCATCCAGTGACATGCAGTGTTGAAGAGAATTTCCAATGACGTTGTTCAGAGAGCTATTTTCTTTTTTTGAGGTGTCCGATACAGGCAAAGTAGCAACAAATCCGAAATTAGTGTACAATTCTAGCCAACTTCACCCAAAAGCTAGTGCCTTCGTCGAAGCAGCCACATCTCTTTTGTTTTTGTTTTTTTTTTTATTCAGCAGTTATATTTTTTTTTCCTTTTCATCATTAGTCATAAGTTGAATCATGAGAATTGCCCGCACGCCTAAAAAAAATATTGTATACAATCAACCAAAGCCGTTCTTATAGAGCATCAATAAACCTGGGGGTCATGGCAGCCATCATCCCACTCTTGGGCACCGTCCGGAAGGGACGGGGGATCGCTAATGTCGCAAAGCTCAGGACTGTGTAGATCGGTCGATATATCATCGTAGTTGCGCAAGTCGTAGGCGGCTTCAAAAGCTGAGAATGCCGGCGAGTATGCGAGACTCCCAGTATCCGTAAACAAGTCAGAGTTGCCATCCATCATGTATGAGAAGATGTTTGCTGCGTCCCTGCCTTTTTGCTTCTCAAGAACATCAGGGCGGACAGAAGTCATGTAGTCGGTGCAGGGAGTGAGGAACCGCGATTTGAAGTCATCGCTGTCCGGGGATGCAAGAGAAGCAGGCGAGTACTGGAACGACTTAATAGATGAATCACGGACTAAGATTCGGGATCACGGGAGTAGCATACCTCAGCGAGCGAATAGAGACTCACGGCAGATTCTGACTTGACGATGACATCCTTCTTGGAGGAACCTTCTTTCTTTGATGATTTGGACACGCGGTCCTTTTCACCATGACGAGACCGCTTCTGGGGCTCGTGGCCCGTAACGGTAGCGCGGAAACGCGAATATCTCATTCGAGCGGCGTGTCCGTTCGAAATAGGCTGTAGCAAGACAGGATCTTGAGCGACTTGATTCCAGTCAATCTAGCACGAATGTCAGCATGGCAGTAACACACAAAAAGCAACGTCCAGACAGACCTACATCCTTGAGATTCTTTTGCTTCAAGATGGCAAAAAGGAAGCGAGCCATGGCATTATCACTGTTAGGTGGCATTGCCTGCGTGGTGTGTTTGGGGGCGTGCGAAAGTGGCGAGAAGAGAGAGAGATTTGTCGATAAGATGATGAAGCGGGGATATAAATAGGCCAGCAGATGATGGTCTAGCGTTCCAGAATTTCAGCCAGATAAAGTTGTTGAGTGGATAGAAAGGTTCATCAAGGTTTTCAACCGGTCAAGACGCGAGGGATGATACGATAAGGCGGATAATGATTGATGTGGCCACCAAGGTTTAATTGTTCACAATGGCGGCGTGCTATACGCAAGAGGTTGATGAGCGAAGGAAGAAGCAGGAATGAGGACGAATTGCCGTACAAAATGGACGATGGAAGAAGATTGAGAAAATTTTCAGCCTTGGGGGAGAGGCTCCCATTTAAAAGGCATCAATTGATCCATCTGAGGCCTCAAATTGGAGCTGCTGTGTGAGATGATGCGGGAGGGGGGGTGGATGGAAGGATCTAGGAACAGACGCAGACACGATTGAAAGCCATGATGCCGGCATCCACAAAGCAGCGCATGTGTCTCGGTTTCCAAGCGCATGGTTGCCTGGTGCTACTACCACTTGGGAAACAGTGTGGATGAGATGGATGGGATAGGATGGGATGAGGCGGGATGGCATGGCATGGCATGGCATGGCATGGCATGGCGGTAGATGTGGGCAGGCATAGAGGCATGTGTTTGTGTTGGTGTTGAACTCGCACCTCATGATGGCCCTGGGCACTGGAACTGCCAGGCTGCATCAAAGACCGAGTGATATCAGCGCGTATAGTGTATGCAGTAGCGCCCCGCCCCGCTAAGCTCCGCTAAGAGCTAGCGGGGGCTCCACTAACGACTCTTTGCCTCCACATCCAATTCCGCCACCGCTAAACTGTTACTCCACGGCAGGCGGCAGTCAACAACTTTATTTTCTCTTGCACAAAAAAGGGACTGATGGTTACAGATGGTACCGCTGTGACATCGCTACAATACAATTCTGTTGCACAATGCTCGAATTGCTTCAGGGTTACTGCTGCTCCAGCAATCAGGCAGCATACCCTCTTCTTGCGGTGACGCCGTGGCACATTGACTGACCAGACTATCCATCGGCCCAGGAACTAGGAAGAAAGCGGCGGTAGGGATCGGTATTATGGCACAGACTGAAACCGTATGTATGACTCATCGCAGGGAATATTAAAAGAGGGCAAAAGGGGGGAAGCAAGCCATGGGGGTGTGTGCTGCAACGGCATGGTCTTCCATTCCGGTAGCCCCTGCCAGGCCCGATCGTACAAGAGCTTTCTTCTTACCAAGGATGCGACTCAATTCGTCATAAGGGCTATTTCTCTTATATATCTGTTAAAGGAAAAATAATTAAAAATTCTGCTCATTCCCTTGGCTGAATCGGTCTTTGTCCAGACGTATGCCGAATTGACAACTGGCCACGAACCCAAGACACGATCGAGATGAGCCTTTTTTGGGGTCGTAAAACCTAATGAAACTCTTCTTTATCTTTCGGCGAATGGATTCCTCGTTGGCTCAAGGGATGCCGGATGCAAACTGGCCCCAGCGCACCTCCCATCACCCCGTGGCTGAGGCAGCGACGGCGTCATTTCCCAAAAAGAGGGGCTGAGGCAGCAATCATCATCATGGTGGTGAAATGCGAATTCTTGTATTTCAGCACCCAGAAACACAGAGGAGTCCGGAAAAATTCGAGACAAATGAACTCGATATTCTAGAAGCCATTGAAAGAAATTTGAGCAGCCTTCATGGTGCTATCGCGACTGCATGTTCAATTGCCGTTATGGAGGGGATGGGGTGAAGTGGTTGGGAGACGCGACGGGCGCGAATTTTTGCGGGACACTTGTGTAACCGGGTTTTCGCCAGGTGGCCACGAACTCACGTGAGAGCTTTAATGAGGTACAAGATACCTCCCACCTGCCTCTCGCATCTTCGCCCTTGTTGCGGTGAGACTATAACTGATGATGGAGCGTCATTCCAGGGTCTCTTGCTCCATACACCTTCGACGACTTCCCCACGTTGGTGGGCGGAGATACATTCGTCGTCTTTTCGATGATGGATGACTGATCTGACGTTGGTTGCAAATATTGAGTGTGTACGAGGGTAGAATTAAACAATTTGTTGGCTGAGCTGAGAATGTCATGATGGCAACGAGATTCATGCCGTTGCAAGTGTTGCAAATATAGATAAATGATATGGATTAAAGCACTGCACATTGCATCACTGGTACCCTTGTTTCGTCGACAACAATAACCTTGGTAGACAGTGCCAGCACGATCGTTACCCGTCGTAATTTGTGCCGAGTCGTGACAACTGACGGGTAAACGCCGCTTCAACATCGGCTAAGTTGCAGCATCGCCAGTTCTAGCAAGTACATCCCGCCCTCGCACCCAAGAAAAGACGACAAAAAAAAATTTTTTCCAATGCTCCGTCTCTCCGATATCCCTAGTAGCGCATCTCCGCCCCTGCATGCAAACGCTTCGAATACGACTAAAGCTTGCTGCCGCAACGACATCAGTTCGCTTACGGAACCATGGAAATTCCCGCCCCCAAGTTCCAGTACCTCGGCAACGCACGGACCATCTATGTATCCTCTTCCCTTCCCCAGCTTCCGCGATAAGATTGCCACTACCAATTTCTTAACTGATTCAGCCGCGCTCTTAACACGACCTATCCACACGTCAACGGAGACACCACCAAGTCAACGACTTACACGCAGAACGCATCCCCAAACTCACTCACTGAGTTGACGTTCGCAATGAACAACAAGAACTGGAATGATCGCGCGGACCGAGACCTGTTTTTCACAATACTATCGGTTAAGAACATTGGCGTCATCAGCGGCGGAGAATGGACCATCATTGGGAACCACATGCGAACCATGGGATATGGCTTTACCAATGAGGGATGCCGGTATGTGCTCGACCTTGGGCTGTCGCCTGTGAATGGACCGCTGTAGTATGAAGTGGTTTGCTTGTCTGCATCTTGCGCAGTGCGGCCTGCAATGTCGAATTGTTTTGGTCGTACATGTCATTTGTCGCTGCGTGTTGTCGCGAAACCTCGAGTGAGGTCTCACGAGTTGTACACCTATCGCGATTCCATGATTTCCCGCACTCGATATCCCTGTTCTCAATTGACTTGAACCTCTCGCAGACAACACTTCCAAGGTCTGCGAAGAGCTCAGAGCAAGGCCGAGACAAACGGCACGGTCGTTGTCAACGCTCGCAATGCTGACCCAACATTGAACCCCATCACGCGGCGGCCGGGCCCAGGACGAGGTCGGCCTAGGAAGAACGCCGCTTCAGAGGTTAAGAGCGCATTTCCAGCAAACTTCCAGAGCGCTTTGGAAACCCCCAGCATCATCCTAACACCAGGCACCGCTCTGTCCGTACCCACGCCGGACCAAGGTCAACGACCAACACAGGAAGTGGTGGCCGTGCCGGCTAAAGTCGCAGCCTCAGAATCCCCCACAGCTGCGGCAGATATTGCTGTAATCCCTGGAATCCCGGTGGAAGTAGCTGTAGAGGCGGCGTCACGCAAGGACGACCGTGTTCAGGAAGGGCAAGGGCAAGAGGGAGCGGAGGAGGACGTGGGTGATGCCGACGCTGATGCCGATGCCGATGCTGACGCAGAGGGCATTGACGAGCCTCCTGCCAAAAGGCAAAGGGTTGAATCGCAAGAGGCCGAACGGGAACAGCCTCCGCTTGACGACGAAGCAGTGCTGGCTCTGGCGGCTGACAACGGCGCGACAGACGCCGCATATCAACAGCGGTATGTGCCTCTTCCCATTTCATCTTGCTCCTTGCTAACATTGAGCAGGTACCCATATTCATAGTAAGACTGGCTGTCGACTTCGCCTGATGATGTGCGGCTTGTCTCATCCAGGTGCTGAAGTTGCGTGTACGAATAAGCTTAACGGGGCGTCTTTATTTTGGAAATCGGACATGTATAGTAGCGTACAGCGACAGGATATAAATCAAATAGCGAGTTGGTCTAGTCCGTGTTCTCCAGTCGCATAGCCAGCTGGCCATGTCAACCATCGTCAAACCCCAGCTGGCAGCCCAGCACCGCCATCAAACGCCCGCTCACCCCGATTTCCAACCCAGCCAATCTTCTCAACACAGCAACTCACCCTCCCGCACGAACCCCCTTCTCCAAGTCATCCAATACCATCCACCCAACTTCGCACAATGGCCAAGGGCAAACACAGCGGGACATGGACCGATCCAGTCCTTCTACACGACCTCATCGTGTGCTTTTACGAGGCAGGCATGGAAGCCGGAAGCATGACGAGCGATTTCCGCAAAGACATCGAGGCTCGCATCAAGACAATGGGCCACCAACTTACTTGGGAGGGCATCCGGTGAGATTCACTTGTTTTTGTTCCTTCAAAGAGCCTCTTTCTGCCGGCGCCAGCTGCGCCAGCCCGTCTATTCACAGCCCGCGCGTATTCCCCCTTCCCACCCAAACGGCCCTTCTCCCTCTTGCTTCACCCAGCGCGTCGGTCTCCATTCAACGTTGCGGTCTACCCTCCGAGAAAGATATTGAATCGCTTTTTGTTCTTCTCAAACCTGCTCCAAGAATGGCCCGCCACGTCATGAGATGGGACCACAATGTCCATCAGGACATCCTCCTCGCTGTCTTCCAGCACGTCAAGTTTACGTCTGAGCAGATCGGAGCCATCATGTCTGATCTGACTGACTCCGGATACACATTCACAGAGAGCGCGCTTCGGTATTTCACCTTCTCACTCACTTCCTCACTCCACTTCAGTTTCCCTCCGCCAATTCACTTCCCCCCCCCCCCATCCAACCACTCATACTGCCCTCCATCCACATCTCATCCCTCCCCAAAATACAGTCTGCGTTTCTGTCTTTTCCACCATGTCTGCCACGAATCGTACCCCGTCCGCCCACAAATGGGACGATCGCGCCCACATCGCCTTGCTCCTCGCGTTGCTCGATGCATTCAAGCCGAGCAAGGATACCATCACCGCGGTAACTGAGCACATGAAGGCACAGGGGTTCCAAACCACCTTCCATGGCGTCAAGTACTCACCTAGTCGTTAGCTTACAAACAAAAAAAAAAGTATAAAACAAGCTAACGTGTGTTTTCGTGGAATCCCAGCCAGCATATTCAGAAGCTCCGTCGTGACCAGGGCTCACCTGAGAAAGCCGCCGTCAAGAATGGCGATACTGTTGAGCCCGCTACGCCGACTAAGGCTACGGCCCGCAAGCGCAAGACACCCGTCAAGAGGACTCCGGCCAAGTCTACTGTTCACGCCGACCAGTCTGACGAGGAAGAAGATCAAATCGCGGTGAAGCTCGAAGCCGGGTTGGCTGGGTCTCCAAGCCGGGCCAAGAAGCCGAGGATCGAGTAAGTGCCGGCTCTACATGATGACACGGGTCTATTTACATTTCATGCTAACAATGGCCAGCACGGCCGAACCATTCCAAAACTAATTGCTGGGACCGAGAATTGCAATTGAGAAATCATGGGTTGCTGCTGGTGAGGGGAACAGAGATTGGAGAATGATGCTAAATAAGAAGACTACTTACTTGCCTGTACGGCCAAAGAATACCACTGCCTTGAAATCCGACATTGAATGCCCATCAGCCCGTTGCTTCTGCCCTTTTCCATAACGCCCAGTGTGAGCACAAACGATTCAAAACTTGGTGTTGCTTGGATTATCACGCACAATACAAACCAGGTGTTTCTCAGATTCAGCATCTGCTCACCTACAAGTCACCCTACCATTCATCCCCCGTTTGCCTGCTTTCTCCCTCCACGTCGCAATGCCGCAAATTACCTCGACAATTACCCTTCATAGTTCACTCAGCAAATCAATACCCACCTCAACTTTCTACAGAGAACCTCATCGCCCACTTGTAGCCATGCCCGTCTCTAAGAAATGGGAACCAGCCGCAGAGCAAGACCTCTGCATGGCCATCATCGTCACCGACAGCTCCACTACCAATTACAAATGGCCCGAGGTTCACACTATCATGTGTCAGCTTGGATACACCTTCACCAAGGATGCTATCGCGTATGTAGTTAGATTTCTCATAAGTTGTAGAGTCTTTGCTAATTCCTCACAGACAGCACTTCAGTAAGGCAATCCTCCGAGGTTTCAGGAACCGCCTTGGCCTTGGAGGGCCGAAGCGGAAGGTTGACAAAGAAGAAGAGCCTGGGCCTTCTAGGAAGAAGCAGAAGTCTGAGGTAGATACTTTACCCGTTATTCGCATTTACTAGTCACTGATTGGCTTTTACAGTAAATGGACATGATGGAGGGTGAATGATACTCATCGTATTTTGGAACGTAATCTCGCGCGGGAGTTGCTTCGAAGTGGGGGTTAGTGAGATGAAATCAGATCGACAGCGGCGGGAAATGAGATTACATGTGCGTCACAGAACCACGGAAATTAGGCACACCTCAATAGAACAATGAAATTCTGTTCTCTCAGTAAGAAGATTTGCCAATTTGTCATGCCATGCCATACCAACCTGAAAAACGCCAGACATTAATCCTTACGAAGCCACCTCGGGGGACGTCAAACTAGTCTAATTAAAGTAGGTTAGCTTAACTCTATGTTAAGATCTGCAGATCTAAATCACGCTTATAGACTAGAGATGCAGTAAGGGGGAACAGTTCAGATCTACAGATCTTACCCACGTTTATAGACTAGAGATGCAGTGAGAGGGGATAGTTCAGATCTACAGATCTCAACACGGTTATAGACTAGAGATGCAGTAAGGGGGGACAGTTCAGATCTATAGATCTCAACACGCTTATAGACTAGAGATGCAGTAAGGGGGGACAGTTCAGATCTATAGATCTCAACACGGTTATAGACTAGAGATGCAGTAAGGGGGGACAGTTCAGATCTATAGATCTCAACACGCTTATAGACTAGAGATGCAGTAAGGAAGGACAGGAATTCCCAGATCTACAGACCTCAATGGGTTCTTTCTTACCTAGTCCAGTCTATACCTTCGCTATGACCTTTCTTCTCGTGTGCCTTCGCTTTCTCATCCGCCTCGCCCTTGCGCTTGACTGTGCCTCGAAGGCTTTGACCCTGACCAGCAAAGTGTGGCTTCTTGGCCTGCTGCTCCTCCTGCTCCTTCTCCTCCTTTGACTTGACAGGTTTGTATTCGTAACCAAAGAAGAGCTTATTTGGCGCCAAACGGAGTGGCGCTGGGGCGCCCGTACGGTTCTTAGCGACAGTCTGCTCTACAGGTACAGGTGTAGCAGGTTTCGGTGTCGAGTTCTTGCTACCTTTTTTAACCAGGCGCTGGCCCGGGCCGAGGAAATTCGTAGGCGTGCTCGTGACTGATGGTGCGATAGCGCTGAAGCCAATGGCCTGGGCCATAGTGCCGTGGCTGTGGACGACGCCGCCAGCGGGAATACCGCTCTTGGTGCTTCCAGGAGTGTTTGTGCCGCTCTTCTTTTCTGGTTCGACGTAGCCAACAGGGGGTGCGAATTCGACAGACACATCGGTTTCAATCATGCTGACACCCATCTTCTCCGTCTCGGGCTTGACGTCCAACACAGCCACTTCGAATATCTCGTCGTTGTACTCAAAGTTGAATACGTCTCCCTTGGTGAGCGTGGCAAAGTTTCGGAATGCCCGTTCCAGAACAGCCTTTGGGTCACTAATTTCTAGAAAGTTGACCGACTGAGGCTGTAGCTTGACCATCTTTGCCAACTCGAGCGAGGTAGTTCTGATTTGTATCATATCGCCAACATCCATGCCTAGTGTTTCCATCATCTGCGAGACCATCAAAAGTTAGGAGGCCGCTTTGCATGATGATCGATATGGGACCTTACGAACCCATTGGGGAATGTATGCTCTTCCCTCCTCGGCAATAAACTCTAGCACACCGGCGTGCGAGTGCCTACCCTTTTCTCCATTAATCATTTCCATCAGTAGCGGCCACTGTACATGCAGCTTCGACACCTTGTCCAATGCTGACGGCGGTAGGATTATTTTGGAGCCATAGTTGAGTTCAGGTCGCTCAGCGCCTGGGGCCATGACTACAGGATAGCATCGGTAGTATTCGTCGAACCGCTGGACGATAGGCAGCCGGCCGCGAGCTATGTTGTAGAGGTGTTCCGGGTTGGACGGGTCGAAGCCACCTCCAAAGGGTGATTGAAACTAGGATGCTTAGTCAATGGACGTACTTTACGGCGGATGGAGGCCGACGGGATGCATCTACATACCATAGTTGCTGTGAAGGCGTGGCGCTGACTGGTCGACTGCTACGGGTGCAGCTCACAGAGCTTACAACAGTCAGACTAAAGCCTTAGCCTCTGATCTGACAAAAAGGCAATACGAGTACGTGTATCTTGGTTGGCGCAAGGAGAGGTAAAGTATGTTTAGGATGAGTTTGTATGCCAGGCCAGATGTGCGGTATATGGTGAAGGCAGCTTGATGACGCAGATGGGCAGGTGGGTAAATGAATGACATGAAACGAGGGAGCTCTTGCTAAACTTGGTGTACTGCGTGCCCCACTTCACATTTCAAGCTCTCGAGCTCACCTCCATCACATATTTCGACATCTGGGTCGTCCTAGCCTCCCCATTCCTCGAGCTTCACCTGTCAGCCAGCCATGGCATCGCGTTATCCTGCAGCGCGGCCGAATCGAGAGGGCGAAAACTTTGCCCGTACTCATCATAAAGACGCCAAAGACAACCCTGCCAAGTTCGACGTTCGCAACCCGTCCATCTTGGCGCCAGACTCAAGAGAAGACGATGCGGTCTTGGATGCAGATGTTATTGGAGGGCGAAATGCCACCAAACGGGGCGCAGTCAATCTAGATGGCTACGACAGCGACTCCGATAATGAGACATTCAATGCTAAAGCCGCAAGCCGCAAAAAAGGCAAAGTTGACATCAACGACCAGCTGGACAACTACGATGCCGCGGATTCGGCAACTGCTGCCCCGGTGGCCGGTGCACCTGGAGCCGCCGACGACGACGATGATGACATGTTTGCCATGGGCGGTAATGCCGATCAAACAAAGGGCGAGGCGGACGAAGAGGCGGACGAAGAGGCGGACGATGCCAACTTTGACAAATCGGGAAAGAAAAAGAAGGGCGTCCGGTTTCTTGATGCAACACAAATATTAGGCCAAGTACATAGCAGTAGAAGCGGCGGCCACATACGGCTCGACGACGAAGAGAGTGAAGACGATGAGGCTGACGCCCAACTAGCAGCTGAGGAGCAAGGGCTCGATGAAGAAGTCGGTGCCGGTGGGTTGAAACGAAATGCACCCAAAGTGGAAGCGTTCAACTTGGAGGCCGAAATGGAAGAGGGACAATTTGATCAAGCCGGCAACTACGTTCGCAAAGCAGGCGACCCAGACGCTGTACACGACAACTGGCTCGAAGGTGTGAGCAAGAGGGACATGAAGAAGGCGGCAGAGGCACATGAGAAACGTGCAGCGGAAGCTCGAAAGCAGCGTTTGGAAGAGGACAATGTTCTGGTCTCTTCTTTACTCAATACCCTCATCCTACAGTTGGAGCCTTCAGAATCGCCGCTAGAGGCACTGGCCCGGCTGGGCAAGAATCAAACCAAACCAAAGAAAATACCCAAGTGGAAGCTCAAAAAGATGAACAGGGGTAGCGCGGACGATATGCAAGTGGACAAGGATGTCGAAGACAGCCCCGAGCAGATCCGGATCAAAGAGTCCATCGACGCGGTTACGGACGCGGCTGACAAGCTGCTCAGCCGCGACTACGAGGATATTTATGACCAAGATCGCGAGCTTCTGATGCGCTCGTACCGCCGCGAGACTGGAGAGGATTGGATCCCGCCTGAATCACATGGCAAAGACGACCAAGGCGAACCGACCCAGATGTGGGAGTTTCGATGGACGGACGGACGAGACAACGCAAAGCAGGGCCCCTTTGATGCCGCTTCGATGAAGGCTTGGCAAGATGCAGGCTATTTTGCTCAAGGAGTTGAATTTCGGACTGTAAGCGCTAGCGATCGCGACGATGCCTGGACCACAACGGCGACATTTTAATGGATGTTGCGCAGCACCCCAGCACACGGACGACAATGGATCGTATCGGCATGCGCAGATCCAAGTGGACAGTTGAGGGAACTCAAGCTGCCGGTGAGCTTCTGCGCAAAGCTTCGGGAAGACGGGAACTGGTTCCTGGTGTTCCCGAGTCTGACACCAGTCGGACGCGGCTGTGGGCGGCTCTGGAGCACCCTGCAGCCCGTGAAGCTCCGAGAAGACGATCAAAAGAGCAAGTGGTAGCCAATCTAGATGATCGATTCCCGCTATGCATCGAGCCGCTCCTACGCGATCATATTATGTATCCCAGGATTGGATGGAGGATTGAGGTCATTAATGAAAATCGCCCATTCGTCAAAGCTGGCTAACCTGAGCTGGAGTGTCGAGCCTTGGTTTTTTTTTTTTTGGCTGCTGTGTTGACTCAGCAGTGGGCTCACCGTGACCGGAGCCAGAAGGCTGAGTGATTTATCATTGTAATTTACTAGCAGCACAAAGGGCCGAAAAGAAAATAATGCACGAGTCTATGGGCTGATGAAGCGCAGCAGTTTCTACTACGGCGATACTTGGTGGTTGGGCGGCGAGAACCGGATCCAGCGGGTGCCATTCAAGTTGATTTATCTTCGGCTTCCTCGTCCCGCCAGGCTCACAACGTGGGCTACGAGCGAGCGAAAATGGCGAGGGTAGAGAAGTGCTCGCTACGACGTCCCTGCCGGATCCGTAAAAGGCGCATTGGGCGGGGTGGGAGTGGTGGTGGGATGAGCAAAACAGACCCCTCGTCATCTTCAGCGAGTCGGACCCAGGGCGGAGAGTCCTTATTGGTATGAGACGAGGTCGAGGTCAACGCAACGTCAACGTCAACGTCAGCGTGGTGGGTGGTGTTGCTTTGTTCTTGCTTAGATGCCAACGGTTTCAAGGGTCCAAGAGCCAACAAGTCAAGACGGAGACGGTGGCAAATATAGCGATAGAGCGCATAATTTCTCATGCTTTCACCTGTCCGATGCCGCACTGGGAGCATTGCGTCTGCGTCGTCGGATGTATCACATCTCGTAGAGCATCGAGATGACTTGGCTGACCATGTTGGGAACTCGTGGGATAGGTAATGGCATCCATCGATGGCGAGCCGCAGATTCCGTCTTGCACACAGTGTAGCCGTTGAAACAGTGTCTGGTAAATGGAGCGTTGAGACTGATATTGACCGGCTGAGTGCAATGATGTGGTAATACTAATGTAATGACATTGGCCGTGTCGGAAGCATGCAGATGCGAGACAAGACGCAGACGCAGGGCAGGTGCTGAGTAGGCTCTGCAGGCCGGGCAGGCCGGGCAGGCCGGGCAGGCTGAGCAGGCTGAGCACATCTCAGATGGTGCCACCAGTTGATTAGTTTGGCTGCTCGTTCCCCGGGGAGCAGCACAGCAGCACCAGACGCACCAGACGCACCAGACGCACCAGACGCACCAGACGCACCAGACGCACCAGACGCACCAGCTGCTTTTCTACAACCTTCTTCCGTCCTGACCCTCCCAGCTCCCAACTCTTTCCTCTTTTTTTTTTTTCGGCTTCCGTCTCTCGTCCTCTTCACATACTTTTTAAATCCAGTGAACCATCCACGATTCTTCCTATATATAATACACTTACTCTGGTACGTCACCGTCAATGGATCCTGCCATGTCTGCTCCCCGGCCGTTATGCCGCCGTGTGCTAACCTAGGAGCTCTTCTCGCAGAACTCTCCCACCACAACAAAATGGCTATCAAGGTTGGCATTAACGGCTTCGGTCGTATCGGCCGCATCGTCTTCCGCAACGCCGTTGAGCACCCCGAGATCGAGGTTGTTGCTGTCAACGATCCTTTCATCGACCCTGAATATGCTGTGAGTTTCTTCTCTTCATGTGTGTTGCCTGTCATGGCTGCCCGCCATGTCCGGCGGCCGTCTGGGCTGTTTTTCTTTTCTTTTTCTTTTTTTTTTTTGGGCTGCCCCTCCCCCTCTTTTGTCCCGTCGTCGTCGCGCATTGCCCCTCCTTTTGCAAGCTGCATATATATGGTGCTGGTGCCGTCATGTCATGGCCCGACATTGCTTGTCTGCCCTTACTGTCACGCATTCCTGTCTGCCGGAGCTATACGTTCACTCGTCCAGCTGCGCTTCTATCTCCAAGATTTGCCGTGGCATAGGTGGCGCGAGCTGGTCCGCCCCTTCCTCAGACATTGGCGGGGCTCAATTGCGTCAACCACCAGAATCCCCGCACTCATTACTGTGCTCTTGGCTCACTCGCGCCATGTACATTCAGCTAACGTAACGTTCCCCAGGCCTACATGCTCAAGTATGACTCTTCCCACGGCGTCTTCAAGGGCGATATCAAGAAGGAGTCGGATGGCTTGACGGTCAATGGCAAGAAGGTCAAGTTCCACTCTGAGCGCGACCCTGCCTCCATCCCCTGGAAGGACTCTGGCGCCGAATACATTGTCGAGTCTACTGGCGTCTTCACCACCACCGAAAAGGCCAAGGCTCATCTTTCTGGCGGCGCCAAGAAGGTTGTCATCTCTGCTCCGTCTGCTGATGCCCCCATGTACGTTATGGGAGTCAATGAGAAGACGTACGACGGCAAGGCCGATGTCATCTCCAACGCTTCTTGCACCACCAACTGCTTGGCTCCCTTGGCCAAGGTCATCCACGACAAGTTCACCATTATCGAGGGTCTCATGACCACTGTCCACTCCTACACTGCCACCCAGAAGACCGTCGATGGTCCCTCGGGCAAGGACTGGCGAGGTGGCCGTGGTGCTGCTCAGAACATCATTCCCAGCAGCACCGGTGCCGCCAAGGCTGTCGGCAAGGTCATTCCCGACCTCAATGGCAAGCTCACCGGCATGTCCATGCGTGTCCCCACTGCCAATGTGTCTGTTGTCGACTTGACTGTCCGCATCGAGAAGGGTGCTTCTTACGAGGAGATCAAGGAGGCCATCAAGGAGGCTGCCAATGGTGAGCTCAAAGGCATTCTCGACTACACCGAGGACGACATCGTCTCCAGCGACATGAACGGTAACACCCACTCTTCCATCTTCGATGCCAAGGCCGGCATCTCCCTGAACAAGAACTTTGCCAAGCTTGTCTCTTGGTACGACAACGAGTGGGGCTACTCGCGCCGCGTCCTCGACCTCCTTGCCTACATTGCCAAGGTTGACGCCGGCAAGTAAGAAGGTAGCTTTGGGCGGTAACAAAAACGGGAATCAAAGTGTGTCTGGTGAATTTGACGTTATAATGATGACAAAATCCAATAAAACACCAGGTTGGATGAAAACCAGCAAGCGGGACGGGAGACTAGAGAATATTTTTGGTCAAAGACAATGAAAACACATACTAGCCTCTATGGGTAGTACGGGAGTACATATTAGCTTGCTCGGTTATGATAATATATTCGATTGTTGGTCAACCACGTCTTGACACAAAAGGGTGGTGTGACTATCTTGGTAATGACGCGAGTCACAGCCAACTCGAGATTTTGTCAATGATGTTTTTTGTTCTTCCACGCAAGTTTACATTGATCGTTTCAAAGTCGTCGGACACATCCGTCCAGAGCACTGGCATTCATCAGCTATGTTATTTTATTTGATCCCCTTCCAGCATGTACACTATTCAACCATACTCCATCCATCCATCCAGCCCGCCCGCCAGCCACAAGAGAGCGAATAATAACCTCCGGCCAAGCTTTCATTATACGACGGAAAAAATAAACCCGCTACCATGGCGCAGGCAGGGTTCACTGTCGCCCATCACTTTGTGAAAAATAAGTAGGAAAGATGCGGGGGGGATATCATGATACATAAGGCCAAGGTTGTTAAAAAGAAAAAATGATAATAATAATAAGAGACAAAACTTAGTGGGTGAGATGTGCACGGCTGAGATCGCTGACATATATTCAGGGCGGGCACAAGGAAGCGAAGGCAAAGTGAGTGAGACTTTTCGTCTCGACATGATGGGTGCGTGACGGGTTTGCCTGGTCGTCTAGTACTCCCTTTTCGCTCCTGGCCGAGCTAGTGCTGTCTGTTTGGCCGCTCGTAAAACTGCCAAGATAAGTGCAAGAGTAAGCAGAGTAACGGTCTCCTTTCATAGATGGCTGTCGTCAATTCGAATAGATGTCGCTACGTTAATCAAATGTCGCAGCTGGTTTCTGTAACGCTATCGCCTGCTATGGCTTGGCTTCACGGGCCAATTCTCCTTGAGCGTCTGCTCCTGAGTCCAGTCAATCCTTTCCTCGGCGCACCATAGACGCAAAGCTCGTAGGGAGGCTTCTGTAATGTCGTCGAGCGTCGACCATGGCTGGACGTCAACCCGCAGTCTTGCGTTCTGCACCGCGGCATTCGCTTCGTGGACCTGAAGCCACATCTTGTATTTTTTGCGCTCCTGCTTGACTAGGTTTTCGACGGTGACGTGTGGTCCTAGGTTGTCGTGATTGACATAGCATTTGACAATCTCGTCGAGGGATACGCTATGGAGTAGAAGCAGCATGGCATATAATGGCTGGTAGTTGCTAACGTCGGCCCGCCGCATCTCGTGCTGCAAAAAGTCCATCAGTGGAAACATGCTGTTCCAGCCTGTCGGGTCGCCAATCTTGTTGTACATGCCCCGATACACATTCTGGGCGTGGAATCCCATCATGAACGCGATTATGCTTTCTAAGCTCAGGACATAACCTAGCTTGACTTTGGATTCGCCGGGCTTGTCTCTCATGCTCAAAGAGCTGTCACCCCGGTATCTCTTCATGATCAGATCAGCGTCATGCTTGAGCTTCTTGCCAATGGCCTTGAGCTTCTCCTCCTTTTCCCTGATGATCTTGGCCTCGAGCTTTTCGCCCTTTCCGAGTAAGGATTCGCTACCGTTAACTCGACGATCCGCTGATGCCGATGCAGACGGTGTCGAATTGGCAGGCTCAGTGGGTGTTTGCGCCATCGAGTTGGTCGAGCTCACACGCGACATGGCCGTCGTTCTCTTGGATGGCGTCGAAGGTGTGCCAAGCTTGGGATAGAACGACGTGTCTGATGACCGGGGCCGCTTCATGGCTGTTGCTCCTGCTACTGAGAGACTCTCGCCAGAGCCTATCGG
The DNA here is from genome assembly GCA_000729835.1 of Atkinsonella hypoxylon. Lineage (NCBI taxonomy): Eukaryota > Fungi > Ascomycota > Sordariomycetes > Hypocreales > Clavicipitaceae > Atkinsonella > Atkinsonella hypoxylon. The sequence goes on along the minus strand of JFHB01000024.1, from coordinate 195,719 downwards.
TCTCTTCCTCGCCGGTTGTTGCGCGGCGTCATCACTTCCCGCGCGTGGCCTTTGATCATGCTCGCGCTCGGATTGGCTATGTGAGTCTTTTATATGCGTATGCGCAAGCCCAATAATTCTCGCGAAAGATGGACGCAGGCTTTTGGGCACATTGAGTACCACAATCAACCTCCTACGATGACCCAGCTTGTTCACCGGAGCAGGAACAAGCTTGACCTCGTCCTCCACGTCTACCTCCGTTGCTGGTCGCTTCTTCGCTGCCAGCGAATCTTTGCTGTCTCTGCTATCTCTCGGTCGCTCGTCCGACGAATCCGATGTTGGCTTCTTCCTCCGTCGCAACTCAGCCTCTACGGCCGGCGGTAATGTAGGTGATAGCAATGGAGGAATGGAATATGATGGGCGCGGTTTCTTGGCCACGGGAGGTGCTGTGTCTGTCTTTTTTGACTTGGACAAAATGCCTCTTTCATCCGCATCATCGCGCCGCCTCTTCTCCTTTTCCCTTTTTGCATTTGTTTCCTCGTCTTCAGCTCGTGATCGTTTCTCCTTCTCCTGGCTGTCGAAGCTCAGGTGCAGTGGAGAAAGCAGTGGTGGGACAAAGGACTTCGCCCCGGCGACATCTGCCTTTGTCGGCGTACCTCGACTGCTATTGTTTCCGGTCGCACTAGGTCGAACACCATTGACTGACTCACCACGGGGTCTTCCGGCTGGTGGAGTGTGGCGGCCGGGATTCATTGCTCCCTTTAGAACAGATCGTCCGTTCGTCAGCGACAAAGATGTCGAAGATGACGGAGGGACTGCTGCGTCGCGATTGTCGCGATCTTGCGCCGTCGGCTGCACCTTGCCTTTGCGACGAGGAACATCGTCGCGATCGCGTTGCGACCGGTCATCCGTGAGTCGTCGTTCATCAGGTCGTGACCGTTTCTGCGGCCGATCATCGTCTGCATCAGGCATGCGCCGCTTCCCAGCAGGTGAAGGTGGCTTTGGGGGTAATGATGCTGGCTTTGGCGGAAGTCTAGGAGAGGGCACATTAGTCACTACAGCATATCGAAAACTAGAGGGGGAAAAAACCTCCGTCGAGACTGGAGTGCGCACCTGGACTCTGAAGCAATACTATCGCGATTGGGCTTTAGCTTCACACCAGCCGATGATGAGTCCAAATCTCGTGCTCTCGTCGGCCCTTCCGACCGCCTTTGTTCTTGATGTGGTTTACTCCCGTCCGCATGTGATGTCGTGGGTGTAGATGTCGCTGAGCTGCCATGGGGTGCTAACCGTTCACTCTCTTTCTTTTTTGCAATTGCAGTTTCGGGTGGTGACGCAGATGCCACAATTCCCGTCTTCTTGTTCTTATAGTCGCTCAGTGATAGCTTCTTCTTCTCTCCTAAGCTGGCACCCTTTGATAGCGCGCTGACCTCACGAGGGACGGGTTTGGAAGGCTCTTCGCGCATATCGTAATAAGACCTCGTGAGTAACGTGCCACGATCGGCTTCGGATAAAAAAGTTAGGTACTGGAGGCGGGTGTTATGCCATTCCTCAAAGCGGCGTTTCGCGCCGCGGGACTCGATAGCCTCGTCGTCTTCTGGGTGTGGGCGATGGCGCCAGGTGGTTGAAAAGGCTAGATGATGTGGCTTTTCGGGTAGAATGCGCTTTGAGAGCACTTCAACCGTCTTCGCCGCAGCTTCCATTGTTCGCGGGGCGTGACCATGCCGCGAGGTAGGACGCGGCGGCGAGCGTGTGGAGCGCAAAGGGAGACGATGACGACAAAGACAACGACGAGCAAGACCAGAGTCGCAGCAGAAGCGGCGGCTACGTTGTTACACGTAAAATGAGCTGCTTCCGCTGTTGACACGAGCGTTGTGCGTCAATAGTTGGGGGCGCAAAGCTCGTCTGTCGTTGGTGATGATGAATGAATGGTACGTACTCGATCGTATGTCGTTGGACCTAGTAAGGGCCCCCTGTGTGTCGGAGCCGGCGTCAATGTGGATTGTCAGTCGTCCCACAGTAATAGTTATCAGTGGTTCTTAAGCGGGCTGATTAGGGCGGCGCGGGGTCGTTCCAGGGCCTCTGTATCGGTAAATCTGAAACGAGTGAACGCGTCGGCTTGCTGGAGAAGAGACAAGCTTGGGCTGAGGCTTACTCTCTTGTTCAGAGACCAACAATGGTGAGGGTTCTGCGAGTCCTCGCGTGGGTCACGGGCCACAAGTGCCACGATGTTGGAGGATAAAAGAGAGACCACAACCAAAGAGGGTAAGAAGGGGGGGGAAAGGCAGAACGAGAACAGCTTGTGTAAGATTAGGGCGGAGACTTTGGGTGTGGTCTCACACACTATCCCTCCCGCCTTCACTTAGAGAGGAGAGAAGAAAAAAATATGACTGCCAATGTCCCGGGAAGAAGGGTGCGGGCGGGCGGGCACGACATCGAATAACGGTACCTGTAATCGGAATGTTTGCTGGAGAGCCTAGCTGGAACTACTACTTGTGGGGTTGGTGGATAAAAGCTCAAATTGGGCACGCGCTTCTGCTGCCGACAGGTTCCGCTTCACCGTGTAAGTAGATGGCTGTACAACGTCCAGCGACTTTCGTCCAGCGAATCAGGCTGGGTGCTCTGGTTCTTCGGGCTGGGTGATGTGTGTCAAACAATGCGCAAACGGCCGATGATAAGTGATGAAAAGAAAAGTGACGAATGACAAGAAAGGAAAAGCAAAAGAAGGGGGAGGGTGAGGGGGAGGGTCAGGGGGGAAGAGGAAATGTTGAGGCAATCGTAATGATAGTCGTGAGAATAATCATGAAGATAATCGTGAGAATAATCGTGAAGATGATCGTGAAGATAATCGTGATGACAATCGAGAAGACTATTGTGACGACAAATGCGTGGTGTTGTTGAGAACCTTGGAAGGCAGGCAGGCGGTGACTGGCTTGAGGTCGGATTTTGATGCGTTGTTCCTTCCCAAATACAAAGGTGTTGCACTCTCCAGTATTCGTTATCTTCTCCGCATGCGCCTTCCTCGTGTAGCGTGTAGTCCCCACCGACGTCTTGCGGTAGTCTCTTTCAGGAGATGCGCTGTGACGGGCTGTGAGTTTTTTATCCGACAACACTGAAGCCTTGCAGTATGTCGTATCCTTCGCCCGAGTGAGAAGTGATACAAAACGTGCTGTGCAGTGTTTTCAATTGGAACCCACATCTCCCCCATAGGCGGTCATGACGCACCAAGACAAACGAAAATCCCAACAGTTTTCTTATCTCTCTGTCCGTTGCTATGTATGGTCAATTGATAGATATACTATTCGTGCTATGCTATGCTATGCTATGCTATGCTATACTATGCTATACTATGCTACCCTGTTGATTCGCGCCTGTCATAATAGAAGCAGAGCCTGGCTACCCTTCGTCATCGGCAACACGAGGAATAAAAACACGAAACGAATCGCGGCCCGAACCCCCAAGTGGTATCTAGCAACTACCAGGCCTGACCCGTTTTGACGAAATGCAACCCCCTTATGGAGCACAGCCTATTGAGCCTGGGGCTCTGGCAACCGGAGCACTAAGTCGACATGTTGATATATGGGTATATATTAATTATCTGCCTGCCCGCTAACGCGCCTCTCATTTGCGCCACGCCTGCCCTACGTCTTTCCTTGTGCATACGGGGTAATCCAGCCGTATATCCGCAGATTGGGTTTTGGGCACGTCTCAACGTCTCAACCTTAAAATGGGGCGCCCGTCTCAAGGTCCCCCGCTACCCTGCAGCCCGTCTTGAGTCAAATGACAAACGGTCTACGGTCTGAAGCTATTAACCGTCAACATCAAGGCTACAACTTCCACGCGCTGGACTAGCGTCTCTTGCTTCTTGCCTGGGAGCATGTTCCGTAGATCCATCAATAAATGAAGCAAGCAAAACCCTGTGCTTCCGTCCAAGAGCTTATCTAGACCGTCTGCGCCGAATCGTACAGTGCGGTGAGCGATGAATTGCGAACAAGGACTGGCAAGTCGTTCCCTGTGACATCAAAGTTGTACCCGAATAACGCCATCCAACTCTCAAATGTCTAAAGTCTACAACCCTAATCCTCCCTTGCACCCTTTCAGCATGTCAACTCAAATCCATCTTTTCCGCAGCCGCAGCCGACCCATTGGTCATTGATAAATCCACCGCGCCGTCGTTGCCAATGAGGCGTTTCTCAGACTCGGACACAAACTTGACGCTTCGGCTGGCATCGTAAAATAGCTGGAAGCTGCGCTGAACGTCCTCCACGGCAACTTGCTTGGCCCGTCGCTTGGCAGAGACGAGCTGCGAAGTGCTGATCAAATTGCTGGCATAACGGAGGCCTGCCTCTTGGCCAATCTTGGTGAGAAGTGCTAGCGCATCCGGGGATATCTCAATCTCCTCCTCCTGTGCACGGATTGCCAGAATTTGCTTGATCTCCTCGGCAGCATAGGCATGCGTGTTAATTATGACGACGCGGTCGAGAAAGTCGATGGGCAGGCCGTGCGGGCTACGGTAGTCAGTGCCGCGAATGCGCGAGATACCACGGTTGCTGGCCATGATAACGACAGGGGCTAAGTCATCCTCCAAGGCGCGGTTAATGTACGAAAAGCACTCAATGTCGAGCATGTGGACTTCGTCGATGAAGAGAACACCGGGGACAATTTCAGCTTTGCCCTCCTCCTTCCATTCGCCAACCTTGGTATTGATCTGATCACGTATCTCGCTCCGAATCTCGCCCGTGTCACCGGAGAAGAGAGCCAAGAAGCCCTGCGTTCTCGAGTTGATGACGTCAATCTCGTGAAGGGTTACGGTGTGCACGACCTCCTTGCGCTTCTGTAATTCACCATCGGGACACTGTAGAAATTTGGTGTCGACTCCCATGGCATCGTAGTCGCGTGAACGCGCGTAAGAACGGCCCAGCTTCGTAATTCTGCCCGAAGACTTGTCGATGGAAATAATATCACCAGCCATGACGCGTTCCTTGGTCATGGCATCGATCATCTTACTGCCCATGTCATACACGGCTTCCATATCCGTCGTCTTAATGGTAAGTTTGCCCTGCTTTGTGCTTCCAGTCACACTGCGGTCAATCTGGATTTCTACAACCTCTCCTTCCATGATCTCGCTTTCTTCCTTGATACGAACACCAATCGACTTTCGGAAGGCTTGGGTGAGAGCTTCCGTCTTGGACATTTCCAGCGAGAAGATTTCGGACGAAGCGAGAGATGTAAATGGGACATCGGGACCGAGGGATTGCGCCATACCCATGGCAATGGCTGTCTTTCCAGTGCTAGATCGAGAATGCATTCGTGAGCAAGAAAGAACTGCGGCGGGATTATCGTGTGAATCAGGGAGAGTGCATTGAGAGAATACCTGGGAGGGCCAGCGATCAAGACTGCACGGCCAGCAATCTTGCCGTCTTTGACCATCTGCAGAATTACCGCCGCGGCCTTTCGAGCCTTTTCCTGGCCGACCAGACCCTGCGACGCGGCTCGGGGTTCGAGGCTTATGGCGTCAACTCCAAGGCCGCGAATGTGAGAATGAGCAGCGATGAGGTTGAGACCACGCAGGTCCTTAGTCTCGGACACGGTCATTAGTGGCTGCAGGAATTAAAACGGTTAGCCTTCGCAGAGTATTAACTAAGGGAGAATACCAAAGCTGAGCGCACTTACTGCTGCCATGATTGGTGAGGTGGCTCTGCGAAGTAAAGGGGCTCGCAAAGTCGAGGAGAGTTGGGCGAGAGTCTGGTGCAAGTTCCTCCAGCCTCGCGAGAGCTTCGCTCGCCGTGGCAAAATTAATTGCCTTTGCTTGCTGCGATGCTGCTGGCCAATGGTAAGCGCAAGCGCGGCCCACAAATTGCGGTACAAGGCATCCTACGATTTTGATCTCTCGATTCTTTAGTGCTGCTAAGGCCAAGACGTTCCTTGATGGCTTGGTGGAATGACCTTGAGTGGCTTGTGGTTTCCCCTGAATCAGTTAGCTTGTGAGACGTGCGATGTAGCACCTTGTAGCTCAGACTTATTCTAGGACTTATATTAGTTAACTATAGTATAAACTACCTAGGTAGTATGGTACAAGAGGTATCTTTACACGGGCGACTTTGATTGGTCTCAGACCCGTCGCGTCTCGAGGGCGGGCAGATTTCAACCGACTGCGACACGGCCTGGCAGTTGTAAAACAGTTGTCTTGTCGGAAGACACGTGACGGTAAACACTGGCTGCTCCTCCCACAATGCAGGATCGTCATCGATCCTTTGACTATGATGGCGACTACGATGAGAGGCGGGCGTCAACTTCTAATGATTCAAGGGCGTCTTGGAGAAGAAGCTCCGATCAGCATGAACGACGCCACGATAGTTATCGTAGCAGCAACTATCGGGGCTACACGAACGACCGGCCATCAAGCACTATAGCACGAAGTCCGCCGCAAATAGCCAAGGCAATGAATTCCTCGCGCAGCTGTAACGCCACCAAAAGTTCGAGTGAGTTTCTCATCCCCGCCCGCGGGGTACGTACCCTACCTTAGTCTGCGTTGCAAAGCTGACTGAATCCACTCCTATCAAGGTTTGCCATCTTTATCGTCTACTACAACAGCCACCATGCATCATGAAGGCACTGTCGACAGCCCTCTTTCCAAAGAGCCAGAAGTCAGGGGTCTAATAGATGCGCTATGCGATAAGATGTGGTGGCGTGTGCAGTGTGAGCAGGAGAGAAAGAAAGAGAAGAAACTATGTGCTGATCGAGAGCGTTGCCCGCCAGGGAACGCAGAGACTGCTCATTACTCGGACTTACTGAAACTACAGATAGAACAATGTCAGAAGGCTAAGAAGAAGTTCACGGATCGAATGAGCTTGGACGACGACAAGATCATGACGATCCTTGCAACCCTCATGGAGAAACACGGGCAGCGAAATCAGCCGCCCCGGATCGCGACGCCCATAGGCACTCAGAAGGAGGACCTTGATGCGAGGTTGGAAAGTTTTAGCGGAACTCTCAACACATCCATCAACAAACGCATTGAAGAGGCGGCCGCCAAGCTAAGCGCCTCGACACAATCTCTCATGCAGGAGGAGACGAACGAGCTGAAGAAGAGTCTTGAAATGGAAAGGCAGCGGAACGACAGGCTAGAGAAAAAGCTTGAGGAAATGGAGCAAAAATTTGTGAGCTTGAGCGAGAGACAGAATATTTTTATCCAGCAAACTCTGGAATGGCGGGAAATGGCATCTGGCATGACTGGAAATGATACATCCGCGACCTCTGCAAAATTAAAGCAAGTTTCTCAGAGGCTAGACTGGCTGTCTATGAACTCCGCTACGAAAAGAGACCTGGACACCGCCATGGAGCGCTTCGAAGACGGAATCATATCAGCCATAGATTCTGCGGCCACGGGCGCACAAGAAGGTCATTCAGCGAGAGCCGGCAGCAAGACCGGCCAGCATATTCGACAAATCTCCGCCGCCATCGACAACATCAACAAGTCCAGCCTAGTAGACGATGCAGGCAGCACTATGTCAGCGACCATCCAACAATTACAAAGCCAGATCAGCAGCTGCACCGAATTAATACAGGAACAGTCCAAGAAAACAGCAACAATGTCTGAGAGCCTGACAAAGCTGAAGGATTCTGTGAAAGAGATATCCTCTATGCGTTCTAACGTCCCGATTCTACTACCACCACTCCCGGCGGCACCTATAGCCCACATGGGCAAACCCGAAGATATCGACGCCAATATTGCGAAGCGCAAGGAAGACATAAAAAGCATGGTGCAAGCGAAGCTGTCCAGCGTCGCCAGAGAGCTAGGGTCCCTAATCGATAGCGGAACGCCCGAAAGACAAACATCGCCCGTCCAAACGGAAGAATCTCGGGCTCAATTCTCCTCGCTGCGTGAAGAGGTCACACAGTTCACAGAGTACACGCGCGCATCTATCAGCAGACTAGAACAGGTGATTATCCGCCATGACATCCAGCTCCTGGCTCACAAGGAGGCCATGGCAACATTCGACCTGCGTCTCCAGGACATAGCACGGGAAAGCTCCAGCGCGACAGAGGAGCTAGCGCTACAGCTGCGCGTCGTGAACCACTGGCAAAGCAATTTCACCACGAAGAATCTGTACCGCGACATCGTCGACCACATTACGAGGACGTTGCCCACCGGGACGTTTAAGCAGCTGTCTGCTCTGAGCTCGCGGCTCGATTCTGTGGAGAACCAATTAAGGCTCGATGAGGGAACGACGAAGAAGCGAAAACTACCTAGTTAGGTAAGTTGGTAGTCAGGTCTGGACTTTTTTTGTTTTGCTAGCGATTTATACCCACTATATTCATCATATCCATGTTCGCATTGTGCCCACGCCATCTCATTGCCAGTAGGCAAGGATATTGCCCGTGCAGAAGTCCTGCTCTTGGGATAGAGCAGCTGTGCGGCAGGGCGCTACGGAGACTGGAGATGGGCTTTTTTTTTTTCTTTTTCTTTTTTTTTTTTTTGCTTTCCACTGCAGAGCTGAGCCCATTCGGGCGTTTGCAGTCTGCATGCACGGGGGAACAGGCTCACATGTACATCAAACTGGGTGGTCTGGAAAAGGCCATGTATGAAGTCATGAATCATTCATCGACTGCGAACCCTATCTGTAGTATACGGGCGTTTCGAGGCCCTTCACCTAGTATCTACAGCCTTGCAAAATCTGATATCGTGACCTGCTTGTGAGCCCTCGGGCGTCACGGAAAAGCTGCATACCGTCTCTACGCGCGTGAGCATAGCAATACACTTGCAGGCTGACCATCCCTTCAGCAGGGTGCCCGTGAAAGCATCGCCCAGTGAACCCTGCCTGGCACGCCGCCATGCAATCGTAGATGGCAGCAGACGTAGTGGATGGTCCTGCACCGACAGCGGCCCGCACGGCGCAGCAAGTTGGATCGACGCATGGTAACCAGCGCTTGTCCACAAAATGTCCAGTGCTCATGGGAATAGGCGCACGTAATTCGACCCTGAGTCGCAAGACGCAAACCGAGAATGGGATGACATGCATACATCCATAAGCACATCACTTGGGACGCAGACGGCACCATTGATTTTAATTCCTCGCCGATGCTATACAGTCTTGTCAACCGCTACCACGTCAAACAAGCCTAAATTTGACATTTGACGTCGTAAATTATCTGGTATGTACGTTCGTAAATGGGGGTTTTTCGCGGTTCTTTTTTTTTCTTTTTCTTTTTTTTTTTTTGGGCACGCAAAAGGATATTTTACGTTGGTGTCGCCTCCCTGCAAACTCCCACGCCCGAACCTCAGCCCCAATCGACGGGCTTAAATGAACAACGCTGTGGTATTACCCCATATACAGAAGAAAATTAGAACACGCCGCCTCTCCCCAATAGTCCAAGCGGGAAAAAAAGGGAAAGAAAATTGAGTCGGTCTCCCAGAGCTTGCAAGTCCTGCGCTCATCGCTGTTCTACAACGCCTGCTTGCATGGCTAGCGCCTTGTTGCCTTTCAGAAGCTCGTCCAGCCACTCGGCCGCCATGGACAGAATTGTGCTCTTGCTGAAGCCACCGCCTTTCAGACCAGGGACAAGCTCGCCCAGATCGTCGAAGCCCTCCTTGATCAAGGTCCGCCGCTTTTGCTCGCTGCGAATATGGTTTTCCCGCTTTTGTTCTTCGGACAGATTTTCCCGGTGTGGCTTCGCCGCGACGCCGGATTTGCGGCGTCGGCCGGTGGCAGTCGTGTCTGATGGCGGCTCCGATCCGCTGGCGGACCTCTCCGACTTTGTCTTTCGTTTCCGACTAGACTTGGTGGAGGTGGTATCGTCATCATCATCATCATCTTCTTCTCCCTCTCCAGTAGTGCTTATCACATTTTTGCTCTTCCGTCTCTTCCTGGGAGGTGCATTGGGGCCTTCCTCTTGCTTGATGTGGACAAATCCTTCTCCATTGCTACTGGCGGCATGTCCGTTGACTGGACTGGCGGGACAGGAGTTAGCCGCGCTCTGGTTCACCTCCAGACACCCAAGATGTTTCATTTGGTATTGATGCATAGACTCCACGGACTCTTTCGTAGGTTCTGGTACATACCCCTGGATGTGGGTAAAACTCGAGTCTGAACCCCACTGGAAGTCGTTCAGTGCAGGCTTAGAGACAGGCGTCTTCTCCTTGGTCCCCCACATCCATCGTGTAAATGTATGGTCGAGTCCTGCGACTTGGCTGCTTCGCCGGTTCTCCTCCTTGAACTCCTCCATCGGCTGATGTCTTAAATGGCCGACTGGGTATCCCCCTGGGCGGCGACTATTGCTCTGGTCGCCATTGACGCTGTGACTATTGTTGTCTTTTGATGATGAGCCAGCACGGGAGCCATTTTGCAGCAAGGTGGCGGCAGCATTAAGGACATCGTCTGAATGTTGCTGTTGATGGAGATAAGATTGTGATTGTGATTGTGGCGGAGGAGGCGGCGGCATCATATGTGAACCAGGAGACACCATTCTTGACGGGTCATTGTGATGTTCATTTGAGAAACCAAAGTCGGTGGGTGCTGAACCCTCTTGCGGGCCGAAAGATGTGGAAGAGCCCATGAACTGAGGCGGGAGGTCTAACCAGGCATCGCTAAAGTTGAGACCTTCTCCAAATGACAGCATATTGTACTGATTCGATGTCATGTCTTCGAAGAATGAGCTGAGAAACTTGCTATCAGTCTCCGTCAGGAGCGGCGCTCCGGGCGCGGGATCGGGTGCGGCATCGAAGAGAGTGTCTTGTGATGTGTCGACAGGATCTATGGAGCGCAGGCGCCAAACATTAGTTACGATGAACTAGGCTCGAACCAGAGCTACAGAGCGACAGAATGCAAACATACAACCAAACATCAGCAAAGGGTCGGATTCAGGCTGCGAAGATCCCATCCTGGGAGGATGTTGCACGGCGAGCATGAGGAATGTTTTCTAGTCGTCGAGCAGATAATGCGGGCGGAAAGGGAGGGGGGGATGTTGGAGGGTTCCGGCGGACCGGATGCGTCGTGAGGATGGTTCCAGAGAGATGACGGAGTTGCTCGATACAATGTGGTCTAGAGTAGGGTTCTGGCTGTGTTCACTTGTAAACAAAGCAGAACTATCAAAACCCTGAGAATGGGGAAACAAGAGAATCTTTTCGTCACGATGAGGCCGGGGGAAGATCCGGGGTAGTGGGCAAGGTGAAGAAGAAATGCGTGGGACCGTTTGAGAGTATAAGAGAAGTCGACCGGCGATGGGGAAGAAGAGGAGTTGACGGAGGGCCCTATGACTATAGAGATCGATGGCATGAATGGAGGAGGTGGGGCTAAGCCTCTTTTGACCTTGGCGAAACCTCAAGAGAGAGAGAGAGAGTGTGTGTGTGTGTGTCCGTGTGTGCACTGGCACTTGGCACCGGGCGATGGGCGATGGGGACGGTCGGTGGGCTCTGTCTGTATGTATGTATGTATGTATGTATGAGGTCCCACTGGGACCTGCGAAGCTCTACATTAAAACATGTAATTATTATGTAAATACCTTAGCACCTAGGTAGGTATGTACTGTCATTGCGTTCTCTCGAGCCAAATCGGACAATCCCTGCCTCGCGACGTCGACACAGCTGGGGTAAAACTCCCTGAACTGTGGGGAAGAGAGGGCATCTTCAGCCCATCCAACCAGGCTGGCCATCTCGCTTGACCATGGTCCATCCAATAACTTATCCAGTCTGCTTTGCTTGTACACGAGTGAGTACTCACATACTTATACTCCGTACAGACTCCCCAAGTATCGCCGCTTTATCACGATACGCGTATTGCAGCGCCACGACAAAAGTCTGTCGAAACCCCCACTTTAACACCGAGTGACTACCTAGGTACTGAAGTAAGATCATCATGAATAAGCCCAATTGGAACACAGCTTTATGAAAAAGAACAAGTGCCTTCAAAAACTGTCGTCTAGATTTTTGCATACATTTTAGCTGCATTGCCTCTGCCTTACATACCTACCTAGTCCGCACGTGATGGCTAAAGTGTCCGCCATGTCTTCTGTATCCGCCTCTGATTGGCTAAAGCCAGATACCAAGCCGTGGCGCAGGTAGTGTAAAGATTCGGGGCGTGAACTGTATTACGGTTTGGACCCGCCCCCCTGCCACGCACGCCTCCTCCGCCGAAATAGTCTGTATCGATCATAGAGGCCACCAGACATGACAAGTACAGAGTTAGGTATGGAGCCCCGGTCAAACTACCTATCTGGTACCTACTAGGTACCTACCTGGTATCTACGTCTGCAACTCTTGACCGTGGCCCGCCCCCATAAAGAGCATAACTCCGTTTTCCCTCGAAGCAAAAAAGCACCCACGTCCCAGATATCTTTGTATCCAACAGTCACACGCGAGTTGGCTTGTCGCACGTAGGCAGGTCGATTTCAATCAAGGCTGCAGCATCTGCAGTGTGTCAAGGCATTTGCTGGATTAGGGTCCTTTTCTTTCCGATCATTCCCGGCTATAATACGCTATAATACGCCTCAATAACCAGCCCCATGTTCTTTGGATTGTTCTCTGCTGCTGCAACCATGGGTTCCACAAGTTGTTCATGACTGCGCATGACTGCGCATGACTGCGTCAACACAGAAACTAGCCTGTCTGCTATCAGCCTCGCTACCTGGCTCTGCCGTGTCCGGGATAAAAGCCTAGGAGGCGGATTAGGCCAAGGCCGGACCACAACTTCTCTGATCTTGGCCGAGCCATGCTCCTGCAGCAACCGCTCGCGTGCTTCTCCAGTCACTTGCTCTCACCCCCACCTGCAATTCTGGAAATTACGAAATGCTTGCGATGTTGTTTCTTTACTCGTTCGTTCCCCTTCGAATCAGTTTCTTTTTTTTTTTCTTAACACACCCGGGTCTCTCTGATCGTTCGAAACACGGGGTAAGCCATTCTTGTGGTTTCTAATATAACTTTTGTGATTATCCCCTCCCCCCCCCCCGGGTTGGGAGTTTATTTTGGCCGATTCATCTCTGGACCTCGATTGCCGGCCAACAAAGTCTTGATTGAGCTCCTTTGAGCCAACGATGATCATGTTCGGCACTGATCCCTGCGGCAGTCATAAAAGCGACTAGCAGGTCAAAGGGGCCCACGCCACCTTGGGTACTTAGATACATGGGAGGCACCTGTCAATAGCCTCACTGTCTGGGTCGTACTAGGCGCTCACCGCGAGCATCCCTACAACCAGGTCGCAGGCTCCACTTTGCACGATACGCAGGAGATAATACCTCAAATTACGGCCACAAACAAGGGCTCTCTACGGAATAGTTCACTATAATCGCGGATCAAGCTGTGGCTCCGAGTATCGCGGTACGTTTTACTATGGTGATATATTCGCATAGACAGAAAAGTATTCTTTCTTTTTTCCTCATGTATCTTATTCGAGTGACCTAGCAGGCTGATCCGTAACTTGATTGTGGCCTTGCCGCACTTGAAGGGCTAGAGAATGTTTGAACATGCAGCAGCACGCTAGTCCTAGAACAGAAAGCGGTATTTCTTTGACCTGTATTTTCTCTGCAAAATAGCCTCTTGGTATTTCGCGCGTTCAGAAGCGTGATTTTCGGGCATCACGACCTCCTGACGGTAAGACCACACGTAGTAATTACAACGTGAGCTTCGCGATGGCCACGCAAGCACCCCTGACACTATATTTCGCACTAATCTCTAAACTTAAGTGCAAGTACCCATAAATTAAAGATGCTATAACTGCAATCTAGAAGACGCCAATCTATTGTGAACCCAGCCCATAAAGGGACAAATTGGTCAGTTGTATCCCCTTAAATGGGTCAAGGTAGCAGCCCAAGTATCGTAATCCCACCAGTTGACAGCAATTATAGTGTGAGGCTCAGTCCCCTTATCTTGTCGGACAAATTAGGGCCCAGGACCTGAAAATTGCTATCCGGGCGAACAGAACGCCCACTTTGAAATCCCGCTTTTTCCTAGGCGCCCCTCGATTTTGCCGGTGCACTCCTCACATACCCACTAAATTTACAAACACCTTTAAATTGAAGGAGATCGCTAAAGGCAGTCTATTCACGGAGGCTCGGAATAACTAGTTATACCGCTTATATGTACGGGGTTTTTTTTTTTTCTTCTTCTAAGCGAATTAGCTTGGCCACTTTCCCTTGTATGTATGTACTTCAATTGGTTATGTTGATGCACGGTTTTCAGTGCCTCCAGGGCGTGACCACGTAACATTTGCGGAGGGGTTGCTGGCAAGCACCGACTACTCTGAAACTGGCAAGGTCGATGCGCCCGGATAGCATGCTTCGAGGTATTCACCGAAATATCGACAAGTTGTGGGTCCCGTGACCACAGAACTTGGGCAGTTTGACCAAGCTAGTCGCTTGTAGGAATGTAGGCCAATCAAAACATAGTGGAGTGGAGCGTACTTCAACCTACCTACCTAGGTACCTAGGTAGTTGAACCGGAAAACCACATAGGGAGGTAGCGTATAAGGAAGTATTAGCAATCTACGTCCGTAGCGTTATATAAATCGCTACTTCACACACACCGCAGCCCCGCCTTGCTATCGCTCTACGTATCGAAAATAAGCAGTGTAGCATGCGCAGCAAGTTTACTCCGCCTGAACACGACCGTCTTTCGCACCAAAAACCGAGACAAAAAAAAAACAACATCTAGAAGACCAAGAGAAAGATTTTAGTCCTGACATTACAATCAAATGTCCCGATAGACTTTTCCCAACGGAGTATCTTTGCCCAACCAACCACCTGAGGATTTTTTTTGTCAAAAGAGCTGACGCCACCCACCTAGCACACCGGAAGTTTCCGTCCCGTCAACGTGTCCATGACCTGACATTATCTTATCAGGACTGGGGCCCGTAGACGAGTGGAGCGGTTCGGTGGCGGGACACCGGTTCACGGTTCGCTGGTTTGCGGGAGCTCCCTCCACAGCTGCCAGTGCGCACAGAAACGGCCTGGTGCAAAACTTAGTTGACACTTTGTACGTGGATCTTGGTGGGGGTTATTTATTTACCTTGGTAGCGCTGGTCTACGCTTCTCCACCGCCTTGGTGAACTAATGGCGATGAGCTGATGATGACTTCTGCCCCATCACCTAATAAGCTGCTTGCAGTAATTGTGCACGTGGAAAAAAAAAAAAAAAAAACCTTGCGTTGTTGATATGCTTACAAAGGCACATCGCATACAGTGACATCTTTGCACATCACTAGGCTCTTGGGACGTAACACCACAATCTTGATATCGCAAAGATGTAGAGTCATCTTTAGCCAGAAACGCAGTTTATAGCCAGGAGCAAAGTTTGCTAGCTACCACGTTTTGATAGTGTATTGGTATTGCCTGTTTCCTTGGGTCTTTTTTTGGCTGAAATTTGCTACTTGTAGGGTGTTTAACCCTATTGCAGACATCTACGCGACACTACGGAGTACTGGCGCAATATATAGTAAACATGGGCAAATAGAGCTGAGGGTGGGTTTTCTGCAAAGTGGACAGTTTTCTATATATCTTTGTGTAATAGCATGGTTCTTCCGCGGACTGGTCGAGCCGTCTTGGGCACCAGTTGACACCTGTTGTATCAGGCCAGACTTGGAAGGTTCACCCGAAAAGCCCCGCTCGTTCAGATCTACTGGGTAATGGACATGGAAACCGTTATTAATAAGGCAGGGAATTTTTTTTTTTTTTCTGCCTCTCTTGGTTCTCACGACAAAGCCGACAATTGAAGCGCTGCAACCAACCATTCGGCCATATTACTTCACCGTGTCTCGGAACAAGCACGCCGAGTGGCAGCAGTACGGAAGAAGGGCTTTGCCGCAACAGCTGTCAATCTGTCATCCAATATTCAACACCCCCCACGGCCTGGTTACATTCAGCATCGGGGAACAACGCAACCAAGGCTAACGTAACGGCCGACAGCCGGTTGTACGCAATTGCGGAGAGTACATGGTGCGTTTCATCGCGCAGCCATCAGCCATCCTCGCTCCTCAAACCTGGGGCCCAGGCCTGCCATCCGCAAGGTCCAGAGCTGAGTTGCGACTTGAGTTGCGACTTGGATGCCCTGCTTAGCTTAGACGAGTTTTTCATTCAGCCCTGGATATTCTGTTCAATTTGTCCGTTGACGCTCCCTTGTCAAACCAAGTTTTTATAAACTATTCAGGTGGAACACATGGCATGGCCGCCAAGCAGCGTTTCCGAAACAAGAACATATAAACGCCCATCATGGTGGACCAATCCGACTTCTGCCGAACTGATGTACGGAGTGAAGACGACAGTGCAACGACAACGCGGCTCCAGCGAATCATTGGTGTCAACCCCACTCCCCCCACTCCCCTCCCCTCCCCCCGGCTCTTTTCGGTGCCGATGGCTTATGTTTTGACCCCAGATTCTGTCTGTCTCTCCTACCAGACTACCGAATGTAATACGCAGCACGCAGTACTCCGTACTCGGTACGCAATACTCAGTAGTTAGTAGTGCTACCAGACTGAGTTGATTTGTTGTTGATCTGCCGCCACAGTCCCACCAAACCCTTTCCACCACCCTTTCCACCAACCCTTCCACCAACCCTTCCGCCAACCCTTCCGCCAACCCTTCCGCCAGACACATTATCCCTTTATCCCATTCCCCCATTTGCTCTGCTCCCTAGTCGCGAGTATTTCCCAACACGGTCTTGTCTTGACAGTCGCAATTCCGGCGGCAATCCCGGCGGCAACCCCCCTCCCTACATCGGCCATACCGCCTTTCCCGCGGGCAACGTACGTCATATTCTCGACATCCAGTCCCCAGGGGGGAGGGGGTGTGAAATACGTTTTGAGCTTTCTTGCCTGCGATATTATCTCGGATTATGGCTGGACCATCTGGCCATGGCACCTCGTTTCTGCGCCTGCAGTCGATTCCACCACTTCTGCGGCCGCTTGTTCGCGCATATCTCCTGGGCTACGCATCTGTCGTTCTGCCACGTTTATTGACCCTCGTCCTGCAGCACCTCTCCAATAGGAAGCGCAAAACGCTCAACTATGCGTTGCCTGAACGAGACGAGAATACATTCTTGGCTTCGTGCCAGCATGTCTTGAAGACCGGCTTGCATCCCTGCCGATTTCCTACATTTTGCGCAGCTCTTGTTGGCGGATCAACTCTTTTACAGGTCTGGGCATGGTTCTTATTGTTCCATTTCGGTTTTTTTTTTTTTTTTTTCATGGCTTTGGCATCTCGTGAATAGTCTGGCGTGGCGGTCTTGCCTTTCTCTTCTCTCCCTCCCTCTCTCGCTCGCCCGTCCTTATTTATTTATTTATTTATTTCCTTTTTTTCCTTCTTTCTCTTCTTCTCAACTTTTTGATTGCTCCCCGTACTTCACCCAAAGTCCCCCCTCACACTTTCAGACACAGTCGCCATCGGCATCTTGGCTCCGGCCTTCAACTTTCGAAACATGGCTATTTCGTTTGGTCTGCGTACCTTGAACCTGCTGACATGGGTTAATTCAATCTTCTAGCCCCCCTTGAACAAGCTCATAGCCCGCACGGCCACCAACCTTGGCGGCACTGCTCAATTGAGGTAAGCCCAGGCGGATGGCCGGCGAAACTCAAACCCTCCGTCCCGCCCGGCTTCAATTCCCAGGATTAATTAACTACCTTACATAACTACAGTACTGACGTCGCGGCATCGCCTGGCAGACTTACCCGATCATTGGCCACGTTTATCGCTGCATGGTTTAGTCTCAAGCTATTGCAGGCTAAGAAACCCACGCTGCGGCGGCGAGCTGGCTCGGCGGCGATTCGATACGTCGATCCGCAGACCGGTGAGAAGCTCGCGGGTAGGACTGTGGATCTGACTCTATTCGCTGCCACCCAGGCTGTTGATGTACTCGTCGGCGAGCTAATCTGGGCTCGACACAGGGCGCGGCGTCAGGCCGCGCGTAAATGGACAAAGGTATAGTTGACTATACCAGATACCCCCCAAAAAAAGAAGAAGAAGAAGAAAAAAAAGAAAAAAAAAAAAAGGGAGGCACACACTATTCATTCATATCGTGTGCGCAGCATTCTCCCATTCTGTGATACAAAGGAGAATTTCTTCTCCGTCCTGTTCATTTTCAATGTGGAAAACTAACATGGCTTCATGCATAACATAGGCCGAGACCCTCGTTTCCAGAATGACTGACCCCGTCTGCTTCGTCGCCTCCTGTGCCCTCATCATGTGGGCTTGGTTCTATGCTCCAGACAATCTTCCCCGAGCATACAACAAGTGGATCACCTCTGCAGCCCACGTAGACATCCGCCTGATAGAGGCCCTTCGTCGCTGTCGCTCCGGCGAGCTCTCCTACGCCCAAGAGACCGGCCAAGCACCTCTCCTCGGGTCCATGTGTACAGACCACGGGCTCCCGTACGAATGGGGCGACCCGAGCAAGACCATCCCCTTTCCCTGTGAACTCGTCCACATGGGACGCGGCCCGTCGTGCGAGTACCACGCCTGGCGGCGCTTCCTCCTCTCCTTCCAATGGTCCATGTACACCTACCTCCCTCTCGCTCTAGCCCTCCAGCTGCGCAGGCCCAGCAAGAAGAGCCTGAAGGCAGCCATCCTGTCCGCCTGCCGGTCCTCCGCCTTCCTCGGCACCTACATCGCCCTATTCTACTACGGCGTCTGTCTCGGCAGGACCCGGCTCGGTCCGCGCATCCTGGGCACGGACACGGCGTGCAGGCAACGCATCGACGGAGGGTACTGCGTTGGCGTAGGCTGCTTCCTCTGCGGCTGGAGCGTGCTCGTCGAGACAGCCAGTCGAAGAAGGGACATGGCGCTCTTCGTGGCTCCCCGCGCCATGGCCACCCTGTTGCCGAGACAGTACTCCATGCGAGTGCAGTGGCGGGAGACGCTTGCGTTTGCCCTGAGCACTTCTCTTGTCTTCACTTGTGCTATGGAGAATCCGAGATGTATACGGGGTATGCTGGGCGGCATTTTGACCGTGACGATGAAGGACTGATTTGACGGGAGATGGGGGGCCGTCATCAAATGTGTAAGATAGTGTTCGTATTGCTAGAGTAGTGGTGAGGTAGCGATTCTTCCTATGCCTGTAGAATCATTCGAGAGTGGTGCAGTGCTTGGATAGATGGTGAGCAATGCAGACTGCGTGACAGCACAGCACGAGTTTTGCCACAGCCCTTTCGGCTACTGCACGAAGTGCCTGCCTTGCCATAACGAATACTTATCACCTAACACGGCAACGAACCAAGGCCACGTCAATGCATCAGGTCAAACGGACCTTGCATCCTCCAGACATCGACGCAGTCCCACTTCGCAAACTAAGTTCTCAACCAAGAGCAAACGCCGAGCACGAAGATACACGTCAAGATATCCGTCCGCACCGTCGAGAAAATCTGCCCGTACCTCAGCCCAACCGTCAAGTACCCCTTCCAAGGCTCAGGGACGAACCCAACAACAGTCCACAAGATACCCCCCGACGGCGCCCGCCCCTTATCAAGCACAACCCGCGTCGTAAGCAGCACGGCCTCAGACGTAGCAAAGACCCAGAAGAACATCCGCCTACGACGCTCATCCTCGTCCTCCGCCACGACGAGGCCCTGCCTGTGCGGAATCGCAGCCGTATCCCGTTCCACCCTCGTTCCAGAAAAGCCCCTTGTAAAAACAGCGATATAGAGACCCAGGCCCAGAGCAACGAGGGCATGCACCAGACGCCAGATTGTGTGGTAGGGACTCGCTTGTGGTGCAGGCAGCTGACGTGGGCCCGGCATACCTGCTCCGCCCTGTCCGCCCATCATCTGCGCCATCATCTTCATCACCGGGTCTTCCATACTGGGCGCAGGCGTGCCGGAGCCCGACCGCGACGGACGGTCCCCGTCGAGCATCGGCCGCTGGGCTTCTGGGCCCTCGGGACCGCGGCGCGGTGTGCCCTTGGGCTCGTAGACGTGCTGCGAGATGTCGATTTCCTCTGGGTCAGCGTGGTAGGCGGCTGAGTTGGCTTGCTCGTTTTCTGCACGATTGGGGGAAAAAAAAAATTAGGATTTTTTTTTTTTTGTTTTTTTCTTTTCTCCCGGGTCGTTGGGTTGGGCGGGTTTTTTTTTTTTGGGGTGTTTTTTTTTTCGTGTGCCGTGCCTATGCGTACGTACCTCCAACTATGCGGCCTCCGATGCCGGTGATCTTGTTCAACCTGTCGGCTCCGCCGGCCTTGATTTTGGCCTCTCTGCGCTCCCGACGGAGGCGTGCTTCGGATGCTCGCTTGGCGGCTGCGTCTGCGTGGTCGGTCATGATGTCGTTGGGAGCTTCGATGTGGAGTCGAGAAACTACGAGCTCGAGGTTGACGTTGCGGATTTTGGTGCTGAGAGAGACGGGGTGGGTCCCATGCTGCTGGCCGGAACATTAGTTAACTTAGATGCAGTAAAGTAGATGCGCTAGTCTGGAAATGGAAATGCGTCTTCACATAACGTCGTCTCTTGATTTGATAATCCACACGTTCCTCATCACCAACTTTATGCGCAATGTAAGGGCAAACCTGTCCTTGGGCCTCTTGAGAAAACAAGGCTTCTGTTGCGACTTGTAGTTGTGCTACTTAGTGGAATAGCTAGCCCTAGTTTATCTGGGAGACAAGGAACTTGGCCACATACTTCGGGTTCCGCTACCATGCTAGTATGAGCTGCCAACCAAGTTCTTTACGGTGCGCCCATGGTCTTTGTGTGAATGAGCTCTTGACCAAGAGTCAGACTTTTCAGACGGTCTGTTAATTTGGTTCTGTTCTCTGCAACGATCTACATATTTCACTTGCATTCATTTGCTGATCGTAAGCTTACAGGATCTTTGGTGCGTCGTGTGCTTCTTTCCACTCCTTCGTCCATCTTTATATTCAAAGGGGTAAAAAAAAATCCTATGTATCTCAAGACTCAGGTCACATGTGAATCAAACAAACGCTTCGGGAACTTTTCGGGCTATCTCTGCTGATCCTTCTCTTGTTTCTTAACGAAGCTCTCGGACACGCTGATCGATACATCGCCGGACGGACCCGGTCTGATGTGATTTCCCTTTTTCATCCTTTTGACGGCTTTACACCTACGGATGTATTAACGGCTCCGTTCCCAATGGCTTACAAAACTCTGCAAAAGAAGCACCATAGATGAACCCTCCCAACGCCATATGCCGCGTACGCCTTGCACCCCGTCGATAGATGGCTTCAAGCTCTGCCCCACCACGTTTACACGCTCTTGTTTCCCATATGATACTGGCATTTCTGGTTCATGCTCTACCATAACGGAGAGTACTTTGCCAGCAACGCCGAATCAGTGGAGCCGTTTATAACACCATTCATCACTTATATTTCAACTCCAAGTACGGCCAGTAGACAGTCTATGGGACAGGCGAGGCGGCAGTCACCGTATGTCTCAGAAGAACCTGTTTGAGAAGGATTGAAAATGGACTTGGGCAAGTGGGAGAAGCAAGCAAGAGAGATGGAGCGCGTAGTATAGGAATTGAAGGGCAAGGATGGCCCTGTGTATATGGGAAGTAATGAGGTGAGATCATTTAGGGAGGACGAACAAGCGAGTTATGATACGTCGGGTGGTCTATAAGATGATTCAAATAATATATCTACGAGCTGAGCAAAGAGACACTGAATGAGGGGAGAAAGTTACTAAGAATGGGGAACAACATGATTTCTTTCTTGAGAAACGAGGTTCGAGTTGTCGAGAAATTGGAAGAGTAGATGAAGGTGATTCAATTGGGATCAGTTGGTGTCAGCAACCAATGAAGCATTGACTGGAGCCTCATTTCGTCCCATTGTAAGAAGAGCACGTGGATAATCAGTTCCAGCAGATTAAGTAATTCTAACGATTTTGAGCGATGCCTTCGGTAAAGTGAGACACATCCTTATGAATTGCTGTCCTGTATTCGAATGTTTAACTGGGCGCATCTGCAAAGAACCTTTAGCCTGGCCAGCGTCTGACATTGGGCTCCGAAGCTGCAGTCGCCAATAGAGTACGAATTAGTTGGAGAAATTTCCAAAGGAAGCACCGCATGGATTCCACACGTGAAGCCCGCACGCCCGTTTGAACAGCTGCTGATAGTTGGATTGGAACTGGTCCATACTCCGTAAGGGTCAGCAAATGAGAGAAAGTTGTTGGGTCGATCATAAGCAGCCGCGTGATGAATTAGTGATTGAAAGTGAAGATCATCTCCCTCCCTATGAAAGAAGGCGCGGTTGCTGAGAATCCGAGTGGTTTGCTTTTGAAGTCCTCAATCGCGCTTGACGCAAGGGAACGTCGTTAATGAGCGCCATGACGGACGATGAAGGGCCGGTTACGGTCCCGGCACCCGGCACCCGGTACCCAAAAAAAAGATGTGTCGGTGAATGTAATATCGAAATGTCACACAGCTGAGCTGCAGTGCATTTTGTTTACGCACGAGCAGCGGATGCGACGCGGCAACGTATGTTTTGCCAGCCTGGCAAATGCGACAAGCGGCAGCATTCGAGCGCCAACCGAGGAGGCTGTTGGATGAGCCCCCAGTGTTTGTGCCGCTGGATTTCAGCCAAGATAAGGAGGCTGTCAGTGATCAGAATGTTGGGACTGTTGGGACTGTTGGGACTGTTGGGAAGATGGAATATGGAGTTCCGTCAAGAGGAGAAAGAGCTTTGGTCGTAAAGTCGAATGCGCAGACTCCCTTCCCCTGAGAAATTGCAGCTCCTTCCTCTGTGCCGTTGACTTTCACAATAATTTGAGGAAGGAACTTGTTCCAGAACACGGCTGAGTGCGCATTCTTTCCTCCCGCCTCTGCCCATGTGAACTTGATCTCGTGCCTTGCCTTCCTCACGCTCCTTCTGCGTCTTCTCCCGTGTTTTTTCATCCAGTCCTTGGCTTGGCTTGGCTTGGCTTGGCTTGGCTTGGCATGGCTCGTCCTTTCATCACCCTTCATTTGCTACTCGCGCCACTTCCCAGAGATACTCAAGCATCGATAATACCGCAGCACACAAATAATATCCCTCAATAGGTCAACTGGTACAACGTGGGCAGAATCCGACGAACGAAGATCGACACTTGACACACACAACTTCAGTCCACTTCGCGCCTTGTGACGACGCCATCACAACTCCACAGCCCTGGTCTATCTGGTCCGCTTCTCGGTATCACTGTGCGTACTTTATGGCTACCCCAGATTAAACAGCTTGTAGTGACAGTGATTGATGCGAAGTGGTCATCTGCATCGTGCACCCGGCCTGGAACATTTAGCACTGTACATAAGGCCCCGACGCTTTTCTTCCCGGCCCCATCCGCGACTTGCCCGATTCTGACCAGGATTAGGATCCGGAGAATTGTTGGTGTTTGCAGAGCATCATTGCTCTACCCTGTTGGCGAGCCTTTGCTTCTTGTCGTTGGCTTGCCTGCCGGCGCGAGTCTTGCTAGCTTTCTCACTTACTGCGTTTGTACCGGCCAGACAAAGACATAACCGAGAGGCATAGTATAATAGCCTTGACTCGCACCTTTCGAGAAGAACTACCCGACGACGCTGCAGGTTGTCTGGTGTCCTTGATTGGAAACCTTGTCTTGTCTACCGTCATTTGACTCCGCCAGACAGACAACTCATTCACCTCCACCATCTCCACCTCTACCTCCCTTACTACCCTTTCCCCTTTCTCAATTGAATGCAGAGGGGCGCTGCTGCTTAACAGCCCCAAAACCGCCCAAGATTCCTTCGACAAATTCGTCCCGTCTCCCTTCCAATATTCCGTTGCGGACCCTCCCTAGCCGTTCGGATAGCGACCAAGATCCTCAGTCGACCTCCTTGCAGGGTCTTTCCAATCCCGGTGCCTCCCCGGCGAGGTTGTCATCAGGCTCCGAGTCTTCCTGGACCGATACTGGCGATATCGGTGAACAACTTGCTGACGAGAACGATCCTGTGCGCCTTCAGCTGCCCGACGAGCTTGAGCAAGAGCTTCTCGCTGGTGTGCAGAAGCGCCAATCGAAACATCATAAAAAGGTGCGCATCCGCGATCCTTCGCCGCAGCGCTATCCTCGCTCTCAGTCAATAAGTCACACGCTCGTCGACAAAGAAGCGATCAAGATCCCTCCGATAAAATCACGGCGACCATCACGTACAAATCGTTGCATAGGGGCTATAATGTCGGGACAAACGGGTGCCATGAATGGCCTTACAGGCAAGGCCCTGATGTACGCGTTCTACACAACCGAGTCTGACCACTGGCATCTTTTCGCTGACAGTTTGCAGTTATTTCACGAGTATATTTGTTTCTCTGGGTGTGTTTCTATTTGGTTATGATCAAGGCGTCATGTCGGGCATTATCACGTACGCGATCGCCTTCCCCATACCATGTCTTTTTGGTATAGAGCAACAAGTATGTCAGCTAATCTTCTGTCATTAGTGGCCCATACTTCATTGATTACTTCAACCACCCATCCAAGGCTCATGTCGGCACCATGGTTGCAATCTTGGAAATCGGGGCCTTTATCTCTTCACTTGTCGTGGGTCGAGTCGGTGATATTATTGGCCGCCGACGGACCATTCTGTACGGATCATGCATTTTCTTCGTGGGCGGAGCATTGCAGACCTTGGCCACATCCATGACCGTGATGATGGTTGGTCGTATCGTGGCCGGTCTTGGAGTCGGCATGCTGTCCACTATTGTGCCTGTGTACCAATCCGAAATCTCTCCGCCCCATAATCGTGGAAAGCTGGCCTGTATCGAATTTTCTGGCAACATTATCGGATATACAACTTCTGTTTGGGTAGACTATGGCTGTGGCTTCATAGAAAGCAACATGTCTTGGCGCATCCCGCTCCTCATGCAGTGTGTCATGGGCGCCCTATTGGGCCTGGGCAGTTTGGTCATCGTGGAGTCCCCGAGGTTAGTCTTGCCTAAATGCGTCAATTTCGTGACGACAAGGAGAAAATAATTGCTGACAAAATCATGTCAGGTGGCTTCTTGATAATGACCATGATGAGGAGGGTATGGTCGTGATTGCGAATCTCTATGGTGGCGGAGATATACATGATTCTAAAGCTCGGGACGAATACCGCGAAATCAAGATGAACGTTTTACTACAGAGACAAGAAGGCGAGCGTAGCTACTCGGAAATGTTCCGCAAATACAGCACGCGAGTGTTCATCGCCATGTCCGCCCAGGCGCTTGCACAGCTCAACGGTATCAATGTCATTTCGTATTACGCCCCATACGTCTTTGAATCCGCAGGCTGGGTTGGTCATGATGCTGTGCTCATGACGGGATTCAACGGCATTACTTACTTCCTGTCCACCATTCCTCCCTGGTATTTGGTTGACCGATGGGGCAGACGGCCGATCCTCTTGTCTGGTGCCGTCGCCATGGCCATCTCCCTGTCGCTCATTTCTTACTTCATCTACCTTGATATCACCTGGACACCGAGAATGGTTGTTTTGTCTGTCATGATTTACAATGCAGCTTTCGGGTACTCGTGGGGCCCCATTCCCTGGCTTTACCCGCCCGAGATTCTTCCCCTCAGCATTCGTTCCAAGGGTGCCAGTCTCTCGACCGCAACCAACTGGGCCTTCAACTGGCTGGTTGGCGAAATGACCCCTATTCTTCAAGAATGGATCAAATGGCGTCTCTATCTTGTCCATGCTTTCTTCTGTGTGGTATCATTCGTCATTGGTGAGCCAAGGTCAAACTATGCATATAACCCGCGACATGACTAACCGCAAAACTATAGTCTACTTCACTTATCCCGAGACCTGTGGTGTGCGGCTCGAAGACATGGACTCGCTCTTTGGTGATGCTAGCACAGTAATGGGCACGCCGTCTATTCATGCCGACAATGAGTCGCTCCTGCGTGCTGGGTCGCCCGGTCCATCACGAGATATTCCAGGCTTGAATCTGGAGGCTGGCAACATGGACGACGACCGCAAGTCGCAAATTCAGACTAATGGCGACGAGGATCGAAGCATCGGCGGCTGGCTATCGAGAGTTGTGGCACGCGGCCGATCACCTAGTATCAGCAGTGGCCGCCAGGGCCGATATGCTCCCCTGGGCCAGCAGGACGAGGGCAGTCGCAGCAATCAATGAAGCGAATTGGGTATACGTTTCCGCGAATCGAATTTTGCATATACATAGGTGTAGTTGCTGGATAGGCGCAGAGTGGTGCAACAAAGACGTTGGAACGTATAGTACAGTGGGCTACGTCTGCCAACATGGAGACGTTGTACGGCACGGGTAATGGTTCAAGAGTAGGCGTTTTTTTTTTTTCTCTTTCTTTCTTTCTTTTTCTTAGAAAAAGAAATTCCCAAATAGCGGATGGACACTGCAAGGGCAAACTGTGTCCATTTCCAGATTTAGACGAGCGCACATAGACCGGGCGTCAGGTCCGCTATGATGTGCGCCGGGTGTGCAAAGTTGACAGAACAATAGATTCCTCAGCGGCCATGGCATGTAAGATTTGTTAATAAGAGGTAGAGATGGGCAGAATCGGCCAAAAGCATCTTATTAGGAGTGGATTTCATGCTGTCATGGAAGGTCTGCTGGTGGTGATACAGTGCTGAGAGCACTGTATAGACTGGTGAGTTCGGACCATCAGTCGACCCCACCGTAATCATTAGCACTGTGCTCCAACCTCATCTCATCGAGCCGTTCAGACTCGCAGCACACCGTATCAAGCATCTCTCACCATTACGAAACATGACGACCGCCGACGTCGTCCACGCCTACAGACACCTCTACCGCAACCTCCTCCGTGCAGTACAGTTCGCCGCCCCGGCACGATATATTGCGCGCGACCAGCTGCGACGAGCTTTCCGGGAGGACGCTAGCCACGCGTCGCTGGACAAGGAGGGTGTCAAGCGAACAGTCTGGTTTCTCCAAGCAGCAGCTAAAGAGAGAGGACTGGAGCATAAGATTCTGAAGAACCTGCTTCGGGTGAGGGGACACAGGAACGGGAAACAGAGGGGAGAGTGGAGGCGGGTTCTCGCAGAGAGCAAAAGAGAGTGGGTTGCAGATGAAATGAGTTGTAGGATTGTGCTAATTGCTTTTAGGGACGCCATGAAGAGTGAAGGAGAAAGGGCCTATGAGCACTATGATCGGACGGTGAAGATGTTGAATGAGAGCATGGGGTTGTGTTTGCGGTAAATGAGCGAGGTGCGAACGTGGATGAGTAGCGGCGCGTTCTGCGGAGAAATGAGGTCATGGATGGACCACGATTGTGCTATTCTGCATTCCATCAAGTGAAACTAAGCACACTTGTATTGTATCATATTATAATAGACATCATACGCGCCACGGCAGTCACAAACCAAAAAAAAAGAAAAAAAAATACAACCTCGCTTGACCCGGAGATGATGTAACAGCAAATGTTAAAGATACAAAAGCGACAACGGGGCTGGACGTAGCCGCTAATTCGACACTGGCTCCTCAAGTACAACATCTAGTTCCTCCAGGATCAAATCGCTGAGGCTAGCGCCGTCACGTGTATAGATCCAGTTCCCAGTCCCCGTGCCCTCCTTTTCCGATTGTCCCTCGCCAATGACGCACCAGTCGTACCGCTTGGGGCCGGAGATGGGGCTCGACAGCCAGATCTGCTTATTAGGCGGCTGCTTGTTGATAATGTAGGTGCCCTTGTTGGCGACATTGATGGTCATGACGCCAGACTAACCGGTTAGCATGGCTGTGCCAATCGGAGCTGGCCCCCTGTGGGAGTGACAGAAAACTCACAGAGTACTCCACGTCAATGTCCTCTCTAGCATCCTGGAGCTCCTCAAACCTGGAAAGCACAGTCTCCAAGTACGCATCCGCCAGCTCGTGATACTCGCCGTCTGACAGCTCAGCCACGCCGATGCTTGGTGGCGCATCAGCAACGTCCTGCCTTTTAGGGCTGTCGGTCTCGGGCATGATGCCCTTGGTACGGAAGGTCGAGCATGAGAAGGCCCGGCAAGGCAGACTCGATGGCGTTGCGCATAGCACTCGGACGGTGCAGGGGCGGACGATGCGCGAGCGACACGGGGTCTGGGCGAGAAGTTTTGAGAAGCGGACGAAGCCGTGTCGAGACATGACTCTTGTGGCAGGGCAGTAGGCGTTTACGAGTTTACGGTCTGGAAGATTTGGGGAGAAATCAACTACTTGGAGGTTCGTGGTTTAGCTTGGAACATCGAAGCTACCGCGGGTCAAACGGGTCTTAGTCATCCGCCATTGGACTTCATCCCCACCCATCAACTGCAATCGATAAGCCCGTGGGAACCTTGGTTCTCCCCGCTGACAATGACAGAGGGGGCAGGGCACTCGTGAACCATGATCAACGCATTCCTGGTCTTCAATGGCCAAGGTCAGCCTCGCCTGACCAAATTCTACACACAGCTGGTACGGGTTGCCGCGGGTTCAGCATCCCTTGGCAGAAAGCTGACCAAGGTACAGGAAACGAGCATCCAGCAACGCCTGATATCCGAGATCTTCACCCTCGTATCCAACCGACCAGCCGGATCGTGCAACTTCCTCCCTTTGCCGCCGCTGCTCGCCGCGTCGGGCACATCGCACTCGTCAGGAGAGCAGAACGACGTGCCCTCGCTAGTCACGTACCGCAACTACGCCACGCTCTACTTCATCGTCATCTCGACGTCGACCGAGTCCCCGCTGGCGCTCATCGACTTGATACAGGTGTACGTCGAGGCGCTGGACAAGCTCTTCGAGAACGTGTGCGAGCTGGATCTCATTTTCAACTTTGAGACCCTGCATGCTACGCTGACGGAGATGGTGATAGGCGGCGTGGTGATCGAGACGAATCTCGACCGCATCGTGTCGGGCGTGCGGGCCCAGGGCACCGTAGCCAAGAGGCCTGTCAACGAAGGGCGGTCTACGGGCATTGGGTCTGGATTGAGCATGGGTGCTAATTTCGCATGGGCTGGTCGGTAATTTTTTTTTCTTTTTCCACTTAAAGAATTGGCAGATGTTTTTGTATTGTATTGTACATGATTTTGGCTTTTGTGCCCTGTGCCCCGCTGCAATATAGATGATGCCCTTGAACGCCGGAAAATGAACATAATTACAATATTGGTATGGATGGAAACGTCACTTGGTTTTCGTTTCGGATTCGAGACGCTGGGATGATGGTCCTTGTGGTTCCGGAGCATCTTTCCGTCTTTCGTACCGCTTGTCCGGGTCGATTACTCCAAAGAGGTGGGCGGCGTGCCGGCGCATCTAGAATGCCCATTTTGCGTCAGCAAGTCTGCATTAATTTTTATCCTGGAACTTCTCGGAGCACATGACTGCTTCACGTCGGACAGACCTCTTCAGATGGTTTATAATGCTGGCCCCACCACTCGAACTCTGAAAAGAATAATAGCCAGACTAGGGCGGCTACAGCGAAGAGTATTGTCAGCTATTGGAAGCTTCGTGGGGGTGGGGGAGGGGGAAAGAAGCAACGGCAACGTGTACGCACCAGCTATAGTCGCAAGCTGCGCAAGCTTGACGCCCTTTTCCCATCGTGGCGACCGACTGGCCAATTCTATTCTGCGCTTGTACTTCTTCTCGAATCGTAGCTGCTGCGCGTGGTTCAGCTCCTTGAAGTTTGGCGGCCACACTTTGCGAGCAGCGTGTGGGTTGCTGAAGGCGCTATAGGGCACCTGCTTGGGAAGCGAGTCCTTGCCGGCTTGCACGAGCCGTTTTGCTGAGGCCGCGAACATGCTGATGAGAGGTTTGCGTGACTCGTTGGGCTAGCCGTTGTGCCTTGAGATGCTCGCAACCAGCAAGATCGGAAGCAATACTACAACCTACGGAGCGGAGTGGGCCGGAGAAACGGCGGCCACGGCAAGCAAGAAAGCTGTTTGAGCCAGGGGGCTTGAGGCACCGCCACACCAAGCAGGTAAGGCTTGCAGGAGCCACCGTACCTCCTGCCCCGCGATTTCCACCCCTCGCCGCAAAAAAAAGCTCCATCGGTGGTGACTAAAAAATAAATCAAGAGGCATTACTCTCGTGACACCATTCCATTGCCCGCCACAGGAATTCCCCTAGCTACTGTGAGCACGGCACGATCCGGAGAGTCCACGAGGTAAGTCAAGGCAAGCTTGATAAGCTATGCATTAGAAGGACATTAGACATTGTCAAAATCCTTGCTTCGTCAACGTCAACACGCAATTGCTGAACCACGAAACGCACTCCGCAGATTTCGCTACAATGGCTGCCACTTCCGTGCCCAAGGCCATGGAGGCCTTGACCATTTCCAAGACGAAAGAATTAAAAGGGGTAAGCGAGCCTGTTAATGATATATTTACATTTCCGTTTCTGAAAAAAAAAAAAAAAACACATGTTGATGATGTGCGTCCTGCCAGACCGAGAAGCGAGATTCCCTGGTTGCCATAGAGAAGAAGTACCAGCAAAAATGGCAAGACGATCGCGTATTTGAGACCAACGCCCCTACAACAGATGAAGTCCCCTTCCACTCCATCTCGCCAGCCGAGCTGCGCGAAAAGGTGCCCAAGTTCTTCGGATGCATGGCGTATCCTTACATGAACGGCACCCTCCACGCCGGACACACCTTTTCCGCAAGCAAAGTCGAGTTCGCTACTGGTGTGGCCAGAATGCAGGGCAAGAGAGCCTTGTTCCCCATGGGCTTTCACTGCACGGGCATGCCCATCAAGGCGTGCGCAGACAAGCTCATCAGCGAAATTGAAAAGTTTGGCAAGGACTTTTCTGGGTACAAGGAGGAGGAGGAGGAGGTCGCTGGCGCTGGGACTACTGTAGAGTCCAAGCCTGCTGCTGCTGCACCAGCTGGCAAGCCGGCCAAGGAGGACGTTACCAAGTTCACGACAAACAAGAGCAAAGCCAACGCCAAAACGGCCAAGATGAAGTACCAGTTCCAGATCATGAAGGCAATCGGTATTCCCCAGGAGGAGATTCATCTGTTTGCCGACCCCCAGCACTGGTTGAAGTTCTTTCCTCCCCTGACAAAGCGAGACTTGACCAGCCTTGGTTGCAGAATTGACTGGCGCCGATCCTTTGTCACGACCGATGCGAACCCTTACTACGATGCCTTTGTGAGATGGCAGATGAACCGCTTGAAGGAGCTCAACAAGATCAAGTTTGGCAAGAGATACACTATCTACTCCATCAAGGATGGGCAACCCTGCATGGACCACGACCGCTCAGAGGGCGAGGCCGTCAACCCCCAGGAATACACTGCTTTGAAGTTGAAGGTGTTGGAGTGGGCCCCCAAGGCGGCCGAGGCCATCAAGGGCAAAGTCCCCGATGATGCCGACATCTTCTTGGTGCCTGCTACCCTGAGACCGGAGACCATGTATGGCCAAACCTGCTGCTTCGTCGGACCAAAGATCACCTACGGACTGTTCAAGGCTGGAGAGAGGTCGTACTATGCCGTCACGGACCGGGCCGCCCGCAACATGGCCTTCCAGGGCATCTTGGCCCAGGAGGGCGTGATTGAAAAAGCCGGCGAGATTCAGGGCTCCGACATTGTTGGGTCTCTGGTCAACGCACCGCTGTCCCTGCACAAGGAAGGCGTCCGGGTCTTGCCCATGGAGACGGTTCTGCCGACCAAGGGCACGGGCGTCGTTACCTCGGTGCCATCCGACAGTCCCGATGACTTTGCTACCGTGACCGACTTGTCCAAGAAGGCCGACTACTACGGAATCAAGAAGGAGTGGGCTGAGTTGGAAATCTTCCCCATCATCGAAACCCCTTCGTACGGTGATTTGTGCGCACCGTTCTTGGTCAAGAAGCTCAAGATTGCTTCCCCCAAGGACACCAAGCCGCTGGAGGAGGCCAAGGAGTTGGCATACAAGGAAGGCTACTACCAGGGTGTCCTCAAGGTGGGGGACTTCAAGGGAGAAAGGGTCGAAAGCGCCAAGCCCAAGGTCCGCAACCAGCTAATTGATGCGGGCGATGCCTTTGCCTACTCCGAGCCCGAGCGAAAGGTTGTCAGCCGATCCGGAGATGACTGTGTTGTCGCGTTGATGGACCAGTGGTACTTGGACTACGGCGAAGAGTCGTGGAAGAAAACCGCTCTGCAGTGGCTGGACAACGTCGACGGCAACGGCCTCAACACCTGGACACAGGAGACCAAGAACAGCTTCGAGGGTGTGCTGAACTGGCTGAATCAGTGGGCATGCGCCCGTACCTACGGATTGGGCTCCAAGCTGCCATGGGATCCCCAGTTCTTGGTCGAGAGTCTGAGCGACTCTACCATCTACATGGCCTACTACACCGTCTGCCACTGGCTGCACAAGGATTTGTACGGAAAGGAGAAGGGCCCTGGAAACGTTGGCGCCGAGCAAATGACGGACGAAGTCTGGGACTATCTGTTTTGCCGCCGCGACATGAGCGACGACATCTTGAAGGCCTCTAAAATCCCGCAAAAAACCCTGGAGAGCATGCGTCGCGAGTTTGAGTACTTTTACCCCTTGGACCTGCGAAGCTCAGGCAAGGACTTGATCCCCAACCACCTGACCTTCTTCCTGTACATTCACCTGGCCATCTTCCCGCGGGAGTACTGGCCGCGAGGCGTCCGAGCCAACGGTCACTTGATGTTGAACGGAGAAAAGATGGCCAAGAGCACGGGCAATTTCATGACCTTGAAGGAGTTGGTAGAAAAATACGGTGCTGACGCCGCGCGTATTGCCATTGCCGACGCCGGCGATGGTGTGAGCGATGCCAACTTTGAAGAGGATGTTGCCGACAACAGCATCTTGCGACTGTTCACCCTGCGCGACTGGTGCGAGGAGCAGGTCCGCGAGCAGGATGAGCTGCGCACCGGCGAGACCAACTCCTTCCAGGATGCCCTGTTCAACAACGAGATAAGCAGCGCCGCCCACGAAGCCATTGAGCAATACGCCCAAACCAACTACAAGCTGGCCCTGAAAGCCGCCCTCTACGAGTTAACAAGCGCCCGTGACTTCTACCGCGAGGCCTGTGCAGCCGCCGGCATCAAGATGCACAAGGACCTCGTCTTCCGCTATATCGAGATGCAGGCGCTGCTGATGGCCGTCATCGCTCCCCATTGGTCCGAATACATCTGGATGGAAGTGCTGAAGAAGGATTCCACGATTCAAAACGCCCTCTTCCCCGAGGTCCCCGCCGTCGATGCCGGCCTATCTGCCAAGCGTGACTACGTCCGCAACACAGCCTCCAACATCAATTCGGCCGAGGGCCTGCAGCTGAAGAAGAAGGCCAAGGGCAAGGAAGTCTCGTTCGACCCCAAGCAGCCCAAGAAGTTGACAATCTTCATGACGGACAGGTTCCCTGCCTGGCAGGCCAAGTATATTGAGCTGCTGAAGGAAATGTGGGACCCAGCTACCAAGTCTGTCAACGACAAGGAGCTGAATGGCAAGATTGCCAAGATGGGCGAGATGAAAAAGGCCATGCCGTTTACGCAGGCTTTGAAGAGGCGTCTGCAAGCCGGTGAGCCGGCCAGTGTTGTGCTAGAACAGAGACTGGCCTTTGATGAGAAGGAGACGCTAGCTCAGATGTTGCCTGGGCTGAAGAAGGCAGCTGGCTTGGTGGACTGCGATGTCTTGATTATGGAAGCGGGTGGCAAGAAGGGCGTCAACTTGGTGGATGGCAAGGAGGTTCAGATTACGGTGCCGTTGGCGGAGAACGCCGTACCAGGCACGCCTACCTTTTTCTTTGAGAATGTCAAGGCATAGATGGGGATGGTGTTGGGGGGGTATCATGGAAGGGAAAGCTATTTTTGGTAGATCATGTGAATGAGGCATTTCCAATGTTTCAAATGAGGCTGTGTTGTACCCCAGGACTGCGCGGAACCTGTCCAACGATCTCACTTCATCTGATGCTCCATATTGGTGCCGAATCGAAGCGGATAAGTCATGCGCAACATCTGGTCCGAGGTGGTGATCCTTCCTTGGCGGTGGATGATAAGGCTACATGACACTCTCAGCTTTGGAATGACATCACGGCGTGCATGGGTTGTCGCATATCTGATTTTGGTTCCTCAGCAATGTTAACGTAAGCTCACTGCTTGTGGCGGAGATAAGTCCGATCCAACACTGCCTAGGCGTCGTATGGTGGAAGACATCTGGGTTCACCCGAGAGAGCGCTACAACTAAACACATTGCATAGTAATTTACACGGCTAACTTCTTAGCCAACAGATTGTACAGGCTCACTTGCGGAAAATAGTATCACGCGGATGATGCAGTCCTGATGTAAACGGGAGGAAAAGGTTTGAGCAGAGAGTGCTTACGGGGGGCATCACGAGATGCTGCCGAGGAGTGCGTGCAACCCATGTTTGGCGGGATAGGAGACAGAGTGAGCATGTTGAAACACAAGTGACAGAAGTGGGCTAGAAGCCTCTGTTTCGTGATTGCGTGTTCTGGCACCCTCACAAGATACATAGGTGCTAGTGCTGTGCAAAGACTCGGAGGCAAGCCACATATCGGAAACGCCACGATAATACCGACGGCTCTTTGCAACGGCTAACTAGTTAATGTCACGCAAAAACGTAGAGCAGCTTGAGATATGACAGCCGCTCAGCAGTAGTATGTATGCTTCAGCTGCAGATTCAATCAAGCTCAATGGCGCTCCGTAGACTACCACGAGGCCGGTCGGAAGACATATACGGCGGGAAAGGTGTATAATATAATATATGCTTGATGTTGGTAGATCCCGCTGGTTGCCTGGCAGCGAGCCACCAATGCACCATTGATCTTGACCAATCGTGCGAATGCGATAAAATGTACGCAATATGCACCTGTTTGGTGCATCGATGCGGCCACGACAGGGCAGGGATCAGCAGCAGGCGACGCACCGCACATAGTCCGTAGAATGCCAAGTTTTGCGTTTGTTCTGTCATGGACCCGCCACAATCCATATCAGATAAAAACAAGCTTGGTCCAAGATAAGCGGCCGCAACCAACGACTTGTGGAGAAAGGAGTCATATATCGCTCCATGCCCCTGTATTAAGACTCCGTACGGAGTTCGTCGGTCAAGATT
Organism: Atkinsonella hypoxylon; assembly: GCA_000729835.1. Taxonomy (NCBI): domain Eukaryota; kingdom Fungi; phylum Ascomycota; class Sordariomycetes; order Hypocreales; family Clavicipitaceae; genus Atkinsonella; species Atkinsonella hypoxylon. The sequence continues at coordinate 160,841 of JFHB01000024.1, read as the reverse complement.
TCGGCACTGAGGAATCATTAGCACGTAAAATCTTCATGTGGTCAATCGTGGAGACGCAAGGATTAGATGAGAGGCAAACAGGCGTGTGCAAGTGCGTGCTTAGGCTTAATACCACCAAATCGAACGTCCAAACGTGTCGTTGAGACGAGAATGACCGGCCAAGCTTTGGGGTCTAGGACAAGGAAAGCTTCGTTTTCACTAGTTTTGCCCAAAAAAAGTCTGATGCCTCCCTCCAACTTGGCCGCTGCTGGCCGCTGCTGGCCCGCTTAGCACGATAGCGCCACTTTGTGCTGTGACACGAGATATGGCTCAATTTAACATGAGCACCAGGAGATATCAATAACGAGGTGCGAAGAAGAGGGTTTTCCTTGCAATAGCCCCAAACCATCTTGGTCGGTAGCTTGTTATAGGTTAATGTCCCTTGTCGCTAATCTGAATATGTAAATTGCATTTTCAGGTGGACGACAATTGTCTAATTTTCGTCACCATGGTCGATGCGAACAGAGAGACAGTGTGCTGCTTGCAGCAAGTATCTGTTCTGTCCAAACGGAAGATTGTCTGCCATCCCATCCCGGGATACGAGTGAGTGGTCCGCTTATTTGTTGTTAGATTAGAACATCCCGTGTCTGCTTGCAGATCGCAGGACCCATATGACGCAAAGTCTTTCTTGATTAGGGCCTTGCTTCGAAACATCAACATAAGCCGCGGCGTTGGCCTCAATGTATTACTCCGTAGCAAAAATTGTAATGCGCAGGAGGGTCAGCTAAGCCAGCGAATAGGATGGAGTAGGGATCGGCGATATGGGCATAGGCCTCGCTATGCCCAGGGCAGGGTGGGTAGGTAGGAGATGTAGGAGACTAGAAAGGAGCATATAGAGCACTGGATGCATGAAAATCCGCAGACGGTTTGAAGCAAAAGTTTGGCTTGGCAGCAGAAGAGCATTGGGACCGACCGTATCTTGTTGGCGGTTGTAACTTGATCAGGTTAATAGGACTGCTGCTGCTGCTGCGTACAGCTGCCAGGACAGGAGAAAGGGGGGGCCGCAAAACAAGAAGCCACAAATGTAGCCAATGACTGCGTTTGGTTCGACAATGTGCGCGCGCAGGCATGCAGCTGGTGCCAGCGTGGACACACACAAGCACTGGATAAGAACGATAATATTACACTGCCATCGACGAAGAAGACACGACGACAGAGAATCCATCCCATCCACTTGCACTATTCTATCAATCGCGGAAGCTGGTTGAGCAGACCCACGGGACCATGCGTCCAAAGGCGATCTGTAATATCATAAATTGGCCAAAGCAAATGAAGAAGTCATGGTGTATGTACTGTACTGTACTACGTGGGGCTGTTCTGTTGATATCGGACATTGACACGAAAAGGTGACAGGAGTCGAGATTCCAAAGTGGAAGGAACGTGTGTCAGGCTGCGGGCTAGAACTTAACCAGGAGGTGGTAATTCCTATTGACGTTTCGTAGAAGCCGCCAAACAAGGGCGTCTGCTACCTAGTAGGTATCTGAGCCGCATGTTCTATCCGGCCAGCCACAAGACTCTTTGCTGCAAGATTGGCTTTTGTTGTGCCGTCGTTGTAGTCGCAGCCGTTGACAGACGTTCCGTGTGCGGAAACTGTTCTGCAGCTCGGGGAAGCACACAGGTGCTTAGAGACTCCACCCAGGAGGCACTCTTTCCTCCTAGGATACAGGATAACTGACCCGGTTGAGATTTGCGTCAATCCAAGCTACCACATACTTTCTAGGTACCGAATGCACCTAGGAGGTAGAGGTAGGTACCTAAGACTGTCCCACCAGGCAGTTTCCACCGTACAGGCAGGACCAAGGTACCCCACTAGCGACTCAGGTTGATACATTAGGTACATCTGTGCCTGCTGATGTACGTACCCAAGGTATGTACATAGGTACGTATTCCACGTCGCAAGCAAGGTGGACCGGCCAGACCAGGCCAGGCCGCTGCAGCGATTTTTTTTTTTTTTTTTGGCTCCGCAGCCGCGCATCAGACGCAATGCTAAACATGAACAGCACCATCGCCGTCGCCTTCGCCGTCCTCGGTCTTGTCCAGCAGCGCCGTGGTCTAGCGTGGCTGACCCTGCGGGTGCAGGCCAGTCAGGCAGGCCCACCTTGACACCCTTTTGGCTTTCCGAATTTGCGGCGCCACTAAGTGTGTTTCTCGTTTCTTTTATTTTTTGCATCTTGTGCATACTAGCACATACTAGACCCGGTTTTTGGTCCACACATGGTAAACAGCCACCCACACCTGGCCTGGCCTGGCAACTGGCCGGGTTAGCAGGGGTCGGTCTGCCCCATCCACGTTCAAGGTGCCAGTCCCTTGGACCAAGCATGTAATGTAATCCATGCAATCTGCAATCCCATCTAATTACTCCATCCAGAGAGGGAGAGAGGGAGAGAGGGAGAGAGCCAGAGAGCCAGAGAGCCAGAGAGCAGCACAGAGATAATCTCGCACCCACGCACGAATAATTCCACCTCCCCCGTTTGCTGTGGCTCCCTGGTCGTGCCTTCTCCGTCTTGATTACGGCTGCACGGCTGCACTCATGATAACCCTGTCCACCGTCCGTGGCCCCCTTCCCCCCGTCCAAAGCTTTGTACTTTGTTGATAAACTTGCCCTTTCCCTCCCGCATTGTGTCGACTCCACGCCAAGGAATTTATACATGCATTTAGAGTACACTCTATTCGGGTCCGACGCATCTTTTAACTCGGCTCTCGGAGAATATCAAATAGTGCACGCCACTCGCTCTGCAAATTTTTTTTTTTTTTTTTTTTTTTTCAACAGTAGCCAAACAGAACAGCCGAGAAAGGACTGACTATACGACTGCTTCCAATTTCACCACGATAACCAGTTTGCTGTTCAACTCTTTCCCAGTGCGAAAATAGCTCTGGCCGACCTACTGTTACCATCACCACTACCACGAGCCTACCACAAAATTCGCCGCCAACAAAGAATTTCACCGTCCTGGGAGCGCAAAACATTATTCGTCTTCAGATCAACACATCTACCATGCGAATTGCCCAGATTATTGGTGTCATCAGCGGTGCTGTTGCTGTCTCCGCTTCGTCATCGCCGCCAGCATCAACATCGGCCACGTTGCTGTCTGCAACGTCAAAAAATCCCGCGACAAGCAGTTACAGTACTAGTACAGAATCTATCACGCAACCACCAGCCTCTACCAACGCAACCAGTATGTATCCTCCCTTGCCCTGTGCTCTGCCACTCCCCAAGAATCTTGATATTGTCATGGCCGAGACCTGGCTAACATTCCTCAGTTCCCTTAGCCACAACCGCTGTACCAACCAGTCTCGTCAATGCCACGGCTTCCCACACCGCAGGGGTCACTGGAGGAGCTATTCCGCAACAAATGCCTCAAATGCAGGCCTCCATGGCTGGCTTGCTGGGATTCTGCATCATGGGTTTAGTCATGTTATGAATATTCGCCTCGGGACGAAGTATAATAGCAGAAATTCCGCGGTCAGGCGACAAGAGGAGAATGTTTAATTTTCGACAAGAACATCGCACATTCTTTTTTCTTTCTTTCTTCTTTTTCCTTTTTTGCGTCAAAAAGGAATAACTTCCTTGTTTGGCATACGATTTAATGATTCTACACGACATCGCAATCGAGCGAGCGATGGGCCAAGGCCACACCAACCACGCCTCTGTGAGGCTCCATTTCTTAATTACACACTTCACCAACATATCAGTGGTCTGATTTGGCCGTGCGCTCTCCGAGCAGTGGGAAGCGAACCGCGTTGAGGGGGAGCAAGAAGAAAGGATACCCGTAATAATGCATCAGCATCCATTTGGATAACTTTCCAGGCGGGACCGGCGTTGATAGATAGAGATACCACCTTGGGTTTTTTTCCCGTTATGTTTAGAGCTCTGACCGGGCATTTGGCCATGGAAGGCGCACATATACTGCTTTTTGGCAGAATTTAATCAAACAGAATTCAATCTGGATACGTCGAGATATCGTGTATCATTCATTAATTGCAGCAAATAACAACAAATGGGCTCTTAAAAAAAAAAAACGTTGTGAAGCTGTCCGTCAAGAGTGTTGTGCGAAACGATATGTGGTCGACTGTCTATTACGTCAACAGTAATGGCATACACCAATTTTCGAAAGCGAGTGTAATACGCATACGTTCTACCGTCCCATCTTGCCGCGAAATAAGCACCCATTTCTACCCATGTCCACATGCATATTGTGCATGAAAAGTGCCCGTGCTATTCGTGCTACGAGGGAACCGTGCGCAGCGGGTGTTCAACGAACCGGCTCGTCATCGAAACGTCGTGCATCCATCCAACCCAAGCAGAAGGGCTTGCCTGACGCCATGAGACACGCAAGATGCCCTACCCTGCCCTGCCCTGCCCTGCCCTGCCCACAAGTCATGTGTGTGAGTCGGACAGACCCGCGTTATCTATGTCGAGAAAGCAGGCGTTATCCCCATGACGGCATGGTAATAGCATGACGTTCCGACCTAACGACGCCGCGTGCCTTTTTTTCTTCCAAAGAGTGAATCTTGTCGCCGTCAAACCAATCAAGCAGCGATGGGAACTTGAGCGCGGTTCCCAGACGAAAGAGGCTCGGGTAAATCGTCCTGCGAGCGTCAGCATGTTTTCCTTATATGCCTCTTTCCGGGGCACTTCTTTGCAAAACGCACGAGGTCGAAGATGACGCGGATCATAAGGCTGCAACTTGGACACACGGCAATGTCCTGCTCCTCGCGCAAGTCCTCCAGTGCGATTTGGAAGCGATCGCCACAGGGGCACGGGTAGTGATATAGCTGGAGGGCCTGGTCAAAGACCATGTCTTCGATTTCGACCTCATCGTAGATGGAGAGGGACTCGTCGGCCATGGTGGACGCACGGATGTTGTAAGACGATGTTTTGTAGATGAAACTCGTGGTTGAAGAGGGAACCAAATTTTAAAAAAAAAAAAAAAAAAAAAAATCGAACCCCGCGAGGTGTGGCGTGGAGAATCACATGCTGGTTAAGGAAGTGGCTGATTGATGGGTCGTCAGATCGGCTTTTATGACCGAGGGGCTTCAACTCCGAGCAACCACATGCTTCGGATTGTCAGCTTTTTTCCTTTTTTTTCTCGGGAGTAAGACCCTCTTATATGCCTTTAGTTGTCTAGCTATTCGGAGGGCTAACTGTTGTACGCCGATTACCATCTAGCTTGCTCGCCTCGTGTCCGCGTGCTACATACATTACGATTATCCCGATGCGCCGACGCTAGAGCCGAGTGATTTTGCCGTTTTCCAGACCACTCCGACAGTAGTCATCACGAACACTAGCTGGATTGCCCCCGTCTTCCTTTCGTCAGTCAAGACAACCGTGGGTGTTTTCCCCTTTTCCCCCCTCCGCCTCCGCCTCCGGCCATGGCAATCCAATCCAAGCTGTCTCTCCCGACGGACCGCAGCGTCCGGGGCATCGTCCTGGAACTCACGCGCCTGTACCTGTCCAACCGCACACGCATATCCCGCGCCGTCTGGATCACCCTGTTCGTCGCCCTCGTCAACCGCGTGCGCCACGCCATTTCCGAGCAAAAGGCCGCGTCGGTACGAGAGGCCACGCAGAGGGAAGCCCGTCGCGGCACCGTCTCCGCGGCGGACGGCGACGAGACGCCCAAGAAGAAGGTTGCGCTCGATCGGCACTTCTTCCGCTCGCTGCTGCGCCTCCTGAAGATTGTCGTGCCGGGCTGGCGCAGCCCCGAGGCGAGGATGCTCATGAGCCATACCTTCTTCCTCGTGCTCCGGACGCTGATCAGTTTGCGGGTCGCCGAGATGGATGGCGCGATTGTCAAGGCACTCGTCAAGGGCAACGGGAAGGAGTTTTTGTCGAGGATTGTTTGGTGGATGATTATTGCGGTTCCGGCTACGTTTACGAATTCCATGGTATGCTTGCTTGCTTGCTTGCTGGCTGGCTGATTTGGTTGGGACGGCAGGGATTAGGTGCTAACGTGGCATTCTTACGCAGCTGTCATATCACCAGGCAGAGTTGTCACTCAAGTACAGGACGAGACTGACGCAGCATATCCACAACAAGTACTTGTCCAACTTGACATTCTATGGCATTTCGGCCCTCGACGACCGGATAAAGAACCCGGACCAGCTGATTGCGGTAGATGTGTCCAAGTTCTCCAACAGCTTGGCTGAGCTGTACAGTAACCTGGCCAAGCCACTGCTGGACATGGTGCGCATTTTCTGTCATTCAGCCAATTCGCCACAACTTTCACGTTGACAAGCTAACAAAAAACAAAATGTAATAGACCATCTACACATACTCCCTGTCCAAGAGTGTCGGTGGCGAAGGCGTCGTTTTCATGTCTCTCCTCGTCCAGCTGTCGGCCAACATTATGAGAGTGCTAACGCCGCCGTTCGGCAAATATGTCGCTGATGAAGCTCGACTCGAGGGCGAGTTCCGTTACCAACACTCCCGTCTGATCGATTACAGTGAAGAAGTGGCTCTCTACGGCGGCCACGTTGCGGAAAAGGACACGCTCGACAAGGGATACTTTACGCTGATCAAGCACGTTAATTATATCCTGCGGCGGCGCTTCTACCACGGTTTCATGGAGGATTTTGTCATCAAGTACTTCTGGGGTGCTCTTGGTCTGCTCTTATGCAGTGTCCCCGTCTTCGTCAAGCTACCCGGCCAAGTGGCCATGAACATGGGCGACCGAACCGAGTCGTTTGTCACCAATCGCCGCATGCTCCTGTCTGCATCTGATGCCTTTGGTCGTATCATGTTCTCGTACCGTGAGATCATGGAGCTCGCAGGCTACACTTCGCGCGTGGCATCTCTCCTCGACGTCATGGACGACATTCAGTCTGGTCACTTTGAGAAGAAGCTTGTCTCATCCAACGACACCAAGGAGAACGAGGCTGTCCTGCAAGGGCGAGGAACGGTCCACGAAAGCGAGAACATAACCTTTATCGATGTGTCAGTCAACCCCTCGATATACACCCATCCCAAGACACTCAAAGGTACTCTCTTACTTACAAACTGTAGCCCCATCATCTCTCCCAACGGCGACGTGCTGGTCAAAGCGCTCTCCTTCTCACTCTCGCACGGCGACCACCTCCTCGTCGTTGGACCCAATGGCTGCGGCAAGTCCTCCCTCTTCCGCATCCTCGGCGGCCTATGGCCCGTCTATGGCGGCACCGTCTACAAGCCTTCCTTCCACTCCATCTTCTACCTGCCCCAGCGACCGTACCTCTCACGCGGCTCGCTTCGCCAACAAATCATCTATCCCGACTCCCTCCGCCAAATGCGAGCCCGCGGCGTCACGGACGCAGACCTTCTCTCCATCCTCAACCTCCTCGAACTCAACCATCTCCTCGACCTGTATCCGGAATCCTGGGACGCCGAAGCTGAATGGCGAGACGTCCTCTCCGGCGGTCTCCAGCAGCGCGTCGCCATGGCCCGCCTCTTCTACCACCGGCCCAAGTACGCCATCCTCGACGAGTGCACCAGCAGCGTGACGCTTGAGACGGAGAAAATCATGTACGACAACGCAAAGGCCCTTGGCATCACGCTCATGACTGTCAGCCATAGGAGGAGTCTATGGAAGTACCATACCCATATATTGCAGTTTGACGGGCAGGGCCACTATGTGTTCACCAGGCTGGATGCAGAACGACGATTAAAGCTCGAGGACGAGAAGGAGGATTTGGAAGTCAAGCTGCGGCAAGTGCCGGAGTTGAAGAGGCGACTGGAGGAGTTGACTGCTTAGGGTGGCCAGTACACTGTAAACTAGGCATGGAATGATAAATTGGAAACAAGCCATGACTCTTTACCAAGGATTTCGATGGCTGAATGTCTAGTTTGATGAATGAGCTGAGCAAGACGTTTGTGTGCTGTGTCGTCCAGCCATGGGGCGACGGTCTTGACAGCATATAAAGCTTTTGTACTGTTAGTCGTGGGAGCAGGGCGAGCGTTGTGGAATAAACGAAGCTGCTTGCCACATCGACGTGACATCTCCGGATGAGGAAGCAAGATGTAAGTAAGTGTTGGCGTCTGTAGATGACCCGAGATGGTTGCGCAGGGGCTTGTCAAGATCTCGGGACCGCTTATACCCTAGCATGGTGACAGCCGGGTAAAATAGCATCAGCATTTCATAATTCAAAAACGGGCTGCCGCACGGCATCCAGAACACGCTCCTCAGCCACTGTCATCGCACACAATCCTTACCTCTATGAAGAAAACAAGATACATCATGAGAGCCAAGACAGCTCAACGGCCCTAAAGCTCCCCCAGACCTTTTAAAAAAATGTTCTCAATCAATCTCGATCCTGCGCACAAGCAAGAGCCCCATGGACCAGGATTCAGAAACGACCAGAAAGCATCGTAACCAGCTCAAACCAACGCTCATCCGCCCAAACGTAGGAAACCCCATAAAGCCACACCAATGCATCCCATACCACGCGTCACCACCTAAGACTTACTACCCTCCCCCTTACTCTTCTGCCTCGGCACCTTCTCATACGCATTCGGACTCGGCGCCCTCTCCCTCTTCTTGTCCCCACGAGCGTGTCCACAAGCAGGCCCCTTCTTCCCACGCCGGCTCTCCGCCTCAGGGTCCGTATCGGAATCAGACGAAGATGACGACTCGTCGCTGGACTCGTCCACGCCCTTGGGCTTGTGGTATATGCAGCAGACTAGATACAAGTCAGCCCCGCTCCAAGTCTATAAAATGTTCCCCCTGCATGAAAAAAAGGGGGGATAACACCGGTGCACATACCCTTTGAGCTCTTCCTCCCGAGACCCTCATTGTCAACTACGTCCTCTGCCCACTGCACAGACCTGCCTGGCGCAGTATGGCCGCCTCGTAGCCGCAGCACCCTCGGCGCATCCTGCGTGCGAGTCTGTGTCGTCTGCGTCTGCGTCTGTGTTGTGGCCGGTACAGCTGCGGCGCGCTGTTGCTCTGAGGGTTGTTCGGGCATGGTTGCAAGTGTGAAGACTGCTCTTTGGGATGCAGATCTTGCGGGTGCTGTATCTGGGAGGCGGAGCTTCGTTGCTTTTAAAATATGATGCAGGAATGTAGTTGATGGAAAGTCTCTGGAGATTTTCTCTTCAGATGCGTACGTCATTTTTTTCTTCCCGGTGTTTTGGTGGGGTTGGTGGGGGGGTGGGGGGGGTGAGATGCGTGCCACCCCCACCATTCAAATTTAAATAGCCTTTTATGGGGTTGCGCGAACAGGGACTATCATTTGTGTGCGCTTCCGCATTTTGGTCGCATCGAGACACAACCAACCTAATTGCCTGCAACACGTTTGTTAAGACCAACACCACAAATGCATCAAGCGGCATAATCCTACTATACACTATCATACACACACTGATTGAACAAAATGCTATTCAGTATCCTCTCTCCTCCTCGTCACCTTAGCCCTCTTCTTCACCCCCTTCATGCTCCTCCTCGGCCGACTCCTCTTGTGCTCTGCCAATACCCGCGGCATGTTGTTCAACCACCCGTGAATCGGCTTCCTGGATCCCACAAAGCGTCCTTCGGGCGAATAGACGTCCACAGAAGGCCACTCTAGCTCCGGCACCTTCCCAGCCTGTTTTACCGGCAGAGTCCTGTCAAGCGTTACTCTTCTGTCCCTCATCATCGCCTCAAAGGAATCCATGGCCGGACCAGACTCGTCCTTGAACGATAGAGACTTCTCATCCGATACCATGCCAGAGGGAGAACCGTCTTTGTCGGCCGAGCTCAGCATGAGAACCCTATCCTTCTCCTGCAGCATCAACGACCGCCTCTCAAAGTCCCGCGACCTGACCTGCGCCACAATCTCGACATAGCCGACTCCCTCGATGAGAATGTCAACGGATACCACCCGGAAGGGCAGCCTGTCCACATGTAGACCAACGGCGTTCTTGCGCGTCAGGGGACCAGCTCGTTTCTTAGTAACGTCGTGACAGAGCTTGAATGTGCCCGCGTGCTTCATCTTGTTTCCCACACCAGGCAGCGCTATGTTCTCGACAGCAACCGACTGGCGCGTCTGATTTTGATAGGCAATTGCCTTCTCCGTCCTGGAGAGGTGCTCCTTGAGAGGGGTAAAGTTGTACATGAGGAACACCATATCTGGGGTGCGAGGGGTGATTCGGATCAAGCCGCCGCCGAGAATGATGGACTTGCCAGACTTGACGGTAACTTGCACAGGAACGATGCGCTTCTTCATAATCAAAGACTGGCGGTGCTCCTCCTTGACAAAGAGGTCTAAATCGCTGCGAGCTAGCCCTGGCAGATCAACTAGTTCGCCCTTGCCATCGCCGAACGGAACGCGGATTGGTGAAGCGGTCGTGCCGGGTAGTGGCGAAACAACGGGCATCTCGGGATAGTTCGTCGCAGGCTGCGCTGGAGGAAGCAGCTCACCCTCGTCTAAATCCTCCCGGCCTTCTTCCGCATGACCATCATCTATTCCGACCCGAGCATGCACAAACACCATGCCCCGGTCCGTCTTGTTGCCCTCGCTCATCCTCCCCTTGGGATACACAGCCTCAAAGAGCTGGCTTTTCCCAACGTTCACTTTGCCGACCATCCACCCTGCACCGCCTCGATTCCAGATATCCTCTTTGAGGTCCTTGGTCCACCAAGCTCTCCGGGCACTCACGCACCTCAAGTTGCCGAGACGCACGCGGCCACCCAGTCGGCCCAGGGCATCGCGCAGCACATCCCGAAGGTATGGCATCATGGAATCCACAGTCTCCTTCTTGGGCCCCAGGAGATCGCCCCTCGTAATGATAAAACTCATTTCCGTCTTGCGGTCATTCTGGAACCTGCCGGACCGTGAGCGGCGATTCCGCGATCGCAACGGGATGTCACCCAGCAGGATATTCAGTCGTGGTATGAGGGACATTGGAAAATCCGCCGCATCGATAACGTGATATATGTGGTTGTACTTGTACGGCGACTCCTCGATCGTCTCACGCAGCGATTCCACTGTAGGATGGTACATGGTCACTTTTGCGGTATCGCTCGCCGTACTATGGTGTATCAGGTCATGACACCGGTCACAAATAGGCGGTTTCTCCGCAACCAGTTCTATGCAACTCAAGTCAGTCTTCCCATTCTGTGCTCACGCGCTCCCTTCGATGTACATACCTGCCATAGCCCGATCATCCCCCCTGCCAATGAGTGCATCAGCGCTGAGCCCCAGCTCCTTCAACTTCTCTGGATCCAAGCTCTTGAGGACAGTATCCACGACTTGATCCTCCACAGCATCGACCTTCCGAGGGCTACTCTCCTGCGGATACAGCCACCGTCGCACCCTTTTGCTCTGCAAGTCAAAGTGCCCAAGCTGCTGGGGATCCGTCGTCTGCGCAAACGCTCCGCATCCGCTACACGTAATAGGAAGCTTGCGAAAAGTCTTGTCGACCAGCTCCAATGGGGGTCCCGTCTGGAGGGCCGCACTCGTCGCAGCAACACCCGTAGAACCCGTCGACTGGAATCGTCCTCGGGGTATCGCCTTCGCAGCGTTCCTCCGTGCGAGTCCAACCGCAGGACACAAAAACAGAGGAACACCACTCAAAGGGGCACCATCGCCTATTCGCAAGGCCCTTTGCAGCCATCGCGCTGCAGGCACTCGATGCATTTCCGCGCCGTGTTGTGTGTTGAGCTACGACATCTGAAAGCCTCCAGTATCAATCCCAAAAAAAAAAAAAGGGCCTCGGACGTCAAGCTCCACTCCAGAGCCCGAATAACGGATAAAAGCCGGTCCGCAGCGACTCAGAAATTATCACCCGCGAAGACGCGAAGAACCAAACCAGCACCAGTCAGCATCGGCACGTCATACAACCATGGCATCACTAGGAAAGAGATTCAATCTTCTCCGACAGGCAAGTCTCCCAACCTAGAAACCCGATCAACCGCTAACAACAAGCAGAGGGTACGCTCCACCCACCCCCATCCAACCCCAACTTGATGCTCACAACGCAGTTACTCGACCTACGATGCGGACCCGGCGCAGCCATTCTGCCCCCGGACGTAACGAGGATACACATGGACTTTGCCTGCAGGATGGAAAACGGACACATGGGCTCAAGGTACCCTCGTCAAATCGTGCCCCGACATCCCAGTCACGACCGCTAACAGGGACAGGAAATTCTGGCGCGAATACCTCCCCCGCCTGAAATACCATAACCCCTCTGTACCCATGATCGTCAATCGCCACGACCAGCAAGAGACGAGGCCCGTCCTGACAATCTACCTGCGCACCCAGTCCGCCGACACCCCATCCGCCCAGCCACCATCGTCCCGGACAAACATGTCCAAGGCTCAACCCCCGGGTCCGCACGAGAAGACGGTCACAATCGACATGAAGGACAAGCACTCGTCCGATATCCTCGAGCGCTTCATCGCCGAGACGCGCGCGGAGCCCATCCGGCTCAGCAAGGCGGATATTGCAGAACTGCAGGCGTTGGAAAGTATGAAGAAGCAGGCGGCTATTGATCGTGAGAGGGTGCGCCAGCTGAGGGCGGAGAAGAAGAAGGAGGAGGATATGTTGAAGAGGGCTAGGGCAGCGGGTGGTTTGGCTGAGCAGGAGGAGGCGTAGAGCGGGCTGCATCCGAAGGCGTGATGTGTATCACAGGGTTATTTTGCAAAATAGCGTGTACTAGAAGCATAAAAGAACATGATTGTACTATGATATTGACTACCATATTCAGAACCTGGATACACGAGACCCAGAAGGATTGATGTATATGGCATTAAGCTATTTTATAATGGCGTGTACTAGAAGCATAAAAGAACATTATTGTACCATGATTTCATTAATTGCTACATCCAGGACATTAAATAGAACGTAAAAGGATAGATGTGTATAACAGGGCTATTTGTGAAATAGCGTGTAGTGAAGCATAAAAGAACTTCATTGTACCATATTTGTATTGACTGCTACATCCAGGGCTGAATAAACTTGTTTGAATCCCAGCAGCCGCATCTGATGTCCACCACAGACTTGCATTTCTACCACGCAGTACGACGCATTAACGCCATTGCCAATGCAGTTATAATTACCGCGATTAACTCCAGTCGTATAGTTTCTTTCCACATCTTCAAGAACCATGTCTGCAGGCTCAACTATTTGAGCCCGAATCCTTCACTCTCAAATACTGCTCTCCACAACTTCTCTTCCAGTCTCTGCTTGGATCGATATTCCCACAAGGAAATCATATTGAAGCACGTTCTTGCTATTGGGTATCGGCCGGTGTCCTCTCCAAGGCACGTGATCTTGATCGACAGCATGGCTGCCCCTGTTGCTGGAATTCTGTCACTTCCCGTTATGAAGGACAGTAGCTTGCGCTGGTCCTTTGCTGTAGCCTCCAGGAACGTTTCCCAGAACCACCCTACCACGTCAACGTTGCCGTCCGGTTGGGCATGTGCCCAGTTGTCGTACTCAGCAACGGCTCGCAAAGATTGTATATCCAAAGCTTCATCAGATCCTCGGACGAGGAGTTCAATCTCTTCTGGTCTGAGCAGAGAGAATGCGTTTCCCCCGCAGACAGTGTAAAAGCCTCTCTTGAATGGTTCGAACTGGCGCGTCACCGCTGTGTCGAGCAAATACTTGACGTAGAGCTCGACATACTCGCGCCGATTATTGTTGGTAACTGGCTTGCGCTCGCCACCGGGGCACAAGGGAACCTGGACAACCGTGTCGTATTTTTCCGTATTGATGACAAAGTCCAAGTAAAAGGTGTTTTCAACGTCTCCCTCGAAATCAAGAAGCTGACGTAGGCCGTGCGCTACTCGAGGCCGATATTCCGCAAGGTCACTCAGGGTATACTGCATCCACGGACGGGGTCGGGTTGATATCCCTAGACCATGCGCCGGTGCAGCAGCGAGCAGCTTGCGGAACGCAAATGGCGGAAGGGGAACGTCCAAGATGGTAGAGTTATAAATTGCCAGCCCCATAACTACGCCCACCAGAAAAAACTGGTCGGATGTCTCAAACGTGCTTGGGTTGAAATAGCAGTATCGCGAGTCTTCGTCGTAGAGAAACAATCCTAACCATTTCAGATTAGTGACAGGTAAAGAGTCTGGGACAGTGTTGCGCGCGCACCATGGTCAGGGTTGAACACTTCTCTGGTCAGTAGCAAGAACCATTCTTTTCGCAGTCCGCCGCCATCGATGCCCTCTTCGCCCTTGAATGTGATACGAAGGCCCTTTTTAATATCCTCGCTTCCGCTGCCGATCACTTCGCTCACTGCCGCAAGGCTATCCTCAACGAGACAATCTCTGCGGACGTGAAGGGACAGATATTGTTTGACATTTCGATTGGTCATGATGCTGTCGAGGAATGCATCCCGCGCTTTCTTCTGCATCTGCCGTCGCGCATCATGTTCGAGTATACGAGTCTTGGCCCAAATGCTCATCAGGAACGGATACTGGCAAAAGGAAAATTTAGTTCGTTTGGACTCCCAGGACTCAAAGTCACTGACAAGATCGGCAAAGTCAATCATAGAATTGTAAAAATCACTCGTGGGGAGGAGCTGGCCCCCTGAGGGTCCGTACTGTCGAGTTGATCCTGCTGCTACATTGGTTCCTAACTGAGTTTGAGACCCATGGCTTGGTCCAGGAGAATTGTTGGCCGCAAAAAGGAGAGCAAGCACACGGGAAGCAGCCTTGATTTGCCAATCCTCCGTATAGGCTATTTTCTGTTCCGGCTCCTTCTTTTTGGATGCGCCCTCTGATCTGATTTCGTCATGCAAATAAGAGCCACCAGCGGAACGACCACTGCGCATTTCTGGTATCAAACCAGCGGTAATGTCAACCTCTGTCGGATGCTTCTTGTCGATTTGCCTCAATAACCTGTAACTCAAAAATCCGGATACCAAATCTTTGATTCGAGTAAATCGTGCATTTCCTAGCTTGGCAAACCAGGCAATCAGTTGGTTATGGCACTCGGACGGCGTGTTAGATATGAGGCCGATGATGCGTTTCACAATGCCAGAATGCTGACCAGACAAAAGACCAGAACTTGGCATAAAGTTGCGCTTGCGTGAATCTGCTGGTATGTGAGATGTCGGAGCCGGTGCCTCGAGCTCTTGCTGCAAGAGTCCGTGGAAATTCCCGGTGATGGAATGTAACAGTGGACACTCTGCGATGATTAGGAGGAATCGAACGTCGCCAGGATTGGTCAGCGGACGGCCAGGTCTCTTGAGCAGTGATTCCATCGCTTTCAGCAGCACTCGCTGAGCATGTGACTGGCCTTGGAGCAGCTCTTGCTCCATAATTTGAAGCTCTTGTTGTGAGCAAGTTTTGACCGTTGACTCCCTACAAATGTCTTCATACACAGAGAACCAAGTCTTGGCGGGGTTGACTGTCACATCATACCAGCTTTCAAGCTCGTCCCAATCCATATTTGGGCACTTCATCGTGGTCGGCATCCTTTGAGGGCTTTGTGATCGAGGAGCGGATGCCGATTTTTTGGACACGAGTTGCGAACGACCCCCCGTCCACCAGAGGCCATTTTCTGCGACATCACCAAGAAGCAGCATCTTGGCATCTATCTGGTCGATCAGATTATCTGGTTGTGGTTCGTCTCGCGAGTAGCTCGAGTCGATCTGCGAGTGTGACCTTGCTCGGGAAGGTACAGGCTTGCGCCGAATCTTGTCCGAGCCATTCACCTTGGAACCGCGTTTGTGTGAGGAGAATGAAGAGTTGACGGACTTGTACGAGCTGAAACATTTGGCGATACATTCTTCCAGCGGCTTGAATATTCGCTTTGGCTCACACGTCAGATTCCCGGCAGCTTCTTGGTTGTGCATCGTCACGTAACCATCCGAGGGCTTCGCGGGTGGAGGAGGTCTCTCGGGATACGATGATGAATATGACCTCGCCGTATGACTAGGCCGAGAGATGCTAGGCTTGAGGGTAGGCTGGTGCTCAAAGACGTATTTGGGGATATACTCTCCCTGTCCCGTGGCGCCAAAACTGCGCCCGTAGAGCTCGTTCTGCGTTGTCTGCCGTACGTCAGGCTGTACGATTCGGCTGCGAGATCTATTACAAGGTCCTGAGGCTCCAGCATCTGCAGTTCGCTCGGAAATCAGCTTCTTTGATAAATACGATCGAATGCATTGCTTCACCACCCTCTGGAAGACTTGTAATGAAATAGGCTGATCTGGAATGACATGTAAGTTTAAGACCTTAAGAGCAAAAAGACGACAAAAACAGTAAGCACGCACATGTCGGTCCATCAGGCAATGCTTGTGAACAACTCTCCCTTCTTCTCCCACGAAAACCTGACTTGTCCGGGTCACCGCCGGGCTCAGCAAGATCATTTATAGTCGCACATATCGTACATTTAAACACTTCGAGGTCCTTTGGCCATCGCATCAAAGACCCGCAAGTCATACAATTGCCCGTGGCAAAGTCCTTGCTGCCAGTCGGGTTCCTCTTGTGTTTCGGATTCACAACACTCGATGCGGCCATGGCGACGCCAGCATGGCCACTCCCACTACTGGCTCCAGTCGCACGCGGCTTTCCTGCAGCAGCCTGTCTGGTACTCGATCGACTCAGAAAGGAAGGAAATGGGTTGCTTGTAGATCGTGCATGTCGCGGCGGGAGCTTGGTAGGTTTAGAGCTTGTTTGAAACTCGGACTCGGAAGAGCTAGAATCCTCATGGACTTGGCTGTTGGATATGTCGATGCCGCCTATCAGTGTCGTAGGTGTTTCCAGAGCATCGTTGTGTATCCGTGTGACAAGGTCGCGTTGCAATGGTCGTGACCGGCTGTGGGAAGACGAAGACGCCATGCCCTCGAAAACGAAAGATGGGACTAATAGAGCGTCAAGAGCTATCCTTTTGCTCTTGCAATATGACAAGGAAACTGTTATCGCGTTGGATCAAGTGGAGAGCCGAGGAAAGTACGACAACTACGTGGGCGGGATGGCAAGGGGCGGTCCTTGCATCTTGTCGGGCGAGGACGACACGCAAAGATGGAGAAGAATGGAAGATGCTGAAGAAGAGATGTCTTATCTGTTGTTGTTGTTGTTGTTTTTGTTGTTTTTCTCTTTTCTTCCTCTTTATTGTTGTTTTTAGTCCTCGTTGGGACGAATGACGCCAATCGGCGAGGATGATGGAGAAAAGTCACGAGACGGTCAAGGTAGACGTTGGCTCTGCAGATGAGGTTAAATTCAATTCTCGTATGGCTGTGTTCTGGCTAATAAAAGCCAAGGGCTCTGTGAAGGGTGTGGCGAAGGTGTCTGTGTCTGTGTGTCTGTGTGTTTGCGTCTGTGTCTGTGTCTGTGTCTGTGTCTGTGTCTGTGTCTGTGTCTGCGTCTGTGTACTGATAACAGCTTGTCATTGACGACGTCGGCAGCGTTCATGGGCGCCTTGTTTAGCACTGGTAGGGCGGCCGGGAACCAGCTCGGACCAGCTCAGACCAGTTCAGGCACTGGTCAGGCATTGGACAAGCCCCAATCTACTTTCTTATCGCCCCCAGCCTCGTGTTGTACGGGGTACGCGGTAGGAGGTACTAGCGCTCAGCTTGAGCTCTGCAGGGGTTTCATAGGTCAATGCCTGAGCGCTCATTCACCCACCCACTGGCCAATGCCAGCCCGCTGTCGACGCCTGGGCTTGCTTTCCAAATCAGCTGCGATACGAACAAAAGGTCTTGAACAAGCGAAGCTTTACATAACGCAAACTGCCGGGCCGAATAAACTCGCCAGCCAACTTTTCATCAATGTCATCTGAATGGCGTTGGTCTCAGAATGATTGCCGACTTATTAACTTACGTCCTCGCCAATCGTGACTGCAACTCTGTTCATCGTCAACGCGAATCATTCTGAAACACGAAAGGAATTCATGTCCGGATCAAACAGTCCGTCACATGCTTCTCATTACTGTCTGCGCATGTGCAATGGGTTTCGGATGTGAGTAAATCCAACTTTTGGGTCTTCATATTCCTGGGTGTCATCATTCAAATTGGGTTGCGAGGATACATCTGCGTTTTTGAACCTGCATTGTTTTCCTTTAGCGATAACTTTCTAGGTCTACTCTAGAACTATGCAAGCTTTGATCTAGTATTCTTGAAAGTCGTCCCGGTGTTTCTTTCCTTTCTAGAAACCGTCTAGTCGAACACAATAGCAGCCTTGATGGCGCTCTTGTCCTTAATGCTCTGCAAGGCCTTGTCAAAGTCCTCCAGCTTGAAGGTCTTGTTGACGATACCCTTCGTTTTGACCTTTCCAGAGTCGAGATAGTCGATGGTAGCGGCTAGAGAGAAAACACACATGTCAGCGACCGTTCAGTGGCACAGCAACGAAAGCAACTTCAAACGTACGGAACATGTAGGTCTCTGAAAAGGAACCGATAATGGTGATTTCGTCACCAAAGATTTTGGCTGGGGGCCAAGAAACCTTGGCGGCGCTGGCGTAGACACTGTTGCAAATCAGTCATCATCGAATGACATATGTAACTGGTCCAGGAAGCTTTATGCATACCCATAGACGACAAGTGTGCCTCCGCGTCGAACATAGTTGATGGCGTCTTCGAGGATCTTGACGGAACCAGTAGCTTCGACAACTGTTTGACTGTCAGTTTCGGCGTCCAAATACTTGCGCTTGCACCTTGAGGAGTCCATACCAATGTCGAAACCGTAGGGATTGTCCTTCTTCAGTTGCTCGAACTGAGCATCGGGGTTCTCTCGAGACAGTTCAATGTAAGTATCAGCGGCCTCGAGACTTCTAGCAAGGTCCATCTTCAAGCCCGTGGGGGCTGCAATGGTGACCTGGCAGCCTCCGTTCTGTCGCAGGAGCTGGGCAAGCATCTAACAGCGTGTGAGAGACCATGTCGTGGCACGATGATTTGCAGCATACTTACCAGACCGGTAGGGCCGGCACCGAACATGAGAACGTGTGAGCCGAGCTTGGGGCGAATCTTCTCAAGACCGTGGCAAGCACAAGAGGCAGGCTCCAGGAGGGTAGCATCGACCCAGTTGAGGTTCTTGAACTTGAACACCTTGGCGGCGGGATAGGCACAGTATTCGGCGAAGCCACCATTCATTGTGACACCATGGGCGTTGAACTGTTTCATGTCAGCAAGCTCGCATTGTGTTGCATTTGTGACGCCGATGCACATACGTTCTCGCACAACAGGAGCTGGCCGCGGCGGCAGTAGAAGCATTCGTTGCAAAGCTCGCTGTTGTCGGCAGCAACTTTGTCACCAACCTTGAATTCTGTGACATTCTGTACGAAGCCTTGTCAGCCTGTTTGTCTTGTAATTCACATCATGGTTGCAAAGTAAATCAAGGCAAGTACCTTTCCAACCGCAGCAACCACACCGACAGTCTCATGACCGGGAATCAAAGGAAACTTGGCAATAAATTCGCCCTCATGAATGTGCTATGCACCTTTAGTATGATCCATCACACAAGACATTATCCCACAAATTCGTACCAGATCTACAAAGCATTGTTAGTTGTTGTGCCTGTACGAGCAATAGGGTAGGCTGATGTACCAGTTCCACAAACACCACAGGCCTTTACCTGGACCAGAACGTCATTGTCGCGCAACTCCGGCAGGGGGACTTTGACAATGGACCAATCCTCGGGCTTCTCATATCTGCATCACCAACGAGTCAATGAGATGATAATCCTGCTACTGGCCAGGTTGTGGGAGGTCTCTAAGTAGGTGCCACTGTAGGGGGGACCTTGATGGCTAGACGAGACCCACGAGCTTAAATATATAACACATACCTGAGAGCCTTCATCTCCTTGGGAAGATTCGCCATTTTGAAGGATATTTCTCTACGTTTTTCAGTTATTATTAAAATTACTGGTCGATACGTGTGTGTGCACAATGCGAGCGCGGCTTCACGAGTAAGCGATGATCGGAGGGGCTAGGTATGTCACCTAGGAGGCGACGTGAAAGCTGCCATGCACTCTGTCAGTATAGAACCATCTTATTATTCGCGATTACTTTCGAGCATACATACCAACAGTGAATAGGTATAGGTATTTGTGATTCCCAGGATGAGGATCTGGCAGTCGGCCAAGCTGCAAGAAAAACAATAAACTTTCAGGACTGGAGAGGAAAGCTTCGGTCTCGCCGGTGACGTTGCGAGGGGCTCGCATTCTATTATATAACCTTGACAGCCCACCAACTCAGCAAGAACAGACCAAGGAAGAGCGTGGGCTCGCTCGCCTTTCCAATGCTCTTAGGGGACAGCGGCGACAGCCAAGTGCGTGGACCGTTCGTTGGGACCCTCGGGGGCGTCTGCACAGTCTCGAGCCTATCATACTCTCAGGGACGCCACGGCAAAGAATGATTTTCGGTCTCGCCTGATCTCCGTTCAGTTCGACGTAGAAGCCCCCTGGTCATGACATGGCCATGGCCACGGCAAGAACAACAACCCCGCCGAGGACCGCCTAGTCCAGGATGCTACCTTCGCCCCTCCACCCCCCTCCCCCACCATCACCGGGGGCATCACGTCCGAAAGTGTATCTCGAGGGCACTCCACGATTCAGCACAGCATCGCATTGAAGTGATATGGGAAGTACCGCACACACGTGGTCCGAAGCGGCTATCTGGACTTGCCTTGGTCGTCATTGCTGTATAGCGCCGATTTGGGTTGAGTTGAGAGGTTTCAACATGCTGCGTCGTAAATAATGCCGCGACTCAAGCCGCCGCTGCAATGCATTTGTGGCGATTCGTGGACACACAACGCTCACAGACATCAGCAGCGGAATTCTCACGGTTGTCCTCACAAGAAAAC
This sequence comes from Atkinsonella hypoxylon, assembly GCA_000729835.1. Classification (NCBI taxonomy): domain Eukaryota; kingdom Fungi; phylum Ascomycota; class Sordariomycetes; order Hypocreales; family Clavicipitaceae; genus Atkinsonella; species Atkinsonella hypoxylon. The sequence goes on along the minus strand of JFHB01000024.1, from coordinate 140,093 downwards.
AAATATCAGTACTAATGACAACTCTTCCCTGGGCAAAGCGACACTATACCAGGTGGCGTGTCTCTGGACTGGGATAACACCTCGCCCATTCTCTACCTATTTATTACCTTAGATACCCAAGCTACCTAATCTATTCAACGCAGAGTCGGAGGCGTCCTCTCCAACCAGCGGGGAAAGGGAAAAGCGGGCAAATTCACGCTCTTCCCCCACTGACTTCCTTCACGGTTGAATCTTCCGCATCTGGCATTGGAACACGCTTCGTTACGCCCACGCACGGAGTAGCCTCCCAAACCATGCATCGCTGGCACCTAATGCTGCTTATGCAGGAAACGCATGGCGATCTTGTCTACCATGGATTTATCCTGGCTCGCTTTTGGAACGCTGACACCGCTCTTTGAAGGATCAAGAGTGGGCTCGACGGCCGGTCGGCAGATTTCTGAAGTCGGCTGGAAACCTTTTGCTACATGGGACCGAGCCTGATGGTGACGCTGAGCTGCGAAACCTGTTGATCGACACATTGATATTGAGCTAGAACTGATTACAACACTTGGCCCGGTGGGCAATTTTCTGTTGTGATACGTGCGTTGGTCCGTTGGCATAGATGCTCGCAAACGTATGGACAGTTTCATTCGCGCCATATTTTAGGACAAAACGCCGTTGCAGCATCTTGACTCACATCCCATACATAAGCATTTGCATGCAAGCTCTATAAGTTGAGACCCATCATAGACTGCCAGAGCTCAATCTTTCGGTTACAAATCAGCATCGATCAAGGGGACCCTTGTCATTATATACGTCTCTCGCACACGCGAGGCATAGTGCTCCTTCCACGTTCTTCAACATACGTCATCGCATCCATCACCAATGAGCCAGGGCACATGAGTAATATAGACAAGTTTCTTCAAATTAGAAATTTGAAGTATTTCGCAAGCAATATGTCTCATTAATTGCGAATAGTGATCCTGATGCAAAATCATGTCCGAGGATCGGACCCCTCCAAAAACTCCCACGACGTCTCCTACTCAGCTGTTCCACCCAAGCAGATCTTTCATCGTAAGAATTTTGCCCCCCAAGTTTTTTTTTAGAGTACATGATCGGTACCTTGGATGGGTAACACATTTTTCAAGGGATTTTCTCCCTTGTAAATTGTATTGCTCATGCATCTCGTAAACATTGAAACCCTTTTTAAATAAATTTGCTTCGCCTAAGAAGTGGGAGTACCACGTCCAGCACCACGGGCAGCACCACGGCTACAGAAGAAAACGATTAGTTAGTAAAAGTCATGTCCCCCGTTCGCAACGGAATCGGGCGTGAATGGTGCCAGCGCAAGGCGACTTCATTATCGTCCCGAAACCTCCCACTGCTGCCGAGAAGAAACACAGGACTGGACATCAACTCACAACTGAGGAGCAAACTCGCCAGGAGCACCACCCTCCTTACCCTCGCCAGCGTCTCGTCGTCGATATCCACCCTCACGGTCACCACGGTCACCACGGTCACCACCACGGCCACGGCCAAAAGGCCGTCGGCGCTCTTCATCACCGAGCATGCCACGGGGTGGAGCGTGCGATCGCTGCTGCTTGATGTGGGTAGCGGGAACGATCTCGGCGGGCAGATGCAACCATTCGCGGAGGTAGTCGAGACCTTCGGGCGTCAAGGTGTAGTAATAGTATTGCCAAGAGAACTGGGTCTTGACATAGCCGCGTGAGTTGAGGGACTGGCAAGCCTTGATAACGAACAAGTTCTTGGTGTCAATATCGGGGTGCTTAGGAAGGTTGAAGTCCTTCTGGGCCACCAGGACACCCTCGCGGAAGAGGTACTGCGGGAGGATGTATTTTGTCAGTTACAATTGTTCGCAACTCGCGGGAGAGATATATGTGTGTATCTCTCCAAATCTCGTTCAATCGGTCTCAAGTACCTCGTGAATCTTCTTACGGTCGGCCTTCGGAATCAACATCGTCGCGGTTTGGTGATGAGGTCGATGTTAGAGGAGGGTAGATTTTCGGACTGAAGGTGCCTGGGCTCAAAATGGGTTATTTTTGTGGGCGGAAACCCTACAACAATTTCGAACGTAGCGAAGTGGGGCGGCTTGATTTTTGTGTGTTGTGGCTCGATTCACGTGATGATAAGATAGCGCGGTCTTATCGTAATACTCGTGATTGTTTTAAGGTTTCCATGTGTCAGCACTCTATAAGTAAACTTCGATCAGGCTGCAAAAAGATTTCCTCTTACAACATTTGCAAAACTACATCACCTTTAACAGCAGCCGCGCTCTACACAGTTCCATCAACAAAAATGTCTCCTCAAAAACTCAACGTGCTCATCGCCACTTTTGGCGGCTTGGGCTTACCTCCAACATTATTGTTACCTATGCCGCCATCAACAACCATTTCAGAACTCCGCGAGGAGATCATTGAACGGCTACCACCCACCGACAATAGACTCATCATCACCACCTTATCAAATCGACAGCTCCCAGAATTCTCAGAAGCACCTATTTCGACATATTCATCAAGCAGTCATGATGACTTTCTCTCTCTACGATTATCTATCCCGATATATGGCGGCAAGGGTGGTTTCGGCTCTCAGTTGCGTGCTGCTGGTGGACGCATGTCGTCGCGCAAGAAGAAAAATCAAGAAGACCACGGATCTAGCCGCAACTTGGACGGTCGCAGACTGCGGACAGTCAATGAAGCCAAGGCCTTGGCAGAATATCTCGCTATTAAGCCGGAAATGGAAAGGACAGAAAAGGAGAAACGACGTCAACGATGGGAACAGATTGTCAAAATGTCGGAAGAGAAACAGGCACAAATCAAGAACGGCGGCCAAGGCCGATTAGATGGAAAATGGGTTGAAGACAAGGAGGAAAGCAGTGAGAGGACCCGAGAAGCCGTCACTGCAGCCATGAAGGCCGGCAATTACAGCGACAACTTATTTAGCACATCACACGGCTCCACTTCTAGTGAGCAAGCTGGAGGCTCGTCCACCTCCGGGGACGATGACAAGACCAGTTCGAAAGAATCCTCTCCGGTTGAGGAAACAGAGAGATCAAAAGGGAAAGGGAAAGCACGAGCGTTTTTCGGGTTCGGCGAGGATGACGAGTTTATGAGTTCATCTGATGAGGAGGCAGCTTGATATTAACGACATTGCATGATACCGGCGTTGGGAGGACACACATCTGTTTGCAAGCGGTTTATTTGGCGTTACATCTAAGGCGTGGCCTTTCTTGTGAAATGGGAAACTACTTGGGCAGCAACTGCTATATTTTGTGAGGCATTTGCCTCACTTAATTCAAACTCATCAATCAAAGCACCATTTGTCACATTTCATCTTTATTATTCAAACAAGCTTCTTCTTAACCGATAACCGTAGTAAAGACTGTATACTGAGTTGTTCAAGTGCAGTATGGCTGCAACTGCCTCTCTACCAACACAAATCAAAATCCACGCTACCTAGTTGTCAACCTTGTGCGTCCAATTTGACCGGAAAGTTTCCAGCTTCTATAATAGATACGTTAGCGAAGTATCTCACAGTTGATTGAGTCATGGCTTCATCTTACCTCGCTGCTCGTCCCATCGCTGATACCATCCAGAGGGGCACAATGATCGGTAAGCCATCTTGAACTATAACCTGGTTAGCAACGTCGTGTAGCCCGGACCTGCGCCCGGGTCCTCTAGAATTGACATACCTGCTGGCAGGGAGCAAAGTTCTCGTCCTTGAAGGTGATGCACTTCTGGTAGTCGACATAGTTCTGCCAGCAGTGCTTGGTCTGGTTCACGTTGGGGAAGCGGGCATCAGTGCCTATAGAGAATCACTTATTATTAGTATTTTGTGAACTTCGTAAAATGCGATTCAGTAACTTCAGAGTCGTGCTCCAGGTTTGGTCGGATGGGAGCTTACCAGCTGGGGGGTTATGTTAGCCTCGGTTTACGATCAGGTCATTTTTTACAAGGGATGGATTATCCGGACGTACCAGTGACAAACTTGAAGGGTTTTGTAACGAGCTCCTGATCATCATTCTCCGCCATTTTTGATCGTTTCGGTTGAAAACTTGGATGACCGGGTATTAGAGTAGCGGGGGTGGCCGATTGAATTGGAATAACTGGGTAGTGAGGTTGTTGCGTTGACAGATGTTCCAGTTATCGGTGGCTCAATTTGTGCCTCAGGATCGGATTCAATGGGGTAAGGCAACCACAACCGAGCAGTGGGCCGACGATTCATCAATCATCAATTGCAACCAACCCATGACATGTTCGGCTACCTCCATACACCACCTCGGGACGGGCGACATTTTTGTCAATTGCTTCATTGAACGTCATACTCGTGTGCAGACCAGTCTCCCCTCTTCAAAATGCGTGGCACCCAAGCTCTCAGAATGTTCCGCCCCACGGCTCGCATGATGCGACCCATTCCTGTACGTTTTAACCGACATGTGTCTAGCTTTTGGGACCTCAGCTAACGAAGGATGACTTAAAGAAGGAGGACCAGGCCGGTACGTGCCGAGCTATCGCAATCGAAAGAGCTCGGTAGATCAGGGAATACCTCAACCGAGTTATCCATAAGGTATACTAACAGCTTTTTGTTTTTTAATTGTCCAGGCCACACCATATCTCAACGATTGCGCAAGCTCAAGCAGATTCCTGCTGAGTTACTTCCCCTCGGTAAATACGACTCGCTTGAAGACATGCCTTGCCTTGTTGCTCTAACTCGCGTCTAGCTGTCGTTGTCGGCTTCGCTGTCTTTGCCGCTGGCTACTCATGCGCCCGAAAATTCGCCGTTGACAAGAACCTCCGACTCTCTAGACAGGGACCTAGTGGTCGTGCTGATCATTAAGGATTGAGCTCCGTGCAAAACCACAGGCATGGAGGATTTTAATTTGCTTGCGGACGGCAAAACAGTGTATATGTCAACAAGTCGAAAGAAAAAAAGGCATGAATTGAGGCATGGCTTTTAAAGGTCATCACTTTGCTGCACTTCTTTTCACTTTGTGTCAGATGATATTGAATAGAGCACCACCCAACATCTGATATCACCAAACACCATTAAACGCCGTCGCTATGTAGGATAACACATGTCGCTTATGGACTTTCAACACCATGCCCGACACACCTCATGCTTGCTTCGGCCCAGCAACATCCAGTCCTTCCAGGCCTTGCATAGGGTCCGCTGTCGCACCGTTGATGGCAGTATCTGATGCTTCCAATGTGTCCTGTTCATCTGCTGCATTTTCGGCCAGCCATCCTTCCTGTCCATATGCATAAGCACGCGCGTTATTCAAATTAAATGCTGCGGGATTGGAGATACGAACCTGCTCCCACACGGCCTTTTTGCTACCCAAGCCCTCATCAGCACTCTTCGGCGCCTTTGCTTGTGAAACCTTTAAAATTTTGCCAAAGAACTCGGACTGGTCCATGTTATCAATTGCTTCCTTGGCGTCTTCAGGATCCTCGAATTCAACGTAGGCAAAGCCACGGTGAGGGTCTGTCGACTTCCGTGCATCAGCCTTCGGCAGCTGCACCTCGACAATTTCTCCAAAGGGTAGGAATGCATCCATGAGATGGGTGCTGGTGACCACTTGCGCCAGGCCACCTACAAAAACTGTAGCTTTCCAACGAGCCGCGTCTGACATACTGTGAGGGTCAGGTTATAAACGAGGTAAAGCAATGACGTCCCAGGGCCTTTCTTTGAGTTGTGCTGATATTAGTATTGAAGCAACCTGAAGATCCGAGCTCTAATTGGTTCTTGTTTCCACAGCGTTGCTCTTCTCGGAGCTGCCTACGTCATCACGTGACTACTCTCCACTCCCCCTACCCCTGTCATCTGGCTGGAGGTGTACAGAGTTATCTTGTGTGTGGTGTGAGTGAGTCTTGGAGGGCGGGAGCTCCTCAGGAGGGTCCCATAATATCATCGGCCAGCTTGCAATCTGGCATCATACTCATGACTTAGACGCCATTGCGCCAGCCTTGCAATCTCGCTTTCCGGTAAATCGCCTTCCAATGACTTAATACTGAAGCCTGAGACATCTGATTTCGAGATATATAGGCTCGGCATAATATTAGTTGCAGACGTCTCATCATTACTTCTCTCTATCCGACCGCACCGTAGGCAGTCAACTCCTTGGGCTGTCCTCCACCCTTGCCATCATGGTGCGCCTTCGAGAAGTGCCACGAACGGCGACCTTTGCTTGGTCTCCCGGATCTGGCAAACCCTTACTGGTCACCGGCACTCGTGCTGGTGCCGTTGATGCCGATTTCTCGGATGAGAACAAACTCGAGCTCTGGGATCTCTCCCTAGATGACAAGCAGCAGGCGCTGGAGCTTCAGCCGCTTGCTAGTATCACGACTGAGTCTAGGTAGAAAGGAGAGCTCTTGTCTATATTATCTCTGGTGACTTCTGACGCCGCTCTAGGTTCTACGATATCGCTTGGGGACCCGCCGACTCTGATCACCCCAAAGGCGTTATTGCCGGCGCACTCGAGAACGGATCTCTTGAGCTATGGGATGCTGCGAAGCTCGAGGCTGGCTCATCCGATGCTCTAATATCACAAAGAACCAATCACACAGGACCTATCAAAGCACTACAATTCAACCCCCTAAAGCCACACATCTTGGCTACAGCTGGATCCAAGGGCGAGCTATACATCTTCGACATCAACGACATTGAGAACCCATTCAGGCTGGGAAGCGCTGCGGCCCGTTCGGACGATATAGAGTGCTTGGCCTGGAACAGAAAAGTGTCTCATATCCTTGCAACTGGAGGAAGCGGTGGCTTCGTGACAGTCTGGGACTTGAAGACCAAAAAAGCATCCTTGACGCTCAACAATAACCGAAAAGCCGTGAGTGCAATTGCTTGGGACCCAAACAATTCCACCAAATTACTTACCGCAACCCCCGACGACAACACACCTGTCATTCTTTTGTGGGATCTGCGCAACTCCAACGCCCCCGAGACGACACTTCAGGGCCATGACCAAGGTGTTCTATCTATCTCGTGGTGCTCCCAGGACAGCGACTTGCTTTTGTCATCAGGCAAGGATAATCGTACCTTGGTGTGGAATCCGCAAACGGGCGAACGGTATGGCGAGCTGCCTGAAGTAACCAACTGGACTTTCCAGACCCAATTCAACCCCCACAACCCTAATCTGTCAGCCACGGCGAGCTTCGATGGCAAGATCACCATCCAGACGCTGCAAAATACCAACCCCGATACCGCACAGAACCCGACAGAGAAGAACTTGGACGGTGAGGAGTTCTTCCGCGCGGCCCAGACGCAACCTCAGGGTGCTTCCTGGTCCTTAAATAAGGCACCCAAATGGTTCGAACGCCCAATTGGAGCCACATTTGCTTTCGGAGGCAAAGTTGTCATCTTCAAGGCCAATCCATCCCAAGCTGGGCAAAAGCTGTCTTCCAAGCTGTCCATCGCCAAGTTCTCTGTCGAAGCTGATGTGTCTGAAGCAAGCGAGAAATTCCAGCAAGCTATCGAAACCGGCGACGTAGCCGCGATCTGCGATGAGCGTGCACAACAAGCTCAGACAGATGAGGAGAAGGCTGATTGGAAAGTTATGGAAACTCTCGCTGGAGAAAACCCACGAGGGAAAATCGTCAAGTACCTGGGCTTTGAGGAGGATAAGCTGGTCAACGGCGCAGCCAAAGAATCCACGGATGACGAGGCCAAGCCTGCCGAAACCCAAGCCGACACCGACAATGAGAAGAAGGACGCTTCCGATTTCTTCAGCGGCGGAGACGACGGTGAGGATTTCCTCTCGAACGTTACCGCCACCAAGGGAGCCAAGACGGACAACCCTTTCCATCTATTCTCAGATGGAGATACATCCGTGGAGAAGGACATCACCAGAGCATTGATGCTTGGCAATTTTGCCACGGCGACCGAGATTTGCCTGAAAGAAGACCGCATCGCAGATGCCTTTCTCATTGCCAACTGCGGCGGACAAGAGCTTGTCGACAAAGTGCAAACCGCCTATCTGTCCAAGAAGAGCGGAATGCCAAGCTATATGCGATTGCTAGGCTCTGTCATCTCCAAGAATCTTTGGGATGTCGTTTACAATGCCGACCTTGAGAACTGGAAGGAGACTATGGCCATTCTGTGTACCTTTTCCGATCCTCAAGAGTTTCCTGACCTCTGCGAAGCCCTAGGTGACCGGATTCACGACAGCGGCTCCAGGAAGGATGCATCATTCTGCTACTTGGTTGGCTCCAAGCTGGAAAAGGTTGTGGCCATCTGGGTTACTGAGCTTGGGGAAATGGAAACGGAGGGCTTAAAGGGTGCTACGGGTGGCTCTGCCTTCTCTGTCCATGTCAAATCCCTACAGAGCTTTATCGAGAAGGTCACCATTTTCCGTCATGTCACCAAGTTCCAGGATACAGAGCAGACAAAGACCTCGAATTGGAAGCTGGCCACTCTATACGACAAATATATCGAGTATGCTGATATTCTTGCTGGCCACGGCCAGTTGGAGGCGGCTCAAAAGTACCTCGACCTGTTACCATCCAGCTATCCCGCTGCGGAGATTGCCCGAAACCGTGTCAAGTTCGCGACCAAAAAGCCGGTCGCGCAAGCTGCTGCTCGTCATCCAGCAACCACTGTTGCGAGCAGAGCCCAGCCTACCGTGGGCTATTCGACTCCTCAATCAGCAGCAAACATCCCGCCCGCCGGGGCGAACCCGTATGGTGGATATGGTCAGCCTCAGCAGGCCCAACCGTCGCAGTATGCGCCGCCGCAGAACCAGTATCAGCCCTCGGGATACCAGCCTCAAGGGGGATATCAACCCTCGAACCAGCCGGCCTACGGAGGAGGCATGGTCCCGCCTCCCCCCATGAGCGGTCCTCCAAGAAGCTCCGCTTCTACGCCGTCAGTACCTCCGCCTAGCAAAGCCAAGAACATGGAAAACTGGAACGATGTCCCCTTGGTCACCAAGGCCGCGCCTCGTAGATCTACTCCCGTTGCGGCCATCAGGTCCCCGTTCCCTGGATCAGCCAGCCCAACGGGTCCTCCAGCTGGACCTCCTTCAGCCGGCGTCTATGGGCAACGTACTAGCTCACCAGTTCCTCCCCCTCCAAAGGGTAGTGCTCCCCCGCGAGTTCAATCGCCCCTGACTTCGCCTGCTCAGGCTGGTGTGCCACCACCTCCAAGGCCCTCGTCGACTTTGACAAACCAGTACGCTCCCCCTGCACCACAGCCAGGTGCAGTCCCCTCGGCTATTCCTCAGGTTGTCCCACGGACGGCATCTCCATATAACGCTCCTCCATCAGGAGCACCTCCTTCAAACAGATATGCTCCAACACCTGCAACCCAGCAACTGAACCAGCCGCCGGTGCCTTCTATGCCTCCTCCTGCTGCTGCCGCTGGCTTTACTGGCAGACCGCCACCTCCTTCGAACCCTTACGGCGCTCCACCACTACAGTCTGCTCCTCAGGGTCAGTATGCTCCTTCACCATACGCTCCACAGCAGGCTCAGGGAGCCGGTCCTCCACCGACTGGCCCTCTTCCCTCGGGACCACCTCCCGCCAGCCTGGCCCAAGCCACATCTCCTCCTCCCAAGGCTGCTGCCCCGCCACCAAAGGCTAAGCATCCTGCTGGCGACCGGTCACATATCCCCCCCAATGCGCAGCGCTTGGTTGATATCCTGAGCCAAGATATGCAGCGGGTTGCTGCAAAGGCACCGGCAACTTTTGCACCCCAGGTGAAAGATACTCAGAAGCGACTGGGCCTCTTATTTGATCATCTCAACAATGAGGAGCTGGTGCAGCCTGCTACCATTGAGCAACTCACCCAGCTAGCTGATGCCATACAGAACAAGGACTACGCATCAGCACAAAAGTTACAGGTTGAAATTCAGAGAGACAAGACTGAAGAATGCGGCAACTGGATGGTACGTTTTTATTCTGATTATGACTAGAGAGAAAAGAATATTGTGCTAACAGCATCTAGGTTGGTGTCAAGCGACTCATTAGCATGAGCAAGGCCACTCCATAAGTGAATGATGCTTTCTATCATTATGTCATTGGCATGGTGGGCCGATTCAGGGCCGATTTCAGGGCGGTCCAGAAAAAATATACGTTGAACAAGCGGAACGGATAGTGAAGTGCTTAGCAGTGGAATAAAATAAAGTCACATCTACGTACGAGCGATTGGATATAACCCTGACATCATGTCTTTGAGGAAATGTGATGAACATCTGGGCACAGATTCCTATAGACATACCGGGTAGGTAGGCGGGGCAGCTCCTGGAATTATGCTACAGCCGTGACGTGACATTCATTCCAACCGCCAGCCATGGGAGTGATACTCGAGACTACGTCTCAGTGCTAATTCAAATTGCTTTTTATTTCCCCTTTCTCAGCAGACCATGCCCACTACTGAGTTGTGCACTTGAGGCTTTCCAATCTATTTCAGACCGGTAGGTACCAGATTTTGCTGGATCCCACTTTGAAATGGGCATACAATGATTTGCTGTACATGGGTCGAAAAGACCATGTACGACCGAACATAGGAGAATTGGATTCAGACAATGTCGAGGAGACTCGGTACGCCGATAGTCTCTGCTTGCTCGATGCTCCAATAGGGGTCGGCAGAACAGCGCTCGATTAGCTGGATCGTGACGCAACGGGTAGATGAACCAAGAGCAGTGCGACGCAATAGAACCCGCGTCGGAACCAGATGGGCTTTGGCAAGGCGTTGTGGAGAGAAATCGTAGCAGAGATGAAGCGCGTCATGCGACAACAGGAATCCTAAACCCAGACGCGTCCTTGGCAACATCATCGACGCTGCGGGCCACGATCTCAGCGCCACATGCGGGATTGAAATCAATATGCAGTTCGGAAAGGCGATGAGGGTTGCAGAGAAAGACGTCCTTCACGCACAGACAGTCCGGCACGGCAGCATCCGGACCGGACCACGCCCGCTCCTCCAGCCGGGCACCCAGCTCAGCTATGTGCAGGAAGACGGCGACCGTGGTCCTCGAGTCCATCATGATCTCTCTCCGCCGCTCGTCCTTGAGCAGGTTGATGACGCGACGCCGGAGACGAGGCTCACGACACACCCTCGCGATGTAACACAGCGATATGGTCAGCGTCGGCGTGGCGCGGTAGTTGGGGTTGCAGCACATGAGTTGGTCGGACTCGCATTTCGTCAATGGCTGCGGTGCAAGATCTATGGCCTCCTCGAACTGCGGGTTGAAGTAGTCCCAGCATAGCTCGGCGTTGCCCAAGTCTACTCTGAGAAGTATGTCGACGAGGATCTGGCGCATCTCGAGGATTGCCACCAGGGGCGCGTCGGACGCGCGGAAATACGGCGATGACTTGAAGTCTTGTAGTCTGGTCTTGAACTGCTCTATTGATGAGTAGAAGATGAGCCGGTCCCCAGATACGGATTGTTCCTGGCTCGCGAGCGAAGCAGGTGAGGAGAAGGCAGAGGGCGTTGGTGACGGTGACGGTGACGAAGGATTGGCGTCCAGCGCGGCGCGCAGCCCCGTCCAGATCATTTCAAGCTCAAGGCAGGCGTCGGTGATTGTGGAAAAGGGCTCTCTCTGCAGGGAGTACACGGCGGGTGCCCAGTCCAGGGCGGTCGGGATCCGCCAGAGGCAGCCGAACAGGCCGTTAAGCTGGATGTAAAAGAGGAGCAGATGCCGGTTCGAGAAGAGATGGGATATCGCCGCCGAGCCAGGCTGCCAGATCGTCCACGCGTAAATCAGCTGGATCCCCTTGGCATGCAGCTCCCTCGCCTCGGCCATGTCCCCCCTCGAAATGGCGCAAAGTAAGAAGAGCATGGTGGCAATCAGGATGATGCCCTTGTCCGCAGGAGTGACGTTGTCCTGCGCCGCCAGCCCGCCGACATGCACCAGCGAGATGTGGTACTTTTTCAACGCGAGCGTGTACAAGCTCTGCGTGTCCGGATCCGCCACGCCGGCCTCGATCTCAGCAGCAACCAGCTTCCGGGCGCGCTTGCTCAGGGCCGCAAACGCGATGCAGGCGTGCCACACGACGGAGTGGTGCTTCGCAGCGAGCAGCAGGCCGGACGCCCAGAAGGTCTCGTTAAAGGCATCGCCCATGTCGGCGAGGCTGTCTCCGCGGAGGTAGTCGAACAGGTACAGCTCCTGCTGCGTGACCGACACCCCGACGGGGAAGGGCGTCAGCTGCGGCTGCCACGATACAGGCAGATGGTGACGAGCGACCTGGACTGCGAGCGGCGGCAGCTGGGCTGAGCACGAGACATAGTCGCCGCATGTGAGGCCCAGTCTTGAGCATCGCAGGCAGACAGGCTTGGTCTCATCGCACTTGACACGGCGGTTTCTACGGCGCAGCGTTAATATAAATAAAAATAAAAATAAAAAATAAACCGGAGAATGAACCGGCCGACGGAGAAGAGTGAGAGCATATACGGGGGGAATACTGACCGACATGTTCGACACCCGGTCTTGGTCCTGGGTGCCCATCTCTTTCGTCTCTCTGGTAGTACGGTCTTGTCGGGGCTCATTGCGGAGACGGGGAGTGGGACTTGTCGTAGATGGGAGTGATGACGGGTTGACTAGGGGTCGTTTTTTATGGCGGATGTGAATTCAAAGTCATAGGGCTGACGATGAAGCGGAGGATTAGCACGGGGGAGATTCTCGCGAACGCGGGAGGCGTTGGTGTAGAAATGGGACTGAGTGACGATGAACGGAAGACGATGGATAGGAGACCTAGTGTTTCGGTCTGCCATACCGTTACGCCATGGGACAAAAGAGTAGGCATTAATCGCAATGCTTCGCGATTAGCGTGGCAGTTACAACTGGTTATAAGGAATCAATTGTGCGGACCATAACACGATACTCTCGATGACGAGGCTGACCCTGACCATAGCTGCACAGGTCAGGTGACCAAGCTAACCATAGCCTTCAGTTGTTGATCAGCAACTGAATGTGGGGCCACTTGCATATCTCTACGCGCCGCGCTTCTTCCCCCACCTCCTATCTCAGCCACCACCATATTATTGCAGCCACAGACAAGTAACAATTAATTATCAATAAGAAGCTACGACTCTATTAGCTAACTGCCTTATATATTAACAGTATATTGCAAGGTAAGGCCCTGAACCACGAGCCGGTGCAAACTTTGGTCTGACATTTTGTGGTACAAGTTGCATGTGGGTTTATGTTTATATAGGGCGGTTACTTTGTACTATCGCCCCTGCAAAACGCGGCTATAGCAGGCCACTACGGAATACCTAGGTAAAGAATGGCGTTTGTTCCACGCAAACTTTACAGGCTCTCTTCAGCTAGAACATAGTTTGTCACTAGAGATCGGCAAGAATTACTTCTTTTTGCCGATTACTCGCTATTGCAGGCATTTACGCGGCCTACTAGAAGTCCTGGTTAAAAAGATATGTTACAAATAGGGGACAAAAATTTTGCACCGGTGGCTTGATAGGGGGAAGGAGCCTATCAACGGACAGTTCGGAAATGCGCGGGCTATAGTGTGGAGCTAGAAGTGACTTTCAATTCAAAGAAATTACATAAAAGGGAATATATCTTTCAGTGGCGCTCAACACCCTGTATATCTATCTATCCACCTTGTGCCTCCCTAACAGCTTCTAACAGCTGTGTCTAGTGTACAGAGACTATACAGGCCTAGCGTTAGATTAAATTAAAACATTCTCTGAATTATCTAAGTGGAAAGATATTATATAAAGCTATTATAAGCCTTTTAGAATGCTAGGTATATAGTGCATCCTATGCTCTGCAAGCTAGAAGCTGCTAGGGAGGCACAAGGTAGATATATAGGGTATAAACGCTACTAAAAGATATATTTATTTCTATTCCGTATACAATTTTGTATTAATTTAAAGTCACTTAGCCCCGCACTATAACTTACGCATTTCCGAGCTGACCGTTGATAGGCTCCTTCCCCCCTATCAGGTCACCGATGTAAAATTAAAGAAGGATAGCTTGTAATTCTACAACTTTGTATGAAAATTAGCTATTGAAAATGGCTAGCGCGTCCGTTATGCAGGTTTTATGTACGAGCAGAGTTTGCTCAGCCTCGAAACGATCCCAACGCCTACACCACGGGCCGCATTGGCAAGCATAATGTGGTCCTGGCTCTAACGCATTTGGGCAAAGTCAACGCGGCAACAGCGGCAGCCAGCTTGCGATCAAGCTATGGATTTGTGGTGGCACACCTCACAACGGCGGGCAAGAGATTCTACTAGGCGATGTGATCATTAGCAGCAGAGTTGTGCAATACGATCTCGGCAAGAGGTATCCTGGCAGATTTCGGCGCAAGGATACGGTCGAAGATAATCTACGAAACCACGACACCAATATTCGCAACTTTGTTGACCAAGTCTCAACAGACAGCGACAAGGAAATTCTGCGGACCAAGACCGTGCAGTTTCTACACCAGTTGCAATGCAAAGCAAAGGATCATGCCAAATATGCCTACCCTGAAACCGACAAAGATAAGTTATTTCGGCCCAGCTACCGACACAAGCACCGAGTCCCGCCAGCTTGTGTGTGCAGCGACTGTCATGGCAGAACCGACCCCGTGGGTGAGGTAGCTCTTAATTCTACCTGCAGTGTTCTGGGACGTGACGAAGAGTACCTAGTCCGTAGGGAGCGTCTTGCCACAAGGTGCACATGGGAACAGCGAAAAAGGGCAGAAGTCCAAAACCCCAATATTCATGTTGGCGCGATCGCATCGGGTGATACGATAATGAAGTCTGGCGAGGACCGAGACGAAATCGCCAAAGCAAGCCACGTTATTGCGTTCGAGATGGAGAGCGCCGGGATATGGGAAGCAGTGCCGAGCATTGTAGTTAAAGGAGTATGCGACTACGCAGATTGCCACAAGAATGAAAAGTGGCAGAACTTCGCAGCGGCCACGGCGGCCACGGTGGCAAAAGCGCTCCTGGAAAGATACATTGCAACTGACAGTCCGTCTAGCCAGATACCGGAGATAATGGACGAATCGCGGCCAGGTCACTTTATGGTGCCATTTGGACGGAATGAGAGCTTCGTGGGGAGAGAATCGATCTTGACAAAAATTCTTGACAGAATCTGGCCCGAAAAGTACAAGGACAATTGCCAAAGGACTGTGGTTGAGGGCCTCGACGCATGACTTATCGCGAGGACTGGTCGCAGACTTCAACGCGCTCTCGAGATGTCGTGCCTGAATCTACTTTCCTCACAAGACGGTATGAGTTCTGAGCGAATTGCGAGCAGGGCAATTGATCTCATGACACATGGTGGTCTTAGAACCGTCGAGGCGTCAGAGTATTGTTATAGACCTGTCGACGAAACTATTACTCGATTCAACACTTTGACTTCTCAACAGTTACTTGTTCGTTTGCTATCTGCAGGTTTCTATTTAGTTTCCGCATGTCGAGCAGCCGGATCGCTGACGTTTACTAGATGAAGCTGAGGTGCCAGCATGGGAGAGGTGTGCACCAGCTTCTTGCCTCCTCCAATAACCCTAAATATCACAGAACAGCTACATAATCATTCCAGGGACACCTCTAAACAAGTTTCAGACCAAGGCTTGCCACCGGATGGTAGTTTCTCTTTCGCATTGGTCAGGAAAAGATAGTTGACGTTTGATGCCGTCTTTACGGAGGTATGCGCGTTGTGATCAAATCGTACCCTGGAATTAACTCCCGTCCGCTAGCAACAGCGACGCACATTCTTTATCAGCAGTGAGACACCCAACTTTGTGCCCATCGTAGGATGTCGCCTCAAACGACATAAACGCCGCGAGAAAAAAAAAAAAAAGGTACTGTACGAATCCGCCCACGCCACCTGGCCCTTTAGGCAAAGTCGTCTTCTGCATCCTCTATCGTGTTCTTCACCCGTACCAAGATGGTCGTCTTCCACTTATCCAGCTTGCTGACCTGATCGTACTGGAACAACTTGTCTGTAAATTGCTCCTGGCTCTGTCCCTCGACAGCCTCGCACAGGTCTGCTAGCAACATGTGCTCCCTTTGCGTAGCAAAGCTGGGATCCATATCGCGGTACTTTTCGAGCGCGCGGTTGGTGGCCACCATGTCGCCGGTGGCAAGGTGGCAGATGCCTGCTTTTAGAAAATAGTCCTTGACGCTGTACTTCATAAGGTTGTTATTTACAGATTGCTCGGCGACCTTTTCGAAGTTCTCGATGGCTTTGTAGTAATCGCCCTCCATGGCAGCGGCATCAGCCACTTTAAGCCAGAGCTTGTTGGCTAGTCTGCGCACATCATGTCAGAATCACTCTTGTACAATTCAGAGCACCATCCTCGGCCACAAGCAGAACTCACGCCATAGCATTATCTCCTTCGTACCAAGTCGCAGCGGACTCGTAGCATTCCACGGCCTTCTTAGTATCTCCCAACTGCGTCTCGTACACTTCTGCCATCGTCTCGTTGTGCGAAGCCGCCCTCCGGAAGTTGCCCTTGGCGCAGTATCTGTCAACAGCTACCTTAAGGCATCGAACGGCATCGGTGGGAGCATCCTTGCGGTAGGCTTTGAACGCGTCGACAAGCGAGTTGGCAGCGTCGTCAGGCTCGTTTAGTTTACTCGTCTGCACCTGCGCAGCCTGTTCGAAGGCCTTTCCTGCCTCAACGTCTGTCCGAGCGATGAGGGTGATAGTTAGTGATGTGATCGGTGTCGTACCACGTGTAGGTAGCTGGGTGTCCGTACTCTGGTTCTGCATCTTGAAGGCATTGCCTGCCTGCGTAAACAGGTCTGCGGCATTCTGATACTTCTCTTCACGACCGCCGAAGAGGCTGAAGCCGCTGCCTGCGCTGGAAAGTGTCTTCTCTGCCTGCATTGTCCAACACAGCCTTTAGTTAGTCGAAACAGTTGGTCCATGATAGCAGCAGCGGGGGCGGGGCTTGCATGAATGACCTTTTGCAGCAGAGCGCGAGGATCTTGGGACATGGCGGGAGATGTATGAGGTTGTTGATATTAGAAGGAAAAATAAATAAAGATGTTGACCAGTGGCGCAAGATGCAGAATCAAAGGTGTCGTGCGGGACTGGGAGGGCAAGGAGGGTCAAGTGATAGTTTGCCCCGGTCGGGCGTTGGAGGGTGGTGAACTGGCGACGTAGTCTCTGCCAGGGCGATTTCCGCGGCCCCAGGCTCAGTCTGGTGCTTTTCTGGAAGCTACAGTGGGTGTATGACGCCCAGCTATGGCGCCTGGCGGCTGATTAGCCGCTAAGAAGTAGTGGCATGTAGCTGGTGGGATGTGGTGGGGTCAGGCCTGGGGTCAGTTGGTGTACATCCCACTGTACCATGTGGCGGCGTCATGGCGGCGTCAAGACGACAAGTACATACCTACCTAGGTAGGAGGTAGGTAGGTAGGTAGGTACCTAAGGTAGGTAGGTAGGTAGGTAGGTAGGTAGGTAGGTAGGTAGGTAGGTAGGTAGTAGGTACGTAACACCCAACAAGGGTCCTAGTCTTACGATTGCTGGCGCAACTGGATTTTTTTTGTCTTCAACACCCATGTCGAGAGACACACTCGATAGTCTCTCAATCCATACTGCCCACCAGGTGTCCCCTTCCGTTATCCCCCTGGCATCCGTCCTTACGGCAGTCAGATAATATGATCGTCTATAGAGCGTGTCGTCTCGCGCTGCCGTCCACCACCCACCAACCTCTTGCCCGAACCGCAAACATATCCACGAGGACGAGCTCAATAGCGGGCGAGATACTCTCGAAACCCAGCTGGTCAGTCAAATCTCTTCGCGAGCCATTGCCCTCCTCGCCAAAGTCGAGCCCGACCGAGACAATCACCACAAAACAGCTACACCATCTGCTGCGTCTTGCCGCTCTCCCACTACCCCAATCACCAGCCGAGGAAGCTTCCATGATAGATACCCTGCAATCTCAACTGCGATTTGTACGCGCGGTGCAGCGAGTTGATACGACCGGAGTCGAGCCATTGCGTGCCATTCGAGACGAAACCCCCGAAGCAGCGCGGGAAAATACAATCACGCTAGAGGACATGGAGGAATTTCTGTCCAAGGAAGAACTAGTCGGCCACTACAGGCGGCCGCGGCGAGTGAAGGAGAACATCGATGAGCCTGATGAGAAGTGGGATGTTTTGGGGACGGCCTCGAAGAAGCAGGGCAAATACTTTGTCGTGGAGAGCTTCAAAGCAGGGCAAGAAGGGTGTTAACCGGGCACTACCATATCTATTGGTGCTGACATGCTGTCACATGCTGTCACATGCTAGCGTTCCAATCTACAGAGTAACTTTTTCTTCATCGACTTCGAGAAGAAAGCAAAGCAAACCAGCCCGTGATTCGAAACGCCTGGACATGGTGCACCATCAAGGCAAAATTGTACATGCGGTGGACGTGTCCACCTAGTATCAGACCCATTATACCGACTCCTGAAGAGGGTTTCATTCCGGAAAACAAAGCTGAAAGTAATAACACAAAGCAGTATGTTCCTCGCTCGCAGTACGAATATGGGAAAGAGGCCATCTAGTCACATCAGACAAGCAATCTTGGCGCTCAGAAACCCCGAGGTCGTCTTGTGCCAGTCACAAACAATCATTCTTCAGTGTTAGTAGTCACCAGCACGGCCCAACTTCCCACCGACAAAATATAGTTGCAATCAGAATCTCGGCGTCGCTTTATGGCCATATGCTTGGCCGAGCATCATGTGCGCCTCCGACAAAACCCGCATAGTCAATGCCAACCTGGCAGTAGGAAGACGCCACGTCACTGCAAATAGTCTCAGTAATGCTGAAAATATAGGCCACCATGGTTTTCCTCAACCTCACGGACCGACGGTCTCGGAAAAGAGGGGCGGAATATAGTGCCTTTCAACACAAGCCCGAAGGCTCAAGTGCCGATTCATTCTTGGACCTGTCGATAAGATAATTGACACCATAGCAAGTTGATGGCTCCATAAATTTATCGAGCTGCGCAGCAGTCGACCCTGGACTCCCGTAGAAGCAAGGGACCGGTGAGCACAGATCCGTGGTTGAGAAGAAGAAGAGAAAAGTGAAGCACGAAAACTTGCACTGCTGATAAATACCTGTTTTAGTGGGTCTAATCACGTGTCGGTACTTGGTGCGACCGCGTCTGCCATGGGTCGGTCTTGTCTTGTCTTGGGGTGGAGCGAGGCTGAAGTTGGGTGTTCAGTTCAGTCCAGCTTTCATGACTACCTTTGTGGATTTCGTGACCGGCTGCTTGAATTTCTTTTCAATACTCACCAGCCTCTCTGCATATTCACTATGGATGCTGCGACGATTGAAGAGACCAACCGGATCAGGATATCCCTGGGCATGAAGCCTCTGCCTGTTCCTGGCGCAACCACAACAGCACAGCCAATTAGGTCTTCTTCCTCAGACAAAAAGGAAGCTCCAAGCACTCTAGAAAGTCGGCAAGCAGAATCATATACGAACTACAAGAAACATCAAGATGCAGAAGCTGCCAAGAAGAAGCGAGAAGAACGCGCCGCCGCAATTCGGAAAGCTCGAGACGAAGCTCAACGGTTCGCAGTATTGGATGGCAAGGGCCTCGGCGAGGCAGATGAAAATGGCGACGTTGATGCAAGATCATGGCTCATGGGCCAAAAGAAGCGACAAAAGAAAATTGACAAGGCTAGGAAGCTTGAAGAAGAGTTGGCTGCTGCAGAAGCAGCTGCCGCTGCCGCTGTTCAGTACACCTCGAAAGATCTTGCGGGCATCAAAGTCGCCCACGACACATCAGAGTTTCTCGGAGGCGACAACCAAATCCTAACACTCAAAGACACTACGATTGACGAGAACGAGGAAGAAGGAGACGAGCTGGAAAATCTTAGCATGAGGGAGCATGAAAAGCTTAGCGAAAGACTTGATTTAAAAAAGAAGCGATCTGGATATAACCCGAATGATGACGAAGAGGGAGAAGGAGGTATTCTGGCGCAGTATGATGAAGAAATATACGGAAAGAAGAGCAAGAAGTTCACGCTTGATGGCAGTGGCACTATCGCAGAGCTGGCCGACATCCTCGGCGAGCCAGCGCAAAAGGCCAATAATGCGAGCGCGAACCTAGATGATATCATTGGTACGGCTTTACTTTCCTGGCTTCCCTAGGCATGCAGATTGATCATATGCTAATTTGCGATTGCACAGGTGACGCGCCAGTTTCATCGGACTACCTTGCACCATCAGAGATCAAGGTGAAGAAGCCCAAGAAGAAAAAGTCCAAAGGGACACGCCAAAAGCAATACGATGACGATGACATATTTCCTCTGGAGCCGGCACCGGTGGATAGCAACGCCATGGAAGTTGACGGCAAAGAGTCAACGAGCAAGAAGCGAAAAGCAGACTACGACACCTTTATCGATGACGACGATCTGCAAGCATCCCTAGCATTACAACGGAAAAGCGCTCTCAAAGAGGGGAAGAAGGTCAAACCAGAAGACATTGCAAAGCAATTAAAAGAAGACCAAGAAGGGAACCAAGAAACCAACGGCACAAATGGCGATGAAGGGAGTGGCGGCGGACTCATCATTGGAGAAATATCAGAATTTGTCTCCAACCTAAGCAAACGCGATGACGAGGAAGAGAGAAAGCCCAGGAGACCTCGAACCCAGACAAGAAGCCCCCCACCCACCGAAGACCACGACCACCCTATGGAAAACGGCGAAGACGACCCTAGGAGCCCCCTCAACAGAGATGGAAAAGAATCCGCAACACCCTGGGATATTGAACCAAACACGGGCGTCGAGGAAGAAAAGACGGTAGGCGAAGGCATGGGCGCCGCGCTCAGTCTCCTCCGCGAGCGCGGCCTCATCGACCCCGCCAGCAGCAACGAGTACGAGAGCTTCCGTGACCGCGAAGCATTCCTCGCGCGCAAGCGTCTCCTGGAAGAAGAGCTAGACGAGCAAACTCGACAGCAGCGCGAGCGCGACCGGGCAAGCGGCCGCTTAGACCGCATGACCGTCCGCGAGCGCGAAGAGTACGCGCGCCAGCAGAACCAGCGGCGCGACCAGCAGCAGTCGGTTCGCATGGCAGAGCTCTTCTCCGCAAGCTACAAGCCCAACGTGCACCTCAAGTACACGGACGAGCACGGCCGCTCGCTCGACCAGAAAGAAGCCTTCAAGCACCTAAGCCACCAGTTCCACGGCAAGGGGAGCGGCAAGGGCAAGACGGAGAAGCGTCTGAAGAAGGTGGAGGACGAGAAGAGACGCGAGGCGCAAAGCTTATTCGATGCCAGCGCAAATGGAGGCATGAGCGCTGCGACGGCACAGCAGCTTAAGAAGAGGAGGGAGGCTGGCGTGCGGCTGGGGTGATGTTTGCGTCGAGTATGGTATTTTTACTCTAGGTGATACCCTGTTCGTTGGTCGATGGGCCGAAGTGAAGCTTGCTGAGAGCGAATATATTGGCTGCGTGCATCTTTTCACGTAGGTGCAAGCCGTATTCATGGCCACTTAGAAATGTGAACGACCAACTACCTCGTCACTCTTACTATGTACCATGGTGAAATGGACGCCAAGTCGCGAGATACTTTCGATGCGAACCCAATGTTGCCGTGCAAGAGGATCGTGGTGGAAGCAGTCATCATTAGCAGCGGTGCGAAACACTATGCATAAGGCCAGTCATTCCAGCTCTATCAAAATAAAAGCCATTCATTCATGCAGATTACGAAAAGCACCCATCGCGAATTTACCCCCCGCCATCAAAATCAATCGCTACACGAAAACCTTTGCCCCGATCCCCCCTCCCATAACGCACCCGGTCCATCCAGTATCCCACCCTGAGCGTAACGTCCGCCACGGCATCCAGCCTCAGATCCCCCCCCCCAACCACGTCCCTTAGCTTGTCAAAGCCCACGTGGCCTACAGACCACCTAACAGGCAAACAAGGCGTCTGCGACACCCGGCGGGACAAGGATGGGTTTCCATCGTATATGATCCGGCCTACGGGCTCAATGCGGTCGTAAAACGCCGTGGCGTCAATGTGCTTTACGCGCACGGCGTCACGACCCAGCGGGGAAGGCGACTGTGAACGAGGCGGTGGATGATAACATGTGGAATGTGGTATTGCGAATGAAAGCCTGACTGCTATTACCGGGGAGTTTGAGTCGTGGCGTCCAGGTGGTGTTTATCCTGGAGAGGGCCTCGCTGGGATCGAGTGTCGATGTGCTTTGAGCGTCAGGGTGGTGGGTGTTCTTGCCGGATACGTAGTCTGAGAGGAAGCGAAGGGCGACTCCGTGGCCCCTGTTGCCGCCGAACGCTTGGGGATTTCCATATTGCCTCTATCATGATGTTTGTATGCTGGCCGTGCGTGAAATGGGGGTCCATTGCGGTGGCCTCGCCTATCACGTATTCGCCCTTCATGAGACGAATACTGATAAAGGGGTATGGAGGCCGCGTACGGCGTGGGATTGATCACGTTGAGCGGCTCGTACGTGAACGCCGGTGCTAGACGTGTTGAGGATTCGCACGTCCCCCAGGTACTTGGAGATCGAACGCAAGCGCGTCCCCAGGCAGTAGGACGCTACCACCGGGAAGACGGACGCCTGACGGGGACTTTGCCTGCGGCGGGCAGCCCTCTGATCACCACATCCCCGAGAACAGTCGTCACCTTGACGTCCACATTGGCCTTGACGTCGAGAACGATGTCACCGTCGCCAAACAACAGCTTCTGCACGATATCGGAGAATGTGTCGCCGTCAAGGATGTCAATAGGGGCGTCGACGATGCGCGAAGTCACGCTCAAGAGATCCTCATCGTCGGACTGCGGAATCACCTTGGACCTCGCCTTCTGCCATTTGTCAATGCTGAGCTCCCCAAACTTCTTACCGTGGTAGAAGAGGTCACCGTTTGCTCGGAGGCTAGTAACATCAATGTTAATATTCAAGTCAGCAGGAATGGCCGCCAACACACGGACCGTCCCGGACACGCGGGGTTTGCCGTCAGGATCACTGGGGTCCGCAAAGGGATTCGGCAATTTGAAATCGACATCTTCAAGCGTAAAGTTGCGCAAGAAGTTGTCCAGCGACCGCCCAGGAAACTGTACGGGCACTGTGACACTCTCGACAAGCTCGCCAAGCCACCCTGGCAAATCGCGGCTTTCAGGGGCTTTACCTCGCACGAATACCTTTGCGACCTCGCCGTGCAAGTATTGCTTCATAAAGTGGTCGAGCGGCGATAACTCGCTCGACGGGCAGGCCCTGGTCAGAGACTTTGGTAGCTCACGGATAATCCCCTCAGCTTCTACGGTAACATTTGATTTGGGGTGAACCTCAATGGCACTGGATACCGCCGATGCAACCTTGATGTTCGGCTGGGCTGAATCACAGTTTGGGACGAGGACTTCGAATCCGACAGGCGGGACGGTCAACCCCACTGGAAATTCATTATAGGCAACGATGGAGACGTTGGCGCCAACTCCCATCTTGCCATCGTCACCGACGGGCACATCATGAAAGGTGAGATGTTCAACTGTATAATCGGGCATGGAAGGGAGCTTATTGGCTGCAAAAAAGCGTTAGCCATCAAGGACTTGTCATAAGGAAATTAGTTGTTTCAATTTTTCCTCTTCATTGCATGACGCTCTATCTTATTTGATGGTCTTTTGACCGAAATACAGGGCAGCAAAGGTACGGTAGAGAGATTGACCTTCAAATACCATAGATTCTGAAATATCATGAGTTCCCAATGGGAGGATGCCGGACTTGAGAGTGAGTGCTGTGGCTCCAGTGATTTTAAGCTGGTGGAGCTTGCCCTGGAGCCATTCATTAACCACCTTGCGTGCTATCTCTGTATCACCCGGGATGAAGTCAGCAACGAAATCTAGGTCCGTGACCTCTCCATCGACGAGGCGGAGGGTGATCGGTGGGAGCAGAGCACTGCCAATAAGAGCATTGTCATAATGAGGAAGATGAAGCCGGAGCTTGGTCTCCTCGGTACCCAACTGTCTCACAATGCTCGTAGCAATTCGTCCTATCCGCCGAGAATTGTCATCTGGGACTCGTGATGCATCAAGCCTGAAAGTGCCCCTGACCCGAGCTCGAACTCCATCAGCTGTCAAAGATTCAACCGAAAGGTCTGTCGGTTCCAGAACAACCGCATTCTCGACGTATTCCTGGACAGCCGGAGGAACAAGAAACCCGAGGAAAATAACCAGAACTATCAAGATGGCCAGAGTTAACATGGCAATGATGGATGGCCACCTCGGCTTCTTCTTTGACGGTGATTCATCTTTGGCTGGCTGCTGCTGCGGTGATGGACCGTCATTGGCGGCAGAATCTCTTCGATTTGACAACAGCGGAGATGATTCTGTCGCGCTATCATTTCCGACTTCCTGCTCATGGTCGTCGGTGGCGGCAGCCGCCAGGAGCGGTGATCGTTCGTCGGAGTTAGCAGGCATTGTGGTGACGTTTACGATGGCGATCTGTGAAGCATTGCCTGCGACGGGCTCTGACAGTGGAAGCCAAGCGTTGAAACTTGGTAAAAGTGTATCAACGGAGCTCCGTAGCGATGATGGGTCTTGGAGAGTGTATGTGACAGAGGGATGTATGCGGGAAGGGTAAAAATGGGTGATGATGAAGATGGGAAGTTGCTCGCGTTTACGGGCCGGCCCCGGATGAGGCCTGCGTTATCAGTAGAATATGCGTTATGATTGGTCGTTTTTGAGTTCATTTATCCGTATGCAGTTAGCGCAAGATGTATCACGTTGAGGACCATAAGGCTCAATTCCGTATGTACGTGGTGGGTCCACTTCTATTGCTGGTGATTGGGGGGCAGCCCGAGTGACCTTAGGTAACCTTCGAAACTATTACGCCTTAAGTTTAACTATTGCAATACATCGCGAGCTACAGCTTAGAGGCCTTAGAAGGCCCTTGAAAGCCTCTCTAACGATGCCCTTAATCAACGGGCAGAAGCACCTTAAAGCCGGTGGGGTTGTGAGACGTGCGCTGTTCCTCTTTATAACTTAGACTATGCTAGTACTTATATTGAAGTAAAAGTTAGTATGGAAGAAGATGTACCGCTTACAGCGATGATTTTGATTTGATTGGACTGACCCCTGTCACCTTTGTATCTAGAGCCTTATGGTCCTCGATAATGTATCGTGACTGGTTTGAAGGGGCGCACAGCTCGGTCCAGCCTAGCTCGTCTCAGGTGCAAAATGGCAGATACGCAGCATACGCATTGATATTCTGCATGTGTTGAGCATAGCTTCCTAATCTTGGTGGCGCTATTACTTTGTACTGTTACTTTGTACTGTTACTTTGTACTGCTCTTGCGCCTGCTGATAGTTGTTGCCCTAGAAACGGAAACGCAGCTATAGCGAGTCAGATCAGGTTGGGTCCAAAAGGTCGGTTGATCTACAGACTCAGTTGAGAGTAATAGCAGGCGTCAACTTACGCTTGGATGGACGCCTCCTAGGGGTCGGACTGTACTATCATCATCATCATTAAATACCTATACTAGATCTCCAGTACCTCGACTGCTAGAAGAAAATTGTTCAGGGATATAAGTAGGATAGAGCCCCCAGACCGACACATACGACCACAGCCGCCAGGAAGATCTGGATCCCGTTCGATCTCCGATGATAATCTGGCGAGCGCTGGATTAGTAGTTGGGTCGGTGACGACCAGCGAATACCCAGTGTTGTATGTTGGAATATTGATATTTCTACACCTTTTTTATTTTTGGCAAATTTACAGCATGTTGTTCTTCACTAGGATGTGAATACACAACATTTGTTTTTAGATTTTAGACGGTGCGTATTGACAAGGTGGGCCCGCGTGCTCCAAACGGCTGCGTCAATTAGTTACCGTCAACGTTTGTTTGGCGCCGGTTGAGCTCCGTCACCGGAAGAGCTCCATGCCCGTATGCCCGTGACTCGACTACACAAGCTACCGGGGATGCCAACGGAAACAAAATAAAAATCTATACGAACAAGACCTGTGAAGCTCTGTCAATTGATCCCGTCCAAATTTCAATTCAACTCAACCGTGAGCTCACAGCCCGATTGAAGCTTGGTTCTCAACGCTAACCAGCTTCTCCGTTATCGCTCCCCGACTCCTTACAAAAGCTCACCATGAACTCCTCGCTTCACGCAGCCCGCCTTGCCGTCAATGGCCTCCAAAAACGAGCATGCTCGCAGTCCTCGAGCAGTCCTCGACATCTCATGTCCATAGCCGACCTGTCATCCAGCGAATTTACCTCTCTTGTCCGCAATGCAGCTGCTCGCAAGCGGAGCGTCAAAGCCGGCCAGACGCCGTCGGCGCTCAGCACGTCCTTGTCCGGCCAGACCGTTGCCATGATGTTCAGCAAGAGGAGTACGAGGACGCGAGTGTCTACCGAGGCGGCTGTCAAGATCCTGGGCGGACACCCCATGTTCTTGGGCAAAGACGACATTCAACTCGGTGTTTGTGCTCCGTCAATCTTCCTTGCACCAGAGTATCGAGCGCTAAGCTTCCCCTCCAGGTCAACGAATCTTTGTACGACACCTCGGTCGTCATCTCATCGATGACGTCCTGCATGGTCGCCCGCGTGGGCCCTCACTCCGACGTCGCCAACCTCGCCAAGCACTCCAGCGTGCCCGTCATCAACGCCCTATCCGATGACTTCCACCCTCTCCAGACCATCGCCGACTTCCTTACCATCCACGAGGCATTTTCCTCGACGTCAAAAGCAGGATTGGGCCTCAATGGCCTCAAGGTCGCTTGGGTGGGGGACTCCAATAATGTGCTTTTTGATCTCGCTCTCGGCTGTGTCAAGACGGGCGTAGACATTGCCGTTGCGTCCCCCACAGGTTATGGCATTCCGGATGGGATGAAGCAGCTCATCGCTTCCGCGGCAAAGGGCGTCGACTCGCCGGGCAAATTGACCGAAACTACGGTTCCCGAGGAGGCTATCAGGGGTGCTGACATCTTGGTCACCGACACCTGGATCTCCATGGGCCAAGAGGCGGAGAAGCAAAAGAGGCTGAAGG
Organism: Atkinsonella hypoxylon; assembly: GCA_000729835.1. NCBI lineage: Eukaryota > Fungi > Ascomycota > Sordariomycetes > Hypocreales > Clavicipitaceae > Atkinsonella > Atkinsonella hypoxylon. The sequence continues at coordinate 113,180 of JFHB01000024.1, read as the reverse complement.
CTTTCCAGGGGTATCAGATCACGAATGAGCTGGCGAAGAGGGGAGGTGCCAAGGAGGGATGGAAATTCATGCACTGCTTGCCCCGACACCCTGAGGAGGTTGCGGACGACGTCTTTTATAGCCCTCGATCTCTTGTCTTTGCGGAAGCAGAGAACCGACTATGGGCTGCTGTTGGTAAGGTGTCTTCCATCTTGTACAGTCTTGTACAGTCGTGCAATTTCAATGCTAATTTTTTTTCTTTTATCTCCAGCTGCCCTCGAAGGCTTTGTGGTCAACAAAGGCAAGCTGTAGACACGACATCACTCAAGGGCAATCTAGTCATGAGGCTCAATCATGTCAGCGGCATATAGGGGCCGAAAAGTTCAAGTAGCGTATTTATCTGTTTCCATTCCCAAATGATTAAATGCAGAACAAAATGTATACAGCAGTTTCCGTTCCGCTAGACGCCGCATGGTCACACTAAACTTTGCAAAGAACCGTGATTTCTCTTTTAAACTATGCTTTAACCGGGGGGAAGCTGGCTGGCATCGACAACATCCTCGGCCTCTTTGAGCAAAGGCTCCTCGACAGGTTCACGCAGGGGCGAGCGGGGCAGGGCCATGAGACCAGTTCGAGCGGACTCAAGAATGCCAAATGGGGCGATCAGCTTTAGGAAGGAATCAATTCGAGAGGGTTTGGCGGAACTGTGTGGAATGCTTAGCTTGTGTACCTTAAGGACGAGAAACAATGAATCTATCGAGTGCTACATGAGCTGCCAACTTACATTTCAATAATGCAGCTAATGGTGCTGATATCCAGCACCTTTCCACCGAATTGGTGGGTAAAGTAGGTGATTGTCTTCAAGTGCTCGTGCTTGTGACGCAGAGCCTCACTGGCAGCGAGCTTGCTGGGATGAAAGTCGGCAGAGGTCTTCTCCAGGGACTGAGCTTTTTCGACACCCTCAGGGACATTCTCGCCTTCATACTCGCCTGCCGTGATCTCGCGATGGTGTGCGAGCAGCTCCTCGAAGTATTCGGGACCTAGAATGTTGATCTTGGCCATAAGAAGCTCTCTCTGGACGAGGGCGGCGTTACTGTAGTCTAAGACGGCCCAGACGGGCACGAGATCCTCTAATTGACGGCGAGCCTGCTCGACTACACCGTCCTGTCCAGTCAGGACAATGGTCATGCGAGACAGGTCCTCAACCTCGGTGTTGCACACGACGAGCGAGTCAATGTTGAAGCCGCGAGCGGCAAGAATACCGGAGAGTCGGGACAGGACACCAGGCTCGTTCTGGACCAAGCAATTGAGAATATGACGCTTCGGGGGAGCCATGGACGGGGTGGGCGTCTCGTAGAGGATATTGGACACGGCTGCCTGGGCAGACCATGCTGGCGGCTGGTTCGTCACGGGCAAAGGAGCCGATCGGTTTCGAAGAGCCTTGTAGGCAATGGCAGAGGTAGACGAGCTGTGGGAGGAGATGTATCGCACGGCACCGAGGGACGAAGTTCTGGTGGCCGCAGAGGCCCAGCGCATGGGAGCGGCGCAGGACCGGAGCGAGACCATCTTGTCGGTTGTGTTTCTCAGGCCAAGGGAGACCCTTTGCCCGGCCTTCAAGGTGTAAGTTGCTTCCCTCAGTGTCCGTCCTGTAGGTGTTGCCAGGACAGGGAGGGCTTGACTGAGAGAGATTGGAGTTGGTTGAATTGTGAGTCAAGCGGATTCTCACGAGGGAGGAAAGGTTCAAAAAGTCTGTGGGCTCCGATGGATCGGAGAGTGCAAGATAATTTGAGGTCTGAGGTCGGCGGTGGTACGGACAGGACAGGACAGTGTGGACACGGTGGCTCTGGCACCCTTACCTCGATCGCAAGCAGAATGGTCTGGTACACTATAAGACTGGGCACAGTAATTACGACCTGGAAATATTACGGCACTGGGAGTATTTGTCGTCAGCCATAGCTATCGGGTAGGGATAACCAACAGTCAGATTCATATTCGTGGCACGACACGAGTACACGAGCACACGAGCACACGAGCACACGAGCACAGTGTGACAAGTTCCGAGTCGCACAGAGCCTGCCCCGACACCGCTATCGCATCAACCAGTACAGTAATAGACGATGGCAGCTGGCAAAGACCTCCCCGAAGCCCACTATTAATTAGCGTTGGTTGCCTTAGGTAACGTCTGGTAGACAACCATGGAACCAATAGCGGACAAGAGCACGACCCGGTCGGCGTGATATACAATTTTCTGCTTCGACGAACATGGCCATGCTTCATCACAGTGGAAGTCGAGCAACACCGTCATTGGTCACTAGACCGAAATTCTGATCGCGTCCTTAGCAGTGTCACTATCGCGACTCGTAAGACGTTCTTCTTCAAATTTCCTCCACCAGAAGGCATTTCTCTGGTGGCCCTGGTTAGAGCGGCCATACGAACGCACGAGACTTTTTGCATCGACAAATCCAACCATCACGACTGACAGGATTGAGAACGCGAGACGCGCTGTACACCGTGACTACGCGTTTCAAGGCTCTTTATTTCAAGAATGGACGAATCTGAGAGGCGCACGGCGAAGCGGTCTCGCTTTGACCAGACCGAGCCCGAGCCCAAGAGAGCATCTAGGTTCGACCGTCGCTCGCGGTCACCACCAACCCGTCGATCTGAGGGCAGGGAGCGTAGCCCCTTGGGAGAAGATGGTGGAGAGGCAAAAAAGTCCCCGGTAGACGCCGCAGCCGCAGCCGGTACGTAATGAATCCTCCTTGTCATGACTTTGGCGTTGGCGCCAATCATCCTTTTTATGTGCTAAATGGAACATAGCTGCCGCTGCCGCTCGAATCAATGCCGCCATGCAGGCTCGAAAGGGTATCCAACATGTCGATGTGCCACCGATCCACGGCAGCAGCTCCTCCGGAGGCCAGTCTGAAGCAAAGATACATTCCATCAGCAAGGAGATGTATGTCGCAGATGGTGACTACATGCAAGATATCGAGGTCAATGACTTGAAAAATCGTTACTTGCTGACCAAGGGATCTACACAAAAGATGGTAAATACATACTCGCATTCCGCTGATTTTCCAGATTCACCGATTGCTTTCGTTCCTTCTTCCTTGGAACACTGTTTTCTTATCATTTTTCTCAACCCTTTTTTTTTGCGGCACAGGGAATATCATGCTTACACACAGCGCGATAGCTCGCTGGCCATCTTCCCTCCATCTCTGATCCTACTAACACACGCTTGTACTAGATCAAAGACGAGACCGGAGCTGGTACGCATCGCCTTCTACTTCCAATTATGTTGATTTTCCATTTGAATAGGATATGAGTTGACTCTTTGCAAGATATTACCACGCGCGGTAGTTACTATCCTAATAAGGCCATGGCCACTGCTGCTGTGAGTACTCCCCCCTATTTTGTCCCTCGAAGCTGGTATGCTGATTTTTCTGCAGAACCCACCTCTCTATCTTCATATAACCAGCACCAATAAAGAGGGCTTGGATGCTGCCGTTGCCAAAATTAATGAGCTTATCCAGCAGGAGCTGCCTCAGCTCGTCGATGAACGACGTTTCCGACGCAGAGATCAGGAACAGCCAGAACCTGAAAAGGAGCGTGGTGATCGAGACCGCGAGCACGGAGGACGAGTGAGTTCACACCTCTTTGGAACTTATCTACATGATTAGTCGTACTAAATATTTTCATCAGCGCAAATGGCCTGAGGAGAGAATTCCCATCGATCTGGAACCAGCTCAAGGATTCAACCTTCGTGCCCAAATCGTTGGTCACGGTGGTTCTTACGTCAAGCACATCCAACAAGAAACCGGGTGTCGCGTGCAAATCAAAGGTCGTGGATCTGGATATCTTGAGGGTGCTACCAACCGCGAAAGCGATGAAGATATGTATCTCCATGTCGCGTGCGTATTCAACCCGCAAGCTGCGCCCCCCATCCCTGGAAATGCTAATGCTTCCCAGGGGTCCCGATCCTGCCATGGTTGAAAAAGCCAAAGAGCTATGCGAAGATTTGATTGCCAATGTGAAAGAGCAGTATGAGGAATTCAAGGCTCGTCCACCTCGATATAACGACCGAGGTGGCCACCATGGAGGAGATCGGTACCGTGGCGGACATGATAGGCACCATGACCGCGGCAATCCCTCGCCCTACGGAGGCTACAACCATGACCAACGCGGCGCAACCAACAGCCCAGCCCAAGGCGCGGATAGCTCTGGCCAATCCCTCGCCGATTATCAGGCTGCGTATGCCCAGTACTACGGCGGAAGTGATCCGTATGCCGCATACGGCGGATACGCCAAGTAAGTTGACTTGAATGTGAGATGGTTATTTTGCAAGGACCTCAACTCACAAATTTCAGTTACGTCGCCATGTACCAGCAGTATTATGCACAAGCTCAAGGACAAGCTGGCACAGCTGCGGGAGTTCCCGGCCAACCTCCACCACCGACATCGACATCACCGCCTCCGCCTCCGCCGAGTGAGGCAGCTCCCCCTCCTCCACCGCCCAGTGCGGCGCCGCCTCCTCCACCACCCTCTGGCTCGCCCCCTAGCGGTAGTTATAGTGCTGTAGGCATCAGACCGAAGTCACATGAAGTACTGTCATTTTTGTTACTGACTCTATACTTCCTAGGTTCCCCCTCCGCCAGGGCTCTAATCATTACGGATGTAAGGGTAAAATGGATACACGTGGACAGCCCTGCTGATGTGGAGACAGTAGACGAGATTCGTAGCAGGATTGCTTTTCTTTTATTTAAATTGCTGATTGAAATTGCCTAGGCCATGATTGTAGCCCCATTGCTCCTTGAAGAGCGGTGCCAAATCCCAAACTTGAAAAAAAAAAAAAAAAATGAAACATGTGGGTGACGTTTTGACGAATGATTTCAATGTTGACTCCTTCACAGTGAAAATTGTATCCGCGAAGAGAATGATGGCCTGCGCCGCTTCAGTCACTAATACGAAAAGTACGTGAATAGAGAAGATAAAGCCTAACGCTTCACTAGTTGCATCGGTTCAAGTAGACCGTAGTTGTAGCCAACTTAATTTAATCACGAGTTATAGAGTGACGTCTCCACTTATCGATAGGAAGCTCTCCCAGATCTGTCCCACTTCGACCCGTTGAACGACATCCAAATACACCATGAATTATTGCAACTCATTCCCCGTCGCCATTTCCATTCACAACCAGCCTGCTCCGCGCAGCAGGCTCCTCCTCTCTTGTTCGTTCTCACAATGAGCCACCAACAGTATCCGTCCCACGATCCTGTAAAGGAGCCACATTCCGTATCCGTCAAAGTCCTTCGGTAAATTCCACAAGCGCCAGCCTCTTATCAATGCTCCCAGCTAACTCTCTCTCCCCCCCCCCCCCCCCAAGCTTATCCCGACCATCCCTCGTCCCCCAATATCCAACTACGACCCCGCTATCATCGCCCTCGTCCATCCTCCCCGCCAGCCTCTCATACCCATCCTCCTCGACGAACCCAGATCCCTTCCTGCTCAGCCCGATCCTCAGACTCCCCATGTCCTTCGGCTCCGCCTACGTCGGCGAAACCTTCTCCTGCACCCTCTGCGCAAACAACGACCTACCGCCCGACCTGGCCCCCTCCAAAGCCATCCGCGACGTCCGCATCGAGGCCGAGATGAAGACGCCCGGCCTTGGTGTCCTGCACAAGCTCGACCTCGGTTCCGCCGCCGGCACCGATCTGGCCTCCGGGCGGACGCTGCAGCGCCTGGTCAACTTTGACTTGAAGGAGGAAGGGAACCACGTGCTTGCCGTGACGGTGAGCTACTACGAGGCCATGGAGACGAGCGGGCGGACGAGGACGTTTCGAAAGCTGTACCAGTTCATATGTAAGCCGAGCCTGATTGTCAGGACGAAAGTCGGCGTGTTGATGGCGGGGGTGGACCGCCGGAGGTGGGTTCTCGAGGCGCAGCTTGAGAACTGCAGCGAGGACACGATGCAGCTGGATAGGGTGGCCATGGAGGTGAGCGGCGGGCTGGCTTGCCGGGATTGCAATTGGGCTGCGGGAGGGGGCGAGAAGCCGGTTTTGCATCCGGGGGAGGTGGAACAGGTCTGCTTTGTGGTTGAGGGAGGGAGCGGTGTTGGGGTGCAGGATGGGAGGATTGTGTTTGGTGTTTTGGGCATCGGGTGGAGAGGCGGGATGGGCAATCGGGGTTTTTTGTCGACGGGCAAGCTTGGAACGAGGGTGTGAGGATGGATCTCTGTGGGTTTAAGCGCTTATTGTCCCAAATTTTTTTTTGTTTTTTTTTTTTGATAGGCGTTTTCTACATTACATGGCGGGGATATATGGCATGTCACGAATGAGGATGTTGTAATAATGGGTGGTGGTTCGCATCGTGTACTCGGCATTGAACGACTTGCGGAGGAATGGGTTTCATGCGGCACCGCACCAATGGTGGTACAAGCAAGGAATGAATGAGAACCCGCAAGACACCGCAAGCGCTCACTTTCAGCAGATTGCCGCCTCGCCTTCACTACATCAATGCTGTGCCCCTTGCATCGCTCGGCACCCGGCACCCTTGACCATGGCAACTCCTGTACCCTTCAACGGGACCCAAAATCTCCTGAAATTGGGCAGGCGCATAAGAATGAAAACGAAATCAAAAAGCTTGGTAGTGGCTCGCTCGGCATATGCCGACCTCTCGGAGCTCAGACACCATGTCACCGGTGGCACCCACGAGGCAAGGGATCACTGGGCTTCCATGGGTGAGAGTCCAAATGTCCTGCCGTGTCACCCTCCTGATACGCACGGAAATGAGGGAAAGATAAAGTCAGGGGAAAGCAACTAGGGGAACCCTACAATTCGTCAATAGAGGGCTTGAATACTGAGCTGCGACAGTTCTAGCCTGGATGATCAAGCAGGTGCAGGCTTTGCTAATAAGGTTATTTCCATTTGCCTTCAATAAGCCACTCAGGCCGACTCGGATTGTGTGCTGATGGAAAAGGCAACGTAGGGAATGTCGGCCCGGGTTCTTGTAGCTCGGTTTATGAGAATTTCCATGGTGCGATTCTGGCCAGAGGCGGTTCGTTATAACCATGCGTGCATGCCTTGACGGCTTCAGTCCGTCGTTGACCACCACGGTCGCGCTGGATAGCCATGAAGCGCTCTTCTGATCAGCGGCGATCTATCAAAGCCCGATACCGGAGCGTCGGGCCTCCAGCCACAAGTTGGGCGCCTTCACGCCAGCCGTGCTCGATGAACGGACTTGTTCTACTCATCTTTGCGCTTCCAGATGCTTGCCCTGCAAACCTTGCCAACGCCTCCCCTTACAGAATTAGCATTTGCCCGTCCTTCCAACCCGCGGCAAAGTGAGCAATATTAGGAAGTTCAGGTAGCTAAGGGAGATGCCGTCCAGTCCGCTTCAAGTCTTGCGTCGACGTACGAGGAGAAAACACATGGTGTTTCCTGCCCAACCGATGACATGGGGAGAATTCTAGCACTGCACTTTAGTATGTGGCAGCCATCGGAAGTTTGTCTTGGCAATCAACGTCCACCAGTCCCAGGAAACCCTTCCCCCCCTTTTCTTGGCGCTCTGCCTGCTGCTTTAAGCGGACTTCCTGGCCACGGGCTAGGACTCCATTAATAGCTAAGCCAGCCTATGAATACACTGAATACACCTACCTAGTTCCTGGCTGCGTGAGGAGCAAGCCGACTTGCTGCGAGTGCCTGCCCCTTGCCGCCAGTCCCAGGCACGAGACAGGGAATTCTACCCACTCAAATCCCCGTGATTAATGCCAGGCCTTTTTTTGTATTCTCTTGCATGTCATATAACTATGCCACTCACTGATTTAATGCGGCAGCTGGAAGCCCGCTTAAGTCCACAGCCGCGGTAAGGGTGCCCAATAGCAGGGGCAACTAGGACAAATCATCTTATTTGGAGGGTGCTGAGATTCTTCGTCGTCAAAGTGGCGTTGTGGATGGCAAGTCGCAACATGCAGACGAGACGAGACGAGACGAGACGAGACGGGACGGGCTCTCTGATAATCTGCTTTCTGTTGTATGTACCGAGTGTGTGGCGATTAGGTCGCCAAGGCCAAAATGAGAAAGCCCTGCCATGTACTCCGTATCAAGGCTTGATTGCTTGTTTGCCTATTCGATGGGCGGTCTGTCCTTGAGGAGATGCCAGAGAGGGTCGACAAAATGAAAATACATATTGTGTATCCAGCTGGCCCCGACTGGCAAGGCGGACAGTTTCCAGACATCACTATTGCCCCTCGTGTGCACCAGAACTCACATGCCACGCCCGGTTGAAGCTGTGCATCTTCCGCCTACGACAGGGCTTGCGACCTGAGACTGAAACACCAGATACATAGCAACTTCGTCAAGCGAGCAGAGCCATGGCACGGCTTTCCCGAACAATACGTGCTTGACGCTCGAAGTGCATTTTCTTTTTTTTCTGATGCACAGCAAGTCCGTTCTTGAATTTATCGAAAACCCCAGACTTGACAGTGGCACGCCTGACATCTCAATTGCTATTAGGCATACATAGTACGGAGTACGGAACCAACTGATATGGGCTAATGAGAAGTTTGTTCTCAACCATCCCTCCACAGGACGACCGCGGCGAGGAAGCTAACCTTGCTGACCTGGGGGGGGGGGAGGGGGGTGGAGGGGTGAAAGACGATAAACGAGGCACTTGGATGGGGGGAGGGGTGGTGGCAAGGGGTGGCGTGGAGGCTTTCTGGCCATTAGACGGGCAATCGTGCCTTTTGCGGTCTTGAGTCCCCTGCCACATGGTCCAAAATCCAACGTCTATCTTCGGATTTGAAGATGTTGGTGGGTTGAATTCTGGTGGCGCTTCTGTAGATAATCTGCTTGCGGCCAGCGTGTTGGGTTGCTCTGGTTGGTTTGGCATCTGGTGTGATAAAAACGTCCCACACAACAAGTGTCCATCGTTTTTGCCCCCGGGTTGTTCCCTCAGCCAGAGAAAAGAGATATCGCGCTGTGCAGGGCAGATTCAGTTAGTGGCCCAAAATTACAGATTGTTCTCTGCACGGGTCCAAACTTACTACTTTCTTTGCAAGCCCCGTCCGTCCTTGGGCTACTTTGAACAATTGAGGCCAGTGTTGCCACCCCGAGTGGAGAACAGCGGTGGAGGAGACCCAGGATCGACAGGCTGCGAGTGGCTCGCGGGAGCATCTTGACTTGAACAGCTTGTTGGGGAAAGGTTGAAGGGTTGAAAGGCCAGTCACTGGCCTGACAGAAAGCAACGACGAGCAGCGATGAGCAGGCTTGCTTGCTTGGCTTGGCTTGGCTTGGCAACTCGGCTTGGCGATGCATGTGTGGCATGCAAGCATGACATGGATGACATGGATGACATGGGTGACATGGGTGACATGGGTGACATGGATCCCATGGGTGCCATCATGGCAAATGGCATGGCCGGTCGCTGATGGTGGGTGGTCATGGCCGCATGGCGTGGGTAGCGGCGTCTGCATCGACGCAAACGCCGTGATGGATGGCATCGCGAGCCGTTTCGTCAAGGACCATTCATTACCTGGACATCCTCATCCTGTCACGGCTTGACTTCAGGCAGAAATAGTGAAATAGTCTCGCCGAGCCATGAGATGGTGGTGCCCTGCGTGTTTGAGCCTGCATGCGTGATGGCCGCGGAAAGAGCGTCCGACGTCTTCCTCGGCCGTGACATGCACTTGGAGCGTAATGAATGAGCGAGAATCAAAGTGTCCCTCTCTCTCTCTCTTTTTTTTTTTTTTTTTCCTTTTCCCTTCCCCTCTCTTTCTCTTTCCCTCTTTGTTTGACAGTGCAGTAACTACTCTGTTGCTTGTCAGCAGAGGCCGTTGATTAATAAACCGGCCGTTATTACTAGCCTTGTCCCAATAAGGTAAAGGGTCACATTGGTAATTATGGATGGGATATCCATTACGCGGTGATTGTGGTGAGTCGTCTTTTCGACCACGTTCTTGTACTGGTTGGTGTACTCCGCATTATCTGTAAAATCCAGCAGAGGAAATTCTCAATTCTGCTCATCAATTGTGTCGACGCCCAAAGTGGCTTTTGCCATCAATTGTTTATCTCCTGGCTCCTGTACATCCCCAATCCCGCCTTGGGCTGCATCTTACATAGTAAGACGTAACGTCTCGTCTGCGTACATGCATATCCTTGCCTATGTTTGTTATCATTATCATTATTATTATTATAATCACAACATTATTACTTTCATTTTCTATTCGTGGCTCTGCTCTGTGCTCTGTTCATATATGTACGTGGGACGTCTTTTGTCGCCCGTTTTCTCTATAACTGTGCCAGGTTTGAGCTCCTGGTAGCGCTCCTGACTGAGTCGGTCAAGCAAGTCAAGCAAAGTTTGCAGTCTGGTTGACTTGCACCTTTGTAATCACGAAGTTGTATGTAAAGTGCTTGACGTGAATACATGACGGAGCTGGAAGCTGCCTGGCACTAAATAATAAAACGACGTCGGTCCGTCCGTGGACAACCCTCCTGCATCTCAACTCCGCGCTTCCAGTTGTATTGGAGCTGCGCCAGTTGTACGCTGTGCGCGGCCGTCTACGCTTCCACGCACCCACGCTACCACGCATGCATCCAATCGCCCGCTCTGTTCGGCCTATCAGCCAGCTAGCAAGCCAGCCAGACGCGGACCCAACGATCGCAAGAGGGTCCCCCCCTCCACCTAAAAGAAACACACCCCCCATTATCTTACGTAGGTATCTGACCTTCCGCTCTAATTCGACTTCCATAATACCGCCATCCGCTCATACGTTCCTCGCAGCTGACTATCCTATTGCCAATTCTGAACCGCGCACAGCTGAGCGAATTGCAGCTCCGGGATTCACAAGAGGGAAAAAACGACCCTGATTGGGGATTGTGGCAGAGATTTTGACCTGTACCTGGTACGTGCCCAGCGAAAACCTGGAAATCAATACAGTCCTTACCACCTGCCGCCAAGATGGCCGCCACCTCCTCGTTCCAAGCACTAGCCTTCTCTAACTGAAAACTTAAATGCTCCAGAATCATTGCCGGTTTGATCTTCCTTGCTCCGCGTGGAAGCAGCCTGAGATGTTATTAAGTTGACGCGAAAAAACCCCCCCCCCCAAAAGAAAAAACAAAAAAAAAAAAAAAGAACAAAGGGCAACGAGAACGAGAACGGTTTCGCATACAAAGTTTCATAAATCGACAGAGACTCGATTCTTACGTTCGAGAGAGGGACCTCGAACTTTGCGGCGGGACGGACGTCCGCCCCAGCAGCACGCCCTCATTACGAAGAGGATTGAAAAATCTCTCGCCATTTCCGACGCCGGTGCTTCGTCACCGAGCAGAATTGGCATGTCATGGAGAGCTCTTCGACTCCTTTGGCAGACTACTTCTGGATCGCCGGTGTAGAGTCGATTTCCTACGACGATCCTTTACCCTCGACGAATCATCTTCCCGTTGAGTTCATCATTGCCGAAGACGGAGAGCCCGATGATGGTACTTCCAATGGCTATAGGCCTGCAGCCGCGCGCCATTCACGGCAAAATTCAGCGAATCGCCTGTCCAAGCTCTCATTCGATGGCCGATATTCTATAAACAGTACTCTGGATGAGCTTGACGACAGCACTAGAAGCAACCGGAGTAGTACAACAATCAAAGCTGTCAAGTCAGCTGGCATCAATGGCAATGCTACCAACGGTGCAACAGCAGCAGGGGCAGGCGGCACTTTGGCCCCTGACGGGCAACCTCTAGGACAGGCTTTTGGTCTTGGAGGGATGCCCGATTTTGACTTTGATAAGGCGCTTCTGAAATTTGCCGCTGAGCGGGAAGACTTTCTCGAAGATCTGTCATTCAGTGCTGGAGCCAGACTTCAGTCACGGCCATCAATGGTGAACCCTCGAGCGGAGAGGATTCGTGCGGACGAAGGTGTACCCAGCGGAAGGATGAGCCCGCTCAGGAGTCTCAAAGGGAGTATACGGCGCAAGATTAGTTTTAGAGAAATGAATAGCGTGCGCAAGGGTCCTACGATATCTAGGCAAGGCGCATCGAGCAGAGCAGGTTTGTTACCATATCTCGCGCGATTCGATTTTGTTGGCATTCCAATGCACTAACTCGGTCACGGCAGCTTCTGTTCGCACAACGAAACGGCTGAGCAACTATAACTCTGTTATTCCCCCACCGGAACCCCTGAACATGGATCCAGACATGCATCCTCTGAAGAGACGATTTGAACCTGTGCTGTTAGACCGATACCCACCTAAAGATGCAACCGACGAGCTAGCTAAGCGAGGGAAGTTCCCCGATTACGTGCCCATGTTTGCTTTCCCAAATGATATTCATATTGTGTCCTCGGACGACCGACCGCGATCGACATGGCATGGTTTCACAATGACTGGAGAGGACAACGCCAAGCTCTACGGCATCACCATCATTATTTGGACAGCCCTGACAGCAGAACGAGCTGAAGAGGTGGAGCTGAGGTGTGAGCGATGGCGTCAAAACCACATGTCCAACGAAGAGAGAGAACTGGCAGCAAGTCTGGGTGTACGGCTGGCCGGTGAACGATCACACCTGTCACAGCTCCTGTCAAGGCTGCCTACCATTCCGTCGGGATCATCAGCCCGAGATCGATTAGAAGATGAGATCAGCACAGTGGAGGAGAAGATTGCTTTGATGACAGATATGCTCCGTCCACTGCGGCACGGTGCAGCATCCAAGATTGAGGGGCTGACAGCGGGCGAGAGTGGCTTATGGATTCCGCGCGCGTATGGTGTACTGGGCAGAGATGCAGCGTGCATGGGCTTCTGGAAAGAATGGCTCAGATCTATCGTCGTTCCAATGACGGACGGGGGTGTTTTAAGGATCCCTCCGAGCTCACCCAGGGTCGGCCGATGGCAACCACTCGAGCGTTATGTGGTCAATCTTTGCACAGAGGCCTTCAGTCCGTTGGGATCCAAAACTCAAGTCGAGCTTGGCGTTCGAGAGTTGCGACTGTATGCGCGCAAAGAAGGTGCCAATGAGCTTCCCGGTTCAAGGACCATCGATCTGTACGCTCTGTTCAGATGCCTGTCGCTCGAGAACGTGGTTGCGCTCTTCGAATACGCCATGTCCGAATCGCGCATCATCTTCCTCTCCTCCCATACAAGCATGTTGCATTTGGCCTGCCACGCTCTTACAAACCTCCTCTATCCCTTGAAGTGGGCAAGCATCTTCATACCCGTTCTTCCCGCAAGACTGATCTCGGCTCTCGAGGCCCCCTGTCCCTACATTGTCGGGGTCGAGCGTCGATATGAGCGGATTAACCTGCCAGATGACGATTATGTCCTGGTAGATTTAGACAAGGACACCATCGACGCTACATCCCAACCTCACCGACTTCCCAGACAGCATCGACGCAAGTTGATGTCCCTGCTGCAGCTTGCCGCTCCTCATACTCTGCGGTTCGGCGTCACAACTGGGCCACCACCGTATGCAATCGAGTCCTTTCCCTACGACTCATTTTCTTCGGAGAATGGACAAATCTTCACGCCCACTGCGTCGCCGGCTACGCTGGGCAAGTGGGTAACACAAAGCTCATCCAGCTTCGCAGAGAGAAACCCACCCGAGCAGTGCCAGCCGCCTGTGTTCAACGCCTTCACCGTTTCTTGCGTAGACAGCGGTAAGTCGGATCGACCTGGAACGAGCAAGTCATCCAAGACGAGCCCGCAATCGTCCATGTCTCCCGCATCTACCACCTTCCCCCCCATGCCTGCCACGCCCCTTTCTAGAAGCGACTCAGGATTCGCCCTGACGGCGACCCTGCGCGAGAAGCGGTCCGGGCACTTTGGAGAGGAGAAAGGCCGCCGGAGCTCGTCGTTTGGGCTGGATAAGTTCCAGACAGTGCACAAACAGAGCTTGCCATTGCTCAACGGGCATCAGCAGAACTCGTCCATCTCAGGCTTCTCGGTCATGTCCGAATCGTCCTTCGGCGGTGGCTATGCGCCGTCGGCTTATGCCCAATCCACCCTCGCGGCGTCCACCATCATGCCCAGCATGCAGATCCAGCCAGTCTGCAACACAGAGACCACGGTGTGGGTGGAAGGGCATTGCTTCAACCTCAACACCAAGGACAACCTCTCCGCCTGCACCATCTGCCATGACAGGTCCGAAGACGACGGTTTCTACGAGTGCACATCGTGCAAGACAATAGCTCACGGCCGCTGCCTAGGCCAAGTCTCGCTCGTCTGCCCAGCAGCCTTCCATGCCGACAGAGCGAGGGCCGCCTTTGTGCGCTGTCTCGCCAGTCTGCTCTACAACTACCGCAAGCACCTGGGCCGGCCAAACAAGCAGCAGAAGAGTAACGGACAAGTCTTCGCTTTTGACATGGAAGGCTTCATCAAGGCTCTACCCTACGACCAACAGGCATACGCCACTATGATGCGCGATACTCAAGGTAACTAACCCTCGCTTCTCGCCCCCCTTATCCCTCCCTCCCAATCCAACCCATCCAGCATCTAACATCAGAAAAAAAAACAGCCTTCAACGAATTCATCCACGACCGAGAAACCCTCCCAGCCAGCGACCCAACCGTCCGCCTCTTCGACGAAGTCCTCACGGCCAAGAAAGCCCGCGGCCGCCCAAACCTCACCTCGGGCCTCTCCCGCCTCTCCACCATCCGCCAAAGCCACGGCGTGCCGTCCTTCATCGCGCCGCCCTCCCGCACCCCCAAGTCAAACTACCTGACCGACACATCCGACCACATCTGGCGCACCGCCTCCGTGCCCCTCCCCAAAGGCAACTTCCCAGGCGAGTACCGCTCCGTCATTACCCGCATCCCCTCCCGCCTCGACAGGAGCCTCATGCGCGAACCGCGCGCCATACAAGGCGTCCCGAGGATGGAGCCCCGTGGCCCAAGGGCCTTTATGAGGAAGCAGGTTCCAAGCATGCTAGGCACCACGCCTCCTTCATAGCGAGCCACACTGTATCAACATAGTATCGTCACTGTACTATATTCGTCTTCTTTTTCTCTATTTTTATTTTTTTCCATGAAACCAAAAGAAATTTGCACTGTACTATAAAGGGAAAATTGTAGGTGGTCATTTTGTGTTTTTATTTTGACGAAGAAAAAAAAAAACCCCAAAAAAACAAAATAAATGGTTGACGAGTGGTTATCAAGTACCAACGTGGATTTAAACAGAAATACAATCGGTTGGTGAAAAGGGAGTAATGCGATTGAGCTTTAGATAAACAAGATTTTTGAAATGCATCATGGTGAGGGACGTAGAGTTACGCACGTGTTGATGCGAGGCCTAATAATACGACTGAGGGTGAAATATGAAGCGATCAAGTCGTCTTGACGGAATTTCTTGAGCACAGCAACCTCTCATAACTACTATGCCGTTCTTGACTAGGTTAGGAGGGGGGGAGGAATCTTAAAAAAGCTACTCGAATTGTGCCAAATCAACGTACAAGCCAATCTTGCCACGGCAGCACATCAAGAATAAAAATGCTCTGCACATTTAGGAAATACCACTTTCCACTCCGCAACAAACGATATATGCAACGGAAGCAATGTTTGATTTCCCTACAGAGACACCTCGCCAAAGCAACAGACCCACCATCATGGCCTCGACCCTAGTTGGCCCTTCTTGTTCTTCTTGCCAAGCTGGGTCAATGGTCGCTCGCTTTCTGTCCGAACAGCCTGGATATCAAGATCCTCCCATCCAATATCCCTCAGTATCGTCCCCATCATGGACGGATAGCTCAGATGCCCTCTAGGCAGCGTGCTGACGCAGTGGTTCTCCACCCCGTCAGCACCTTGGATTTCCTGCAAGCCAGCAATGCCAAATTGTATATTGGATGTTCGATAAAGAAAGCCCAAAATGTAATCGCTCTCTGAGTAAACATTGACCAATCGACCAGACACGACACTTTTCAATGTCAACCACACACGACTCTCGGACGGAGCTGGTGTTCCAACCATAATGACCGAGTCTATTATACCAAACTGTCGTCGTTCAGCCAAGACCATGAGGCAGGCATAGATTGCTCGTGCTGCAAGACTGAATCCGATCAGTGACACTGGGCGTTCTCCCTGGAACCTCTGTCTTATAAGCGAGTCGGCAAGAACGGCACCAGCCTTTTCTGCGCGTACCATGCCTACACTCCATGGATTATCGATGATTTTGCTTATTCTCAGAAGTGGTTCTGGCCATGTTGATTTCATCAGGCTCCGAAATACTATATTTGGTATCAGCTGTGGTTGATTCTCATTTCTGCCCCGCCGAAGGGTTCTACATACTTGTCTTAGCCTCAATATCTCGCCTAGCACTCCCCCAGGCTGTGCTCTTGATAACTGTTTCCAGCGCGTTTCCCAAATTTATGAGTGCAGCTGTCTCCCAGCGAATCGCATATACTTCCGTCTGGCTGCTGAGGGCGCGCCAAGGTTTAACATTGTCGTCGGGATTCAAGAGACATCCGCTCATCGCGATGACGACACGGAGTCTGCGATCCTCTACCGGCGACTTTCTCGGATCAGCATACTCGTAATGAATGCTGTTGCAAAGCCGGATGAAAGCAAAATCCTGGACCTCTCTTACGAATGTCTCCAGCATTTTGCTCAGCGGTCTGGTAGGATTCATGCCAAATAGAGATCCTATCAACAAGCCATTTTCGGCCATGACACCTAGCAAACCTGCTGCTGCTGCAGAAGTCATCCCGCGGCCTCCCTGAGACGTCCCGATGCCAGCATTCTTGAGTGGTAATGCAAGACTAATGGGAGTAGATGATCCTGATGTGCCACCAAAGCCAAGCTTCCATTTCTTTGCTGGTTTTGTCTCCTCCGACTTGGTCAATACTTCGTCTTCAGGCGTCGCTTCGAGGGCTGCTTTGGCTAGCCCCTGTGCCAGCCGGTTTTCGTCTATTTGGTGAACTTTGTATGGGAGATTCAGCGATGATGCAGTGGACACCAAGAGTATCCGTGAGTTCGCGTTGTATTCCTGCAGCGATATGAGGACAAGGAGCGCAATGTGCAGAAAGAGCTTTCGCCTTTCTAATTGAAGAGTCCATAGAGTATTCGGGATCGGTGGATAACGCGCAGCTAATTCAGGATCAACATGGTTTGTCGGTGCTCGCGGTGGTCCTTGTTCTGGTCAGCCCAAAGTCCTAGACAACGAAGTAGCATGCATGGATTACTTGTAATATGTAATCCGAGACAGTAAGGAGGATTGCATCTCACCTGTAGCAAGAGTTGAGGCGATGGCCGCGCCTCTTCCACCACGCCCACGACTACCAGCACGACAAGATCCTCGAGCACCGCGACCCCGTGCTCCTCGAGAGCCAGTCTCGGATGGAGGTGACTCGTTGACATTGATTTCCCGAAGACGCTGAAGGACGTTGCCCTGCCACTTTCTGAAGTATGCAAGCGCTTCCTTCTTCAGCTCACTGAGCTGGGGAGTCAGAGCCTCGTTCTCCTCCTTTTCGATGATCTGATGCGTTTTTTCGTATGTTTTCGAACATGGCCCTGAAACGTTCCCATGGGCCGTATCCAAGGCCGATATGTTCTCCTTGTTGCTCTCCTTTCGCTGGAGAAGAGGAAGTGAGAGCCAATGATGATGCCCTGCTTCCCCATGAAGTGGACGGACCGGCGGCGAGTCAAACATGTTGCTTATATTTCTGTGCATGTTCTCGGTGATGGCGTTTGCCAGCGTAATGAGATCATTTTTCTCTGCAAGAGATATGATGCCCGTCAAGTCAACAGGCCGGCGCGCTGTCTGATGGCCGCTTCCTCTGGACCCTCGTCCCATCCTGCAGATCCTGCAGATGGAATAGAGCGTATTCGATTTGGAGGCTGACTTCCTTAAATCGAATATCAAAGCGACAGTATGTCATGAAGAAGTATGTTCTACCATACCGCAAACCGTGAGTTTCAAGACCCTCAGTCCACTACCTCATGATAATATGTCAAAACGCGCGAGACTTGAACCGGGAAGGTGAAAATTTGAGCAGAGTTCCATTTGCTGCAAACAAAAAAAGGGCGATAAACAAGACATCCCGAAGCCGGAGATGGGAAAAGATCAATTCGCTTTTCAAAACTCAGCTCCTACCTTTTGTTCAGCAGCAGCTCACAACTAGACTCCACATCGAGAAAGAGCCATCGGCTCCGATTACCAACGTCACTCCTGACGGTTGGCGGCTGGCAGCTGGCAGTCGGCAAGAGCAAGTGTCAATTGTTAAGTGTCAAGTGTCAAGCACATAGCGGCCTCAGAGGTAGCTGCATGGGTGGTGCTACTCAACCTGCGGGAAAGCAGAGGGAGTGAATCGCGTGACAAAATCCCTTCACTCTCCAAGCACCTTCCTCCTGTTAACAGACTTCAAGAGTGACGACAACACACCTGACACGTAGATTGCTCTGGTTGGTACTCTGGAGATACAAAGAGCTCTTCAATTCTAATGTTCGCTCTAGAAAGTCCTCATCATGCATCGGAATGCCCCTAGCCGTCCGCGTGTGCCATATACTGCTACAGAGCACGAAACACGAACCTAGCTTCGCATCACCCCTCGAGCACCATAGCACTGACAAGCCAGCTAATTGTTGCCGCAGAGCACCTCTACTGATCAACTCCTGTTAGATGAATTTATTAAGCTTGGTCCAACTTAAGGCGAGATGTCTGTGGTATGGCACCGTGCCTCGACGCGGTCAAGTCTATCAGGCATGACCGAAACAGGGTGTGGTGAAAAATGCCTCCATTTGGCCGCGGAGTAAAGGCCAGCCCTTTAATTCCATTACGTTGTTACACAGGCATCATGAGAACCTCAAAATCAATGATGGTTGTCGTGGCGATGATGATTCACTTGGCTGCAAGAGCCAGCATTCCGTGAGACTCAGGACCGTTGTAGAGAGAGGTGCTGGAAATGTCGACGACAACGACCACGAATGGTGCAGCTATTTCTTAGCATACTAATACTCGTACACTTTGGCTCGCCGACGATGAAATAGGAACTATTCTCATGGTCGGTGTGTGTTGGAAAATGCTCTCACGGAATTTGCAGATAGATTACTCGATGTGCTTGCAGCTTGTGCCACTCGAGCAAACATGCAAGCTGGTGTTTGAAAAATCAGAGTTTATATCTTTTTGGTAACAAAGAAGTCGGCCAAATCAACGGCGCCTTATTGTAAAGGACACAGTTATTCTCCCATTTCATGATACCGTTTGTGCGCTGTCATGGCAAAGGAGGGTAGAGAATGACCACAGGTTGGGCAGGCGGAATGGTCCACATCGTCACCCCAGTCGGCATTCATTCGAGAACCGTCCGTGGAAATTCTTTGCGCAGCCGTATGCTTACCGTGTTCTAGAGCCGGATCGAGTCGGAAGGGTCGAAGGACCTCATCTTGATTCTTGAACATGGTCGAGATATTGCGCCCAGCGCCATCTCGGTCATCTGCCGCACTGGCCACCATGTTTGCTACACAGATGTTGATCAACTGCAAGTTCCACCTACTCCCCTTATCTACATGAAAACGCCGAAGGAGAGGCAGTAGCGAATCTGCGACCAACTGCTGTGCTAGCGCATCTATGTCACCAATGGTGTCAAGCACAAAGCTCGGTAACGGTCCGGATCGTGACACGCGGCTGGCGTTCTGGGCTGCATTGCCACCTTGACGCGTTGGCCAGGATCTAACAGTTAGCCTTATAGTTTTCGGTCGAGCAATCCATCTTTGTGTTGCCGGCATGTCCGCATGCTGATCCGACTCCAGGAGATCGATCCTCATTCGTCGTATCAGCGAGCACGACAATTTATGTAATTCCTCTGTGATCTGGGATACAGTTTCGAGACCCTTGAACGTGTCGTCAATGCTTATCTGCGAGGGAATTTTGCTTGTCATCTTGACTTCTGTGGGATCGAATCCGTGCAGGAGACCCCATATCTTGGCACCTATTCCCTTTTCAGCCCCTGGTCCTGCTAGAAGAGTTTCCAAGAAACCGGGTGACATAGCGGGATGCGAACGGACTTCCTTCACAAACAGCCTCGAAGTGAATTGCGAGTCTAGCTCGACTTGCTCACCAAGGACATACGACTCCATTTTCATAGCAATCTTGGAACCTATTCCGGGAATCTGTCTTGTCTTGTGTGCATCCACGAAGGCGTAAATGTCGTCATCACTGAGCGCCAAAAGCGTGGTCTGGTTTCGAGGCTTGTTTCGCGCACCAACGAGTTTACTCAACAACTTGTTTGTTGATATACCGCAGGTGGATGTATATCCAAAATCGGATTCAATCTTGAGTCGCAGATACTGTGCGAGATGAGATCCCAATAGTAATCTCAAGTACGTCTTGTTGTCCAGAGGCGCCTCGTCTGGGACAGGCCCTTCAATGCAACCAGCGACATTTGTCAAATCACACAGGAAGCCAGCCTCTGGATCTGTTTTGAACAAGAAAAAGAAAGACGTCGACAAAGAGTTGGCATTCAGGCACTCAATATTGTAGTCTACGATGTCTGTGACATCTGCAATGTATGTGAGCGCAGGATTAAGATCAGAATAGGTGTCTTTGCCGGCTTACCCATGAAGACCTCGTCCAAACCTAGCCGTTCGGCTTTGTCATTCCACGAAAATGAGCGAAGGAAATTGAACAGAACTTTGCTCACGTGCCGAAAAGGGGTGAGGTCCTCGCCGTCGACAAGGACCAAGTCCTTGCATAGTTTTCGGGCCTCTGAGATAAGCATGAGCTTCTTTGCCCCATGGCGGCGGGCGTTGTAGTTACAGGTCGCGAGAATGTTCTTTTGTTTCACACCCAAAGGCTTGGTCTTGAGAGTGGGGTCTCTATTCTCAAAGACTTGGGCGTAGAAGCAATCATAGTCCTGGACAGGTATCGGTCAGCGACGGAGCGACGGAGCGACGGCCACGGTGCACAAGCAAGCAAGCATGCGCAATGAGCGCGAGCATGAGGCTAGAGACGCACAAACTGGAGAATGACGGATTCGTGTTTCTGTCTGGGTGCACGTTTCGCTTGCTTATCCATAAGACCAGCAATCAGTTCCTCCCGGTGTCTTGGAATCATGCCTCATTCGGAACAACGGCGCGCACAGGCATGGACGTGAGGATGGTTATGAAGACCAGAAAGACCTGGATGCGCGAATCGCGAGGTCAAGGGTTGCGGCTGACAAATGACGTTGGTGGAGAGTAGAGAGGCCAGGATCCCAGGATCCTAGGAATCCAGGATAACGAACGTTGTTAGCTCGTGGCCCAAAAATCAACCCTTCAAAGACTGGCTGCAGCTCTATGAGAAACTAAGCAAACTTGTTTCAATATTTCACGGCATCACATAGTCGCAATAGGGGGCTTGAGCTGCGCTTTTCCCTTTGGATCGCTCAACAAAGGAATCTTGGCTGATAATCGAGGGTCTGAATTGCTCGCTTAGCACTTCTCATGTGCCACGAGCCACGAGCCGGTCAATCCGAGCGAAGCGCAGTCATCTGAATGAATGCGGTGCACCCGTCGCAAGATGAGACTATCGTGCCAAAGAATTAGCCGCGCGCGCTAGCCACGTTGAGACTCGGTCACGCAAGCCTCCTGCCGAAAGCCCTGTTGACAGTAGGAGACTGGCGATGGCCACAGACGGATTCAACGCCCGATATCCCACCTCTTAGCGCTCTACAAGAAGCAATTGTCCGATGCCAGCATCATCGTCGTGGCTACCGACAGTCATGTTATGTAGACCGTCCTACGGATGGTGTCGGCAGTGAAAAAGGATGAATAGCCTGAGGATTTCGGGGCTGATGATGATGCTCGTCAGCCAGGACATGTACACCGTCTCTCATCTTCAACGACGCATTGCGAAATCGCTACATGGACTCATGGAGTGCTGCCATCTTACCCCGCCTGCAAGCCCAAGACAGGCCACATCCCTGATGCTCTTCCTGTATGATTGGTGAGCCAACCTGACGATCTTGCGCCTCGCCAGGGGTCAGGCGCTTATGTGCTGCCTCGTCCAGCACCATGACCAACCACATCAGCTTCTTTCGATTTCATATAGTTTCTGAGAACCGCGATGGACTAGGTTTTGTTTGTGTGGAGCTTCTGACGGGCATTGTCACCCTTTGTGTCATTCTCCGATGGATTATAATGCTCGCGTCTAAAACCCTGCGAGCATCGACCGTCCACATGCGATTGATTGTTGGGCGCTTGTTGCAACGGATAATGTCAGTCAGATTGGGCTGGGTCTATTGACTCTGTTCATACCCGCGGGCCGCAACTGGTGCTGTATATATCCATCCCGCGCCCTGTGTCTTGCATTTTGTTAGTTCTTCGAATATTTCTCCTTTCTCTTTTTCGACCACTTTCCTCTCATTGTTCATCCTGGTTCTCTCCTGCATCTTGTCGCCAGGTATGGCTTCAACGCAGAACGTAAATACGCCGAAAAGGCCGCGGCTTTCATTACAGATCAAGACAGCATGCAACCCACCATCCAAGGGCTTGAGGGGTCAGCCTGTCAATCCCAGTGATCCAA
Organism: Atkinsonella hypoxylon; assembly: GCA_000729835.1. Lineage (NCBI taxonomy): Eukaryota > Fungi > Ascomycota > Sordariomycetes > Hypocreales > Clavicipitaceae > Atkinsonella > Atkinsonella hypoxylon. The sequence goes on along the minus strand of JFHB01000024.1, from coordinate 90,742 downwards.
CAACCTTCAACACCATGTCCAATATATACGTCACTGCTATTGAACGCTCGTCTGCCGTTCTGCAGTCCGAGCCCCTCACGGCCATCAACACCCTTTCGAATTTCAGTCTACAGTCGCCCGTCGAGAAAGCCAGTCCAAGGCCTAAGATTATGACACCCTCTGTTCCGACATATTCAGAGACGCCTGTGATCGCCCAGCCCATCTCACCACAGCAAATAAAGGTTGTGTATCCAAGCACAATGACTGCCACGCCGCCATTGTCAGCCAGAGCAGTTGACGACTCATCCATTGTCTTCACATTTTCATCCGCGGATACATTGTCGCCTGTCAACAGTCGGTCCGTCGGTCCGCCGGTAGACGATTATACACCGCGTCGGCGTAAGGGGTCCTTTCCATTCCCGAGCCGTCCCGATCATATGCCCTATAATCATCCCCGGAGTCTTCACAGCATCCTCCGAAACTCTCCTTTGCCCCCAAGAACAGCCACTCCTCCTCTCTTGCCGAGACGTCAATCATTCCGACTTCAGGAAAAGACAGCGAAGAAGGTGGAGTACGATAGCCCGTTGGAGCAGGAGATCACTACGTTCAAATATACAAGGTCTCACAACGACCTGTTAGCCGAGGACGGCTCGCCACTGTCCCCTCCCAATGCACTCGCAGTCAATGAGTCCCAGACAGTCATAGACATGGCTTTGGCCTATGCAACCAACGGAATCGACGACGGCGACCAAACACCAAGACCCTATGAGGATATGAGACGCAGGATGGCTGGGCTTGGTGCCGGCTCGCCCGTTTCACCCAGCCCATCATCTACCCACCGCAAGCGGAAACGGCCGGAGAAGAAGCGCCGTTGGGCCTGGACAATCGCACAGGAAGAAGACGGTGAGGATGTCGGTGGCGCCATCGCCACTCTGCGCGCCCAAATGGCGAAGCAAGCCAAAACACGCCAGCAGCACTCTCTAGCCATGGAGATGGAACCGCCCAAGGCCACAGAATACGAAGAACTACCCATGCCTAGCATCGGGCGCTCAAGCTCATGCACCGAGCTGTCAGAGGAAGACATGTCCGACACGTACAGTACCACAGAAGCAGAAGCCAAAACACCCACTGCTCCTAGCGGTGCAGAGCAGCGCAAGAGAGATACGCCTATCCCAGAACTTGCAAGGAGCGACAATCCAGACATGACACAAAATGCAATGGAGTGCGGCGCATAGAGCTGCAGAATTGTCATATCAATGTACGAAACACGAGTGAGTGAGTGAATGAATGAATAAGGGAGCATGGGGTTCGGGGTGTTATTTTGTTTTGTTACCAGTGTTCGAGGATCTTTAAGACAGCGGCATGCGTGCTCTTATTTTTATTTTATTTCTATTCTAGCATTGGCGTGGTAGAGCATTACTCACGTTTACGTCGAGGGTGCATGGTGTGCCTATCATGTAGCATTGCGGCAACATGTTGATATCAACCAGGTTGAAAATGAAATGAATCAGGACTCCTCCAGTTTGATTGCATCACACCGCTCCAAGCAAAGTACCGCAGCACAGAGGACCTCAACCACTCAGAAAGACGTACCATGAATAGTCAGTCCTTGCTTTCATCCAAATTTCAACAAATGCAAAATCGTATCAGTCTAATTAGGATTTTACACTCTGCTGCTGGTGGTAATACAGCTCCTCAGCTAACTTGATGCACGACATATTCGCACCAAGTTTGTTAATCGTCTCCATCCACTCATCGTACTCATCCGAGTCAAAGACAATCCCACCTCCTATCCACGTCAAAATTAGCAACAGATATCATGATGTTGTAAAAAATCAAAAATAAAGGATTAAAAAAACCAATAAAACAATAAAACACACAAAATCTGCATACGAACCTGCCTGCAAGTACACGACGCCCTTCTTCACCATCATGGTCCGCAAGGCAATGCACGTGTCCATGGCCCCCTCGACAGGCTCCCCGTCCTCGCCCTCGCTCCCATACCCAAAGTAGCCCACCGCGCCGGCGTAAACGCCCCTCTTCTCCCCCTCCAGCTCGGCAATCAGCTCAATGGCCCGCACCTTGGGGGCGCCCGACACAGTGCCAGCAGGGAAGACGGAGCGGAAGGCATCGAAGCGGGTCTTGTCGGGCCTCAGCACGCCCGACACCTGGGACACGAGGTGCTGGACGTGGCTGAACTTCTCGACGACCATGAGGCGGTCTACGCGGACGGTAAAGGGGTCGCCGACGCGGTTGATGTCGTTGCGCGCGAGGTCGACAAGCATGACGTGCTCGGCGCGGTCCTTGAGCGAGGCACTCAGCTCGTCGGCGAGACGCTGGTCCTCCTCGGCCGTCTTGCCGCGCTTGACGGTGCCGGCGATGGGGTGCGTGATGACGCGGCCGGCCTCGGACTTGACGAGCAGCTCGGGCGATGCGCCGACAATCTGGAAGTCCTTGCAGTCGATGTAAAAGAGGTACGGGGAGGGGTTGACCGTGCGGAGGTGTCGGTAGAGGTTGAACGGGTGCAGGCTCGTGGGCCGGGCGAAGCGCTGCGAGGGCACGCATTGGAAGATGTCGCCCCTGACGATGTGGCTTTTCAGCCGGGTGACGTAGGCTTCGTAGCCCTTCTGGCCAATGTTGGAGACGGCTTCGTGGCCGAGCTGGATGGGCCCTTGCACCGGCAGCTTGGTGTCGGTCGAGTTGAGTACGTCGACGAGCCGGTCGATGGTGGCACTAGCCCTCTCGTACGCATCCTGCAGGCCCGTCGTCGTGCCGTCCTCCGGAACAGCAACATAGCTCACAACCTTGATGATGCCGTAAAACCGATCAAAGGCAACAATCGTGTCAAACAGCATAAACAGCGACTCCGGAATCTGCAACACGTCCCGCATCGGCCGCGCCGTCTTGGGCTCAAAGTACCGCACGCAGTCATAGCCCACGTAGCCTATCGCGCCGCCCGTCAGCGGAGGCAACTGCAAGCCCGGCACATGGGCAACCACATGCTTTGCCAGCTCCTCCTCGAGCGCAGGCAGAGGATCGGCCTCAGGTCCGTACCCCGGCCCCGTGGCGAGGGTCTTGCGAGGCCCGGCGCCGACGAAGCTGTACCGGCCCACCTGCTCTGTGGCAGCCGATTCGAAGAGGAACGAGTATTCCGACGAGGAGGCAGCGGAGATCTTGAGGTATGCGGCGCACGGGGTGATGAGGTCGGAGGAGATCTGGCGGTATATCGGCACGAGGGTCGGCTTCTTGCCTGGGCCGGTATGAGGTTTGGCAATGACGGACCGTACGGTGTCGAACGAGGGAACGATGGCCTGCTGTTTGTTGTTCGATGCGCAGCGTCAGTCTCTGTGTCCATTCGAACCGGCAGGCAGCTTGATTGGAATTTTGGATCTTTGGACCTTTGCGTCCCGACGGTGGAACTTACCGAGCCCGCCATTGTGAGGCCGTTGCTTCGTTGAAGAAAAGGGAGCGGGGGGGGATGAATGAAGCGGTTCGAAAGAAATGCGGTGAGTCACGACAGAAATAAAATGCCCATCGCCAGTTTATTATCGGGTGGAGGGGCAGCGCGGCGTGCGCACCCCCGAGCTCAGTGAAACCGGGAGGGAGGGGGGAGGGGGGAGGGGGGTTCGTGGAATTTTTTCCACCCCATTGGCAGGAAAGACCCAGGGAATTGCCGGCAAGGACCACGGCACGTACATACTGATGCACGGCCCCACTTGTTTCTGCGTGCGCGGGGTGCAAGCTTGTTTCAGTTTATACCTGGGTGCCTAGACCAGGTACGTGTATGCAATTGATACCATCCCTGACTATTCCGTAGCTAGCTACCTACCTAGGTAGGTAGTCAAATGTTGTATGGTACACAAGGACCCTGGTGAAATACATGGCGTAGAACTGGTCTCTAATTGGCTCTCTTCATCCTTATCAAGTAGATTTGTAAAAACCATTCGAGCGTTAATCGTTAGGTTGCCCCAATGAGTAAGAGTCCCTCGCGATTCATGATTGTGCGTGTGATTGTTTGGACAGCTGTGTCCCACGAATTTCGGAATCTGAATTCGGCAAGACCCCGAAATCACTCGACCATTTTTGGCATAGCTCGTCATTCATTTCCTTGAGAAGACTGCAAGACCGTAAGATAACACATGACTGTGTTCATGCAGTTGCGCACGGATAGGCGCGTCAATGAGCCTGGAGATGCGACCCTTCCCGTTGGAGAATCATCCTTCACCCGCCAGACTCTCTGTTGGACGTCCATCGGATGCAGAAATTTCCCAAATCAGCAAGTAAAACCCATGGCCTATTGGCACCGACGTTAAGGAACCAATGCTTTTGCTAGCCATCCATTATAACCCGCCGCTGCCCCAGGTCCAGGCACTATACGGATCATTGGGGACAAGGTTGAACAACACTGTACGAGTTACGTTAGAGACCAATCATATACGCAAGGTTTCATGTGCACCTTATGGGAAGGAAGCATCGACGTACTTTGTCCAAATGTGCCAATGGCTTCGTCTAGTTGCGAATCAACCTGGTTGCTGTGCTCGGAATAGTAGTATCCCGTGGCAGGCACTCTGAAATCCGACAACGAAGAATAATTGCCATCAAATATATTACTTGCAGGCGCTGCCATCAGATCAATGTCTTCGGTACCTTCTGTGCCATGGCGCGGCATGGCTGGACTGGCTTGCTCGTCTGGTCCCAGTCCGGATCGCTCTGAAGAGATGGGGAAATGTGTTTGAGGAGTTCTTGGTAAACTCTGAGCCGAAAATTCATGGATATTTCTATTTCCCATTTCTTTCTCGTAAAGCTTGGGGAGCTGGACGGGGGGTGATCTGTGTGGTAAAGCTGACTGTCCATAGGGCATGGAAGATTGATTCCGCCGCGTTTCTTCCGTGGCAGCCTCGTCCAGTTGAAGCTCCTGCTGTAGTCCATTGTCAACTTCCTTTTGGAGACTTTGTTTCAGCAGTCCGGTCAGAAGCTGCTCGGTGTGAGCGGCGATAGGGCTGACATGTTTCATGGCGCGGCTGGCACGAATGATCCGCAAAGTACCAGCCTTGGCCTCATGGGCAATGGTGCTCAACGGCCAGGTAGTTGGTGGGATGCAAAGAATGACACCGGCTGTGAAGAAGTTCATCAATAGGAACGACATGCCGAACTGGCTCTCGAGCTGGGATACGGGTACGTGAGACATGTGGAGAGCGGCAGTGACGGATACACGGAGCGATTCGGCAACCTCTTCGAGTGACTGACGCGGCATCGCCTGTCGCGAACTTGCTGCAACCCGATATTCCAACAGGGGTCGATGGACAAAGATGAGTGCGCTTGTAAAAGTTAAGCGAAGGCCAAGGATCTGGAGTGACAAATGTTGCCGGTCCCGCTGTTCTCGAGGGGAGAGATTCTCGACCATGGCCAACTCATGCAGAACGGCCTCTTGGGCATCTGGATCGCAGTTAAAAATTGGAGGCAGGTTCTCGCGCCAGGTATACAACATGGCGCGCACGTCTTGCACGGTCCGCACCAATGAGTTCAAATCATCTGGTGAGATGGGACTCTGCAGTCGCAATACTCGGAAGCGGTTAAGCGCTTGACGTATTATCTCGTAGATGCGGTATTTGAGAACATGGAATGTCTGCAACGTCACAGCTTGGGACGAGGAGCCAGTCAAGTTAGGAGCGAGCAGGCGATGTCTGGACAAGACTGGTCCAAAATGCAAATCGTCTAGATCCTCAAGTGGGTGTACATAGGCGAAAGCAGCGTCCAGCGAAGCGGGTCGTCCATAGATCATGGCCGCAAAGGTATCGGAAATTGTAAGATGATTCCAGTTTCGACGACGGACTTGGGCTATGATGCGATCAGACTCCTTCCCGCTGTCCTTGTCGTTGTCACTGTCACAATGCAGAGAAAGGGCGTAAGCAGTTCGAACGGCCATGCCCAGAATGCTCCAGGCAAGAGTTGGAGATGCATGAAAAATATAGTATGCACCAAGCAGACTGCAAACTTGGACTGTTTCGATGCAGCAGTCGTCGAGCAGATCCAACAGATGAAATCGAACCTCTGTAATTAAAGATGCAAGAAGTGAGTCGGCTTTGAGTCCTGCCTGAGCGAGTATTGCTTGACCTGCCCATGAAGGATCGCGAGCAGCACCTTGGAGCCCAACAGCCGACGTCATTAGTAGTAAAAGAACAGCGCCGAGCTCGCCTTGTTCCCACGATGTTCTGGAAATGATATTTCGAGCCGTTCGCCTGAAATATGGTTCGTGCAGGATGACGATGAACCAGTGCATCCTGTCAAAGTATGCATCGACAAGTGCGTCCAGCACCGCGGGCGGAGGGCAATTCATGGTCACCAGAGACCATGGTTGGCCAGAATTGGCGCCACTCGAGAAGCGCTTCAATCTTCCGGCCTGGCCGGGAATGCTAGTGATATCGCTTGGGTGAGGCGCCGCCGAATCGCCAAAGATACTAGCGGCAAATCGAACAGCAGAGCTATTAGCACCATAATGTTGCCGATCAGATGCGGTCCCGTGAGAGACTGGCGAGGCAGCAATCGAATGAAACGTTTCTGTGGGCGAGTGAGACTGAGCTTTCGGGCTCGGCTGCTTCGAGACATATTGACCGTCCTGTATCACAGCAGGGTCCGGCGCGGAGGCGGTGCTGGCCTGCCGTTTCGTCGTTCTTTTTCTCGAAGCTTTCTTCCCACTGGGATTGTTGGGCTCCCGGGGCTCACATCGCATGCCTGACCGACGGCAGAGCGTACACGGTCGAATGGCATCACACTACCCATTCAATAAGCATGACGTAGCCGGCTTGATGGCGACTCGAATCCGTGAGTCGCAACTCGTTGAGCGGAGCCTACCTTCAGCTTTTGTTTTCTACATCTTACACAAGCGGTCACCACTCGCGTTGGCTGATGGACTTCAATTGGAGTCTCCGTCGGAGACATGACAAAGCGAATGGTAAGATTAGCCAGCGGACGCTTGCTAACGTTACAATGCAATCCGGCGGAGGAAGAAGGAGAAACAAAATCTGATTGATGAGAAATCTAACGTGACGACTTTGACGAGACCCGCATCGGAAACGAACCCATAAGAAGCCTTAGGGCGACAGAAGCTGCATGCAGAGAGGGATTAAGAGGATGAGGAGGGGGTGGGGATGGAAAAAGGTCAAGATCAAGATGTTCCACCGGAGGTGGGCGAAGGCGACGGGTGGCTGCACTGCTCACTTCCTGGAAAAAGCAGGGGCAGCAGCAGTCTAGGAAGCCAGCAAAACTCCTGCCAATTTTACGGATACTCTTTTACCGCGTAACTAACTACTCCGTAACGAGCGCTGAATTCGGCATGGAAGGCACGCGTGGTTAAAGCCGGGGAAGCCGCTACTGCCGTTGTGCTTGCCTAGTTAGGCAATCTACACAACGTTCCGAGGTGCTGTTTGGTGCGCCACGTATCCGGGCACATTAGGTACCTACATAGTACAATCACATTCATTGATTCCTCATCTCTGCAGAGGGTATACACTGTGTATTTTCATCTCTCAACGTGGCTCGGACCAGATCAGTGCGCCCCAAAACGCCATGCCATTGAATCGAAGACCCTCTACTCCGTACGCATGGTGGGTTTAAGCAGAAGGACACAAAATTTTGCTTGACCAAGCTGTTGCTGGTCCATGTCTCACCTCTCCTTCAGTTCACAGCTGCCCAGTCTCATGATCAGATCAGACAATATCATCCATGCGCTTGAAATAAGTCCGAGTGCCACCACACACCCGTCCATATTTGAAACCACCATCTCTGCCTGACGTTGCCCCACTTTCGCTGACGTCGTTTCCCGTCACGTCACGACAACAAGAAACAAATTGTACAACCCCAGCATCGATCGACCCTTCCAAGGTCAAAAGACCCATGAATGTCTAGACTTAGCATTCCTTGTCTACAAAATTCAGGCCTCTCTGTCAGCTCACGTCGACTACCCCGCACCCACGAGCTCTCGTCCAGGCGCGACTCCAATCGGCGATCCATCTTGCAGCTTCCCATACGACGACGACCCTTCGTTCCTCACATCCTCTTCACATTTCACGCAACCCACACCGTTTCCCATCCCGCAGGGCGCGTCAGCAATCTGTCCTTCAGAAGCAGAATGGCCAGTGACGAAGATTACATGTCGTTTCTGGACAAGGCCAACCAGGACCTGGGCGACGGCCAGGCACTCGCAAAGAAGCAGGAGGCACGAGGCAAAGCTGTTTTCAAGGCCACGGATGCAGGAATGCAAGCCCCCGAGGTGATAAAGAAGGCGTGCCAGGATGCGGTATACGTGACGGATGCAGATGAGCCGTTTGAGGAAGTCTCGCTGAAGTGGGATGGAGACAGGCTACCAGATGAAAGTATGTTTATTCATATTTGAATGCAAGACCCCCAGCATCATATCATATACTAATATTCTGGTGTACAACAGCTGAGTTTGCAAAGCTCATCCAACACTGGGACGCCGAATCTGCCGACATCGACATCATGGACCCTGTCGATTGGGACCCGCGTGGCCAGTACACCAAGGTCATTGAAGCTGTGAGAGAGGCCACCAGGGGCAACGACGTGAGGGTGTATCGTGTTGTGAGGGACAAGACGAGGTCCGAGTACTGGCTTGTGTCGCGCGAGGAAGGCCGCATAGTTGGTGTCAAGGCTCTCGGCGTGGAGAGTTGAAGGAAGCTTCGGTCACAACCAGTACTTACACTTCAAAACAGTAAATGCTCATGTGCTATTGATTTTCGAATGACTTCCATGCGCAGAGCTATCAAGCTGGTCCAGCTTCGAGCGATTTTGTATTCACATACCGTATATCTCCAGCCTGTTCCATGAAGGTTGGTCTAAATCATTGCTCGGTGTGCCAACTTTTATCCAAGTAGCTACCCCCGCATGTAATGATTATTTTCCAAAAGTACTTTTCGGCGAAAGGAAGGAAATGACTGCTTGCGATTCAGCGGTGACGATCACGAACCCACTTCGACAGAAGTACTCCTGCAATTCCATCTTTGCTAAACTGATCAAGCATAATAAAAATAAATCCGACAGTGTTTGATAACACACTCATCACTTCGTCACTAAGCACAACCAGCTTGGCGTCTAGTAATCTGACATACAGCGCTCCACCACAAGACACTACTACAGCCCACAACGAGCGCCGCGCCCTTGCAACGATCAATCAGTGTACAAAGATTACTCGAGAATTGGAGGAAGGTGGGCTGTAATGATGTAGATTCCGGCCGCAGGCTCCCGGGAAAGTTGTAGCAGACAGGTTGTAAGCCAGCAATGGATGACGATTTGAATGCCCGTCCGTGGGCCTCAAAGTCGGGACAGAATGGGGCTTGCAATTAGAGTGCGTGGGCAGAGAGCACACAGCCGCGCAAATCTATTGACTTGCAGACGCAAGGACAGCTTTGTCTCTTCTGAAACGGCGATCCAATTCCAATACATGATACTGTATTCTAGAACAGGTCACCATGCACCCCTTCTACGACATCTCAAGCCAAGCACGTAAGTCTATATCAAGAACATGAAAAACATAATCGTTCGTCATTGGGAATCTCGTTACGATTTTTCATACATCCATCTAAGAAACCTAGGCTTTTCCCTACGGAAATTTCTTCCCATTGCGGAAAAGCCACTGCCCCAGCCTAGAGCAGAGGATGTTTTCCTCTCTGCTTTTCACAAAAAGAAAAAAAAAAGAAAATTCCAAAAACCCTCGGGACACCGGATGCAGTAAGATAGCTGGGCCATGACATACAAGAGACTAACAAGGATAACAAGGCTTTCGTTTCGTGTGTCAATTGCACATTCATGCGGAAGCCAGGTCCTTCTTGAGGGTACCCTGGTACTGCTTCTTCTCGGCGGGGGTCTGGAAAGCACCGTGACCGAACTCGGATGAGGTGTCGATCCATTTGAGGTTGATCTTCTCGAGGGCACGGCGGGAGGTATGGGTGAACATGGACTTGCGGAGAGTCATGACACGCTTCTTGACACCAGGGACGGAGCCCTTGAGCATGACGAAGTCGTTGTTGATCTCACCGTAGCGGACGAAACCACCCATGCTAAAAAAAAGAGAGAAAAAAAAAAGTTAGCAAGATTCTCAACAATGACTATTCTTTTGAGTGCAAGAATTGTTTTGCAACTTACGGGGTAATCTTCTTCTTGGTGATATCAATCTCAGTGGAGGCGTTATCCTCAGCGTCACCCTTGCCAATGCGGTAGATCTTGTGGTTGACTGAGGTACGGTGGTGGTAGCCCATCTGACCGGCACGAGCAACAGTCCACTGGACGTGGGAAGGATGCCAAGCACCGATACAAGCAACCTTTCGCAGACCCTTGTGCGTCTTGCGAGGAAGCTTCTTGGTGCCCCATCGGGCAGTAACACCGTTGTATCCGTGACCCTTGGTGACGGCAATGACATCAATCATCTCGTCCTGCTCGAAGATGGTATCCACAGAGACGGGCTTCTCAAAGAGGTCCTGGCCATAAGCGACCTTGTCGGCGATGGAACCGCCATTGATCTGAATCTCCATGAGGTGGGCCTTCTTCTGCTTGAGAGGAGTCTTGCGGATCTGGGTGTGAGCGAGAACACGCACAACGGTGCAGTACTTCTTGATGCGCTCGAGCTCGCGGGCAATGCTTGCGCCCTTGTTCTCAGAGTGCTTCTTGGCGTACTTGGTGAAAGCCTTCTTCTTGCTCTTGTACCAATTCTTGTAGAAGCGACGCTTGACCTCATCGGACAAGTGCTCGGCCCATACGGTGGTAAGAGATCGGAGACCACGGGGAGTCTCGATGTAACCAACAAGACCAACAACGATCATCTAAAAAAATTTGATGTTAGCCATAAGCAACGTTCTTCTAGTGCTGCCCGCGTTACCAAGGTAGACGCAAAGGCCGAGTAGAAGGATTGAAGCCAAGCGGGCTGGGTTGTTCGTACAGGTGGTGTATCGACGACAGTAACAGCCTCCACGACTTCCTTCTTGTTGGCTTTGGCGCCAGGTCGGTCGAGGTCACGAACGATCGTTGTCATACCGGCCTTATAGCCCATCGCGGCCGTCAGGTGGACGGGCTTCTTGGGGTCATCCTTGGGGAAGCTAAGAAGCAGAGCCCATCGTTAGCCAAGGAAAACAAAAATTTCTTTCAATCAGGGGGAAATAGAAATTATTCTATATTAGAACGACAAGTCGCAAATGATTTGTCAACGTCAGAAGCACTTACGACTTAACCTTGCCACGATGGCGGGCGGCACGCTTCCTCGGCAAGAAAGCCAGGGAGCCATGTCGGGGAGCCTCGAACTTGCGGTGCTGTTTCACCAGATATCAATTAGCTTTTTATTCTCAATCTTCATCGACACGATGCAGAAAAAAAAAGCAATGCCATTGTGCGTACACTCATTTTGGCGGGCTGGGTGAGTTGGAGTTAGTAGAGAAAGTTGACGAAGCCTGCGTAGTGAGCGGGAAAAGTCAAGTATACTGAACCACAGAAATCCACATACTGCGCGCTCGATGTCCCCGGTAGGGTTTGACCAGAAAGTTGTGGGCGAAATTTTAAGCGAGTCAGAATTTTGTGGGGCTCACGTCTTTTTTTTTTTTTTACTTTATTTTATAACTGACTTCTTGGTGGTGTGTAAGTGTGGTCTGTGCGTCAATTTAGCTAGTCCTGATTCTGTAATTTTTGCCGCCGTCCGATCATTCACGTGATTGTTATTTGCTTGTGCTTCCAACCCTATCTACACAACCTAGGTAGGTATTACGGATCAACAATGCCACGTACCATAACGAATTACAATTTAAAAAGAAAGAAAAAAAATCTACTCACACATCGAGCAAAGGTATTAATTCTAAGCAATAAACTCCATTTTTTAATACAGGTACTACCCTGAGTTCTTGACCTGAAAAGCTGCTTCTTACTAGGGGGATATCAACTGCTACTGAATTTGATAGCCAAAAAGAAATTACAAAATGAGAAAAAAAAAAAAAAAACACAACACAGAGGTCATGTGACCCATTGCACCAGCCGTTGTAGTTCAAACCCCGGCCATTCCAAGCTTCCTTCCCTAGACAAATGAAATGATCCGGTTCATGATGCCCGGTGGTATACATGTATAATAGTAAAAAGATAGGGGAGCAAAAAGCACCAGACGTTTAACACCAAAGATTATCTGCTGCATTACTCCCGGAAGACTCATCAGCACTCCAGGATGCAAGTTCCATTTCCCATTCCAACGCCAACACCTACTCGGATTTGGTAGCGGATGCACCATTAACTGCTGCAGCCGTTGGCGAGTTCGTCTTGACGTCAACAGATCCTGATGCAGATGCCGTTCCATTGGCAACAGCCACAGGTTTCTTTTCATCCTCCGGACTATCGTCATAATCTTCATCAACGTCCATCTGCCTGGCAGCCCGCTCGGGTTCTGACGCTGCTGGGATTGCTGCAGCCAAGGAGCCTTGAGCGGAAGCAGGTCGCTCCTCCTTCGATGTCGAACCGGTCTGCGGCTTCTCGCTAGATGGAGCGCTGGTCGTCTGCATAGGTGGCAGCTGGTTGGAGCCTGCAGAATGGCTCTGGGGATGATGAGCGGCCTCAGAAGGGTGATAATTGTCATTTTGAAGACGAGGCTCTTCCTTTTTAGGCTCGTCGGAGCGTCGTTGCTCATCCGCGCGACGGGCTTCTCCGGAGTTGCGGCGATATCCGTCGCGAGGAGGAGTTGAGGGGCGGCGGTGTCTTCTATCATCTAAGTGAACGCGATTTTCTTCATTGGCTTGTTTCTTGACCGCCGACTCCTCCTCCCACTCACGCATGCGCTTCGGGCCAACCGATGAAGGACGGCTATCAGGACGTTGAGCAGCTGGGTCAGCAGCACCTGCGGGAGGAGCGGGTCCGTGATCAGAGGCGCCGGGATGGGGTGGAGGTCCCTCCTGGTGGTGGCCATAGCTAGAGGGGGGCTGATGCTGAGGGTAAACAGATTTGGGCGATGGCATGCGATTATCATGGGGTCTGATTTCCCCTCGAGGGCTGCTCGTCGGTCGGAATGGTGCCGTACCATTCGCAGGAGCATTACCGTTAGGATTGCTGGGGGGGAGAACCGATGCAGATGGAAGGGGACCTCCCCAGTTAGGGTTGGTCACTCTTCGGTCTGCCTGGTTCGGGCCCTGAGATGGAGGTGGAGGAGGCTGTCCATATTGGTGGCCGGTAGAGGCAGGTGAAGGGCCGCGTCGCGAAGGAGCTGGAGGCGCGGCACCACGGGGTTCAGAGTATCCAGGACGCATCTGCTCCGGTTGAGGGCTCGGCTGTCGCTGGGGTTGGGGGGGGGGAGGTGGTCCACGGAATTGCTCGCCGCGATTCTCATAAGGATTAGGGGGCTGAGGTGGTGGATTGACATTAGAAAGCCTACCAGCCCAGTTATCGCCAGCTCCTGCAGGACCCGAGGGAGGCCCACCAGCGGGAGGCTGTTGCGCAGAACTTCCCCATTGAGGCCCGACAGGTCCCGTAGGACCGGCAGCTTGATAGGCTTGCGGATGCACATCTGCAGGTTGTGGTGCACCTTGGGGACCACCACTGCTGCTGCCGCCAGAACGAAGAAGTTGAAGACGAGCCTTGATGTGAGGGTTGCCAGGGTCGAGCTCTGCTGCCCTTTGATAGGCATCGAGAGCGTCGGCAATTTGGTTGTTACAAGACTCGTACTATATGGCACAGAGTTAGAGACTCTCGCGCGTTCTTTTTTTCCTACAGACGGCTGACAAGGAAGTCAAAGAATGGATAGCGCAAACTTACCAGAGTGCCGAGGTCGTACCAGACTTCGGAGATATAAGGGTTGAGGCGAATGGCGCGGGAGTAGGCATCCAGAGCATCGCGATACTGGTTGATTTGATAGTACAGCACACCAATCGAGCACCAGAATGTGGGGTTTTTGCCATCACGATAAACAGCTTGCTGGTATGCTTCATATGCCTTGGGATACTTCTGCTGGGCCATGTAACAACGACCCAGGAGGTACCAGCTCTGTGCATCCTGGTTGTCTGCAAAATAAGTCATTAGTCGCTTTTGATGTTTGTTATTGTCTTGCTGCAGGACGAGCCGCATCTTACCAGCTGAAACAGATTTTTCCAGATATTGGATGGCTCGATCCTGAGTCTCATAATTATTGCTCTGTTGGTGGTGCAGCCAACCAAGCTGCTGGAGGACCTTGGCGTGGTTAGGAGAGTTGTCAAGGACCCGTTGGTATGCGGCCTTGGCGCTATCGAACTGAGAAAGGTATTAGTCATGGTATTCATGCAAGTCGCTAGGGGTTCGTGACATACATCTTTCTGTTGTTCATGAACGTGGCCAATCTGGAACCAGATATCCTCTTGCGTCAATGGTCCAGGTGGTGAATTGACAATGTATTTGAAGCACTTTTAGGATACTGTTAGCTTCACGAAGGCCACAATCCGCGGGAGAGGACACGAGACCTACATCAAGACTTTGGGGAAATTTTGATTGCTGTTTATATATTATACCCAAACGGAAGTAAATCTCGTTGGCTTTCTCAAAGTCTGGCTGGATGTGCATCACTTGCGAAAAGGCCTCCTCAGCATAGTCATAACTGCCGTAGCGATCATATAAAATTCCGATGCCATACCACAGCATGGGATCCTAAAGTGCCAGTCAGCGTAAGTAAATTCAATGTCTCTGCAGCTGAACAAGCAGAATCAACCCACCTTGGGATCTCGAAGATTCACCAGGGCCTGCTGGTAAGCGTCGTATGCCTTTTGAAGGCTTTCTGTCATGAGATAGCAGTGGCCTTAGACTGAGGTCAGTTTCGAGAATTGTGAAGCAATCCAAGAGTTGACCCACGTACCGAGATTTCCCCAGGCCTCGCCGTTGTTTGGGTCTAGCTGGACGATGGTGCGGAAGTAATCAAGGGCCTTGTCGAAAGCCTCACGTCCTTTGAGAAGCATACCAATGGCAGCCATTGCCTGCGTTGAGCTTGGGTTCGCAAGCAAAGCTCGCTCGTAGGCATGCATCGCCTCATCTGGGACGCGCAGAATTTCAGAAAAAGCGCCTGTGGAACAGTCGTTAGTCGCTCAACAATTTTCGTTCTCGAGCAAGCCATGGCATATCGGAAATGAATGAGTGCATACCAATCTGCATCCAAACGGCCTCGTTCATCGCAGCGATCTGTGGCGGCGGCGGGTAATGAGGTGGCTGCTGAGGAGGTACGGCGGCTTGGTGCTGCTGTTGCTGCTGCTGCTGCTGCATCTGCAGCATGGTCGGTGAAGGATGATGGTTTGCCATTATGACGAGGGTTGACGGCGCAAACTGAGAGCCGATGCGGCGACGACTAGTCTAGCGGCGTTTGAAGACGAGAAGTAAAGAAAGGGCCTATATGAACGGCGACAGGGCAATGCGCGCAACTCGGCAAGGCTGCCCGGGGCTTCTTTGCGCGTACGGACCTGTCGATGTTTGACAGAGTTGGAGGCCTTGATGAATCAGGAGTAGAGCCCGAAGGCGATGGGGATCTAGCGCATGGGCTGGGGTCAAACCGACGTCTCTTGGTCACAAGTCACTCAAAGGAGAGACCCAGGGCAAAAGGGACGATGGCAAGACAGCTGGGCAACCGTAGAGGAAGAGATGATGGATGTCTGGTCAAGACAGTGAGGTCGTAGATGACTAAGGGATTTCGAAATCGTCCTGATCCCGCACGACCGTATACGGATTGACGACACCTGGGTGAAGAAGGAGGAAGAAAATGGGCAAATGGGGAGAGGCTGTTGGTGGAGGAAGGACCTGCACAGCTGGCGGCCAAACTCACCTTACCCATGAGAAAGAGAGGGAACGGGCGCCCTCGCCCTAGGGCCACACCGGCGTACCGGAGCCAGGCGAGCGGGGCCACCCATGGCCACCCCATGCCCTCTCCATGCAAAGTGTCTGCATGCTGCATCTGGCACCGGCTCTGGCTGCATGGTTGTGGCTTTTTTGCTTTGGCTTTGGCTCTACAGTCTACATAGTACATTAGGTACCTAAGTACGTACCTAGGTACTGTACTGTACCTCTTCCTGTTGCTGTCTGCAAATGATTGATTACTAGGTAGGTACCTAGGCACTCTAATCAAGTCCTCGCTGTGTACGGAGTATGGCTCTTCTTGTTCTGGCCTCGGTCTGCCTGCTTTCCTGCCTGCTTTCCTGCCTGCCTCTGGCGGCTCGCTGAGGCGAATTGGCCGCACGGATCTGTACCATGTATTACGCTGCGCGATGCCGTACACTGGGTCCCGTGTATCGTGTCAATGTACGAATGTCTGCAGTTTTGTATGTGCATGCTCTATATGCACGTATCTGGCGCACTAGGGCCCTCATTTACCCTAGCAGGTAGTAGGTGCCTGAGTACCTAGGTACCCGGGTACCTTGTTGTGTGGCGGCGCCAGCGTCACTGACAGGGCAGCAGCGCACTTGGGAAATGCTTTTGGCGATGAATGAATGATACACCCATATGTTCTTGATGTGCTGGGCTCCTAAGCTCCGTATTCCATGGAGTACGTGCACACGTACGTGAGGTCAGTTTGTACATACAGTATTTCCACTAGCGGCTGGGCGCCGCACGTCGTGTACCTCGCACCAAGTTCAAACGCATTTGCACGCAAGCGCGCACGTCGCCACATCGTCCAGCGCGCACACCCCCGCACTATGTACGTACTGACGTCCTCGTGCTCCGTACACCCCCTGATATTTGGTGGGCCTGGGGTGCTCTTTCGACTACCACCTGGCCCTTCACTTCTTGGCCTGCCGCCAGCTAGTGCTCCGTTGGACCCCGAAGCTGGAAATGCTAAAACCGATTAGGGCGGATGAACAAAGCCATGACAAGGACCGGTCCAAACCAGACCAGACAACACAGGCGAGACCCTCAGTTTTCAGACAAGCAAGCCACCAGCTACCTAGGCACCTACCTACTAAAACTACCGCTGCACAATCTTCCGTCGCAGGCCACAGACTGAGAAGAGACGGCCAAGCAGGGGCTTTCCGTATGCTACCTTCCGAGGCAGGTGCCTAGTACTTGGCGTGGGACTGACAATCGAGGATCCCTTATGGATCAATCTCTGTCCTCGTTGTATTCGTTACCCGGCCAGTTGTGCCTTTTAAACAGTGGCACAGCCAAGATGGCGCAATGAAGTACCAAGGTACGAAGTACTGATGTCTCCAACAAGCTTTCAAGCCACCCTTAGCCACGCTCGCCATCGTACCATGACACTGCTGCCCTGGCTGCGGCTCATAGTGGGCCAGCTCGTCACTCTAGGCGGGACATTGCAGATTGATGCTCGTGCAACAAACAGTAGGTGATGCTTGTTACCGACACTCGCCAGTGGGGGGGGAAGACAACCTTCCAGGCTATGCACTCAATGGCTGACCCACGCCGACACTTTCAAACATCTTGTTCGAAAACGTCAAACAATAGTCCTCACCTATCCTGCCCCGGATTCTTTTTTTTGTCATCATAGAGCGCGGCTATGGCATATCAAGATGAGAGGTTGCGGGCTTTATCCGTCCCAAAGCAAGAATGTTCGTAGCCAAGGAAATATGTCGGCAAGAGAATGAAGTCATTTATGAGCTTCGGTTCAGCACTTCGGTTCCACAGTAAGAATATGTGCATCGCGATCCTTTTACCTGCGCAAAAGCACCGCCCGGGTCACGTATCCGTTTGTACGCAATCAGATTTAGCGTGGTTGAGAGGTACTTCGATTTATTACGTGCGAATCTCACCATGACTAAGTCCCAGCGAATTCCGGATGTACTAGCCATTTGGGGTCCATGGAGATGCCTTAGTGTATGAGAGATGAGTTGGATCACGTGACCTATTTGGTGTCTCACGCCGCTTCAGCACAAACATGGCAAAAGCATTGATGAGAAATGCGCCCAACAAGACCATACTGCGGTAGTACACCAGCCAAAACTTAATTTGATCGTCAGAGGAACGCAGATGGCTTTGCAGACATAGAAAGTAAAATCAGTCTGTTGTCTCGCATGATGCACTAGACACATCATCCTCCGCGGACCGGGCTGTATTCATTTTGTAGCGAAAATTCGCTGGCCGTGGCCACGCCACCAAGTAATCTCCGGTTAGAAACCCCATATACCGACCGGGTGACACATCATTAGTTAGCCCATGTCGAAACTTGCCCCATCATCAATCGCTGTGGCTTGAAACTCGGCGATCCACGATGGTGGCTTTAGTGTCGCACGCCGTACGAAAAGAGAGGGGGGCAAAACTCGACACATCTCAGAAGGCCCCGAAACAGGAGAAGAATAGACATAAACAAATTGGCCCATCTCAGCTTACGAGCTTTCAAAATCACCTTCAGAAGCTTTGAACCATTATGAAATGAAACGTAGAATGGAGAACGAGGAAAAGTTCGAGCTATAATGAGGAGGCGGACAGCCACACCCACAAAAATGTTTTTTTTTGAGGCGGTGCGAAGAGTTAAAACTGTATGAGGGATGAGATAAACGTGCTCTCCGCTGATGTCACTCGGCGCTCCATGGCAACGCGCACTAGCTGTTGCACCACGTGCATATGCAGAGGGGCAATCGCGATGATAGGTCGAGTGCGGGTAGAAGGCCAAGCTTCTTCTCTGCTGGTCAAAGTCTTAAATTTCTTGGCTCATCTCTCTTAATTCAAGCCAATCAAATAAATCCATCGTCCTTTCAGGCACCCGTAGATAGAGAGGGTCATGAACAAACGTCTCGATCTGATGGAACTTGTATTGCGCCAGTCACGTGACATAGGGCCCCGCGTACATTAGTCAAATGCTGCAATATTAAAATACCTACATGATATGGCGTCACTCCAAGCTCCAAATGTTAAGCTTTTTTCGTTCATACCGGACTGTGGTGTGGAGTTTATTTTTTTGTCGTTCGTTGCAGGACAGACATGAGAACGCGGGTCTGTGATGGGTTCTTTAGCATCGTGCAAGATCTTCTGCGATGCGCACCAATGGTCATTGTCGTTCATCTTTGTTCTTTGTGAGAAAGATAATGTAGTGTACGACTGCCGAGACGGCATTTGAAATTTGCACTCGTTGTTCCATGACGGGTGACGAAGCGATAGTTCCAGTATACACGAAAGTGATACATTCATTGTATGTCAAGAAGCTAAGCCAGCTGGGGCCCGAAGCGAGCAGAGTGATATTTTGAGGAATAATTAATAGCTGCCAGCTTTGTACGTCTATGATGCCCGTCTATTTTGGCCCGAGCTGCAAATCAGAAAATTCCTCACGAACAGGGCAGCCCTCCAGGAAGCCCTAGCCGCATGCTGCACGGGCACAATTCCCGTTTGCTATACATACTCTAGGTGGCTAGTTTCAAGCCCGGAAGGTGCAGCATGGCCAACTAGCGCAGGAGGGTGCCCCACTTCTAACAGCCAGCTGGCATCAAGGCTGCTTCTGCCTTGGCCGACGGAAGATTCCGTACGCGGCCGTTCTTTGTCCTGTTCGTTTGATGATACGCGGGCGTCGTCCATAAATCGCGCTTTAATTCAGCCATGTTGGAATGACGATGTCTCGATGTTATGGAACTTTGAAAATGATGATTTTTATCATGGCTTTCCAGGCCTCTGAAGAAACGCATTGAGCGACAGGCCGAATAGGGCGACAAAGTAATGGCGAGGTGGGAAGGACTGGCGAGTCGAGCCATCATCGTCTGCTCTTTGGGCCCGTTTCCTTGTGTCCAATGCGTCCAATGCGTCGTTGTATTTATTATCCCTTTCGCAGTTTGGCGAAAGCAAGCAAAGCTTGTCACGAGATCCACTGTTGTCGATTGACGGTGGGTCTATGTAAACAAGGCGAAAATATAAGACGGAGTAATAATGTGTTTAATTTTATGATGCTAGTACCTTATACCCACCGAATTCGTGTGTGACTATGCCGTAGGAGTAGTAGCACGGCCCTCTGCTACCGATTGGAGACCCACAGTGACTAGCTTCCTCCCCTTGGCTCCCTTGGCTCCCTTGGCCACTAGCAAAGGGATGTCTGGTGGTTTTGGCTGGTGTGTGGAGGAGTGCGTACTGTAGAGATGTTTCGCGCGCCGGCGAATCTACTTTAGTCTTAGCGCACCCGGGAAGCGTCAGGCCATATTAGCCCCAGCCTGCAAGCTGCAAGTTGCGACCTGCAGCCTACCTACCTAGTAGGTAGCCTGCCCTTTGTCACCTGCTTGTTCTTCGTGCAGACTTGCACCAGACTCTTTCCAAATTTGGTGCGAGGTAACCTGCCGAGCCCTGACGTGCGGCACCACACGTCACCCCAAGCCAGCTTCCCACCTCCCACCTGCCCCACCACCCTCCGGGAGGGGGGCAGTCCACAAAGAAGGTTGAGAAGGCGCGCTGGAAGACCGATTGGAAAGGGAATGGGCTGGGCCCACACTCACCTCCGCCCCCTTGAACACTGAACCCTACTCATACTCAGTCTTCCAGGTGACAGAATATCCCACGGTTCCTGCCCACTTTGTTGATGCGTCAGATCCGTTATGAAATCTGTCATCTCCCCTGTTCCCCGTGTCAGTACTCCGTACGGAATACATCTAGCCTCATCATGGACCATGGACCATGAACCTCCTGGCCTGAGGCCTCCAAGCGCTGCTCGCCCTCGCCCTCCACCTATTTATCCCGACTTGTTGCTCTGCTTATCAACCCCGGCTTGGCCCAACTTAAATACAGTGCATCAGCCATTATTAGACCACACTGCCGCTGATTTTGACCGCTTCAAAACAGCAGCCTCTGTTGCCCTACCTAACTAAAGTGGATCGTGGAGGCTTCATCCCTGGTTTTTCACCAAGAGAGGATAATGCATGATGCCCTACCGTATCCCCCGCTGGTACTGCGGTCATACCGAGATATTGCGTTAGGATTGTCCCAATTCATGTATGTGCCTATAGAAAGTGGACACTTCTTCTGATTATTCAACATACTGCCTAAACGCAGACCAACGTCAATGGCAGCCGGCGGAGACTCCGTTATTTCGGGCTCTGGCTCTGTCTTGATTCCTGAATCGGCCAAGCCAAGCCCATTCCGGGGGAGCAACTTAGTATGCGACTGGAGAAGTTGCCAAGTTGCTTCATCTAACCAATGTGCTGGCGCCGCCTGGCGTGCCTCGTCCCCACAGGCATCATCAGCCGAGCACAAGGATCGGTGCCCGGCCTTTGTTGATCAAGATCGCAGATCGATGGGATGACAAAAAGAGTTGGCTCAAAGATGACGCGTCAAGATAGCCCTTCGCTCGGTTGATCATGGTGATTACCGGCGGTTGCCAAGCACCAGGTGGCTTGAGACATTCTCTCGGTTTAGCTGACACGATGGACTACACATCACTCGAGCAATGATGAAAATTGCTCCATGGGAGTACAGGCATGTGCTGTCTGTGCATATGTGAACCCTTTCTCACGTTGGGCAATTCCCTGTTTGTTTGTTTGACGTTTGGCAATTGAGGTCAATCGCAACCGCCAGGTTTTCTCATGGTCTGGTTGTTCTCATTTTCCACGGCTCTCCTTGCCTGTCGGACATGAGACCGAAGACTAGGATCTGGATCAATCCACCTCAGATTCTCTTCCGCTCGAACAGAATAGAGATGACCGCGACTTGGGCATGCTGTCTCCCTTGTTGGCGCTTCGGAAACGATACAAGCGCCGTGCTACTAGCTAATTGTCCTAGCACGATGGCGGCGCGCCATGTCTTGCCCATGCGCGCGACCCCATCCGTTTCCGCAAGACAAAAAGTCAGATCTGTGTGCTCCATTATTTGGACTCCAACCTCGGATTTGGAGGCGCGGCCTATTCCTCGGAACCCTGTGCGCTAATAAGCTACCCGAGACCTTTTCTCTCATCTCCAGGACGTTCGACTAGGAAATTATTCATGCCGCTTGGGCGTAATGCTGCTTCAAATTTCTCTTGGTAATCTGTCAAACATGATGTTCACGCGTAAAACTACTATGGTGACGGATTCGCACGGGCCGTTCCCAACGAGTGCTGCGATTCGCATATAATGTAACTTGCAAGCTTCACGAGTCGTATTTCCAGAAAGAAAGAAAGACATAATCATCCAAAAAGGAATACTTAGAACTCAAACGCAGGGGATACTCAAATACGCGTCAGACCAACCCACGCACACCATGTGCTCGTTTCATTCTTGCTATCGCTATAGACCTCAACAATGAGACCCAAAAGGCAATCTGCACACATATCTACCTCTTCACAGTGTCCCTCACAATGCAAGATGTGCCAGCAGATCTCTGGTCCGATAAGCAAGGCATTTTGCAAATAGACACCTTGTACGTCCGCGTCACACGTCGCGACGAGCCAAACTTACATCAACCACGCAATAATCGACATGTTCGACAACAACTCGTCCTTGAGCCTCGTCAACCACACATATTATGCGGTCAAAGAAATGAAGCACCTTTGCTTGGGCATTTGATGAGGGGCTGAGAGGACAATTGTTTGGGCCGGTCAATGACGCGTTCTGGATTTTACAAATCAAATTTACTGTAACGTGTTTCCAGTTTGAAATCAGATAATACGTACCGACGTGGATAGGTACTCGGTTCAGCGGCACTGGACTATGCTGCCGGCTTGTCGCTTGGTGGATTAACCATCGTAGCGATATGGGTTATGAAGAGGTGTATGATGGGAGAATGTTGGGACGAGATGAATTGGGGTTATGTCGGTGCCAGCTGCCACGACGAGAAGCGCGCTGAAAAGGGGAATGAATTATGACATTTACGGGTAATATGATTTAATCGATGGTCCGAGGACGGTTGATCAGAGGTGATTCAGTCCAAGGAAGAGATGATGGGACTGACGGGAATAAACGATATGAACACACTCGCTCTATTTTTGCTATGCATGATTGTTGTTGGACGAATTCCAGCTTGCTAACCTCTCAAAATATAAGCATGCCAACTCCATTACAAAAGAAGAAGAAGAAGAAGAAGAAGAAGGGCATTCCCATTGCAATCATATGCTCTGAAGGGGTCCTTCTGAGCACAGGGAATCACACAAAGAGATGAAATATCCCCCGCTTCCTCTAGTTTTCGCCATCGCCATGATCTGGCTCAAACTTGGTTTGTCCCAGGACGTCACTCGGCTTGGAGGCCATAGCGGTATGGGAACTTGGCTGCGGCTGAGTCTGCACAGTCGGACCGCTAGGCTGGGCAGGCGCTCTAGTCGGGGCGCCGGCCGAAGCTGCACTCAAACGCTGGTCAAGGGCCTTGAGCGCGATGGCTCTCCTCCGCTCGGCCTCGGCGCGAGCAGACCCAGGCGTGCCTCGCTGCAAGGCACGCTCCCCCCGCGTAGCCGACATGTCCACGTGCGAAAAGGGGTCGCAGAGGCGCATGGCGACCAGGAGATCGAAGATGCGGTCCGACAAAGAGGCAACGAAGGGCTTGATGGGCCCGGGGAAGAACTCGGCAAAGGCGAACGTCTCGCTGGCGTCGCCCTGGAGCGACGCAGGCTGCGAGGTCTCTAGGTCGGGGAACACGGTCTTGTAGAATCGCAGGTAGGTCCAGCTGCAGAGGAAGCCGAAGAGGGCCTGCCAGACGGCGGCGCGGGAGAGCAGAGGCGTCAGTGACAGGGCAGCGACGATGCCGATAAAGAGGAGTGGCAGCCGGAGCACCTTGAGCGAGAGGATGCCGCGGAAGATGGTGACGGTGTGAGCGGGGATGAGCTGGCTGAATGCGACGAGGAAAGCAACCTGGATTGAGACGCCGCCCGAAATAGCCGTCAATCTTTATGAAAACAAAAAAATGTTAGCTTTTTTGTCTTTTTCCTTTTTTCCTTTTTCTCTCTCTTCTGCGATGCTAGCGCGGTCAACCCTAGCAGGGGATCGGTATTTTGTGTGAAAAAACATACGTCCAGCTCTCGTTTCGAGTAAGTGTGAAGAAGACGACCATGAGGACAAAGGTCAGCATGTTCGGAAGCAGCGCCGCCAAGGCCAAGAACTTGGCCAGATCAGCCGACGACCAAGCTCGCTCGAGATAGCGCCCGCCCTGGTACAGCGTCAGGGCCGAGAGGGCGAAGGTGAAGACGTTGCCTTCCACCAGGGCTGACGTCAAAAAGGTCCAGGGGTACACGAGGGAGAGCTGCGGGACGAGCGTGAGGTAGGGAATGACGATGCGAGAGTGCTCGGTCCATTGGCGATACCGGATTGCTGCGCCGAGAAGGGATTGGAGTGTCAGCACGAGGAGGACTGCGCGAGTGACGGGGGGGATGTTTAGTCTGGGAGGCATGGCTGTCGCTGGCTAACGATGGAGTTTTTTTTTTTTTTTTTAAAAAAAAAATCGCGATGGGAGTGCAGAGGGTTATTGGTGTTAACCTGGTCGCGAACAGGTGTTCAATGCCGGCACGTGCCTGGCTGGAGCTCTCTTGGAAGGGATGGACGCTTGCGGCCTGAGGCTTGAACTGTACTTGTGGCGCAATACGTGAAAGTAAAACCTTTGTTAACAATCTTTGTCGGGGAATTCAAACCTTGCGCTCCGAATTCCCGCCTTGTCCTCCCTCACGCTTGCCGAGCGTAATTCACTGGGGGCCAATGCATCACGGCTGGAAAAGCACGAATCGGTTCACTTTCGAACATTCTTGCCCCATGTCCCGGATACTTGGGCTACAGCGATGGATGGTCTGCTTCGAAAACTCTGACGATGTTTACCGCATTGTACAATTTGTTATGGCAGGGTCTCAAAGCTTCTCCCCTCATTTGATTGCACTTCCTCGGTGCACTCGCCAACCGAGTGCCGGATTTATTAGCTGCCCATGACCAATGCAGGCCTACCAGGTCATATACATAACATAACGTTACTGTACAAGAGTGGGTTGTAAGCCCCGACGAGATATGTACCTAGGTATGTAGCTCTTCACGTGGAAAGAGTGGGTAACTATTGAGTCTGGGGCGCATCCAGATTGGCACTTTATATATAACTATATAATAGCCGCGCTGGCTGAAGCATTCTCTGTAGTGGTGACGATGAGATTTGAGTGACGGGCGCGAAGGAGATGACCAAGACCGGTTCTCTTCGGACATGGCACCTATATATATACTCCGTACGACACAACTCGGCTGACACTCCAAAGTCCTTTCCTTTGTCTTGTCGCAAGGCCGACACTGCATGGCTTTACCAAAAAGTGCATCTGCAACAGATGTACAGTAATAAAGATGGGAGTGTTCGTGCTAGCTGGTACTACTGGGCCGCCTGGGAACCACCCATCTATCTATCTGTCCCCCGTGTAGCGCTGCAACTTCAGGTCCTCGCCACGGTGCATAGTGGATGTACACTGTATAGAGGGCTGTATAGTGGGCTGTACCTCCCTCCCCCACGCTCCTCACCACTAACTTAAGCTTGTAGCCTTATTACCGGAGATCGAGCGCCACCAATCCTGCCACACCCCCCCCCCCCCAAGCCGTTACATGCTTTCTCACCTTTTCTCGCCGTCTTTTTCCAAGGTGCGTGCCACCTCCAACTGCGAGCCCAAGGTCTTGGTCCCCATGCCTTGCCATGCAGCCATGTCTCTTACTATTGAAGCAGAATGGGAAGCCACAGGGCCGTGCATGGACGGGGGATGCCAAGGGGGAGGCAGTCGGGCGAGACAGGCGAGACAGGCGAGACATGCAAGATGGTGATGGAGTGCGTAACCATTCACCCTTGAGCCGGGAAGGAGCCGGGCACTATGTAATAAACACACGTATCATTGAACAAACTGCCTGCGAGGTCGAGGACCCCCCCCCCCAGTACGCGCCATGACACCGCCGCATCGCCGCATCGCCGCACACCGCAACTAACTGTAGGCGTAGGGTACCCTGTAGGGTTCTAGGTTCTAGGTAGGCTGCTGGAATTAATCAATGCTCAGCTCCTGCTTCTCAGCTAGCGGCTCCGTGTGGTCCCTGGCCCCGTCCCCGTCTCTGTCCCCGCCCTAACCAACCAACCGACCAACCAACCAACCAACCAACCAACCAACCAGTTGACGGGACCCCGGACATGCTGCATCTGCACCGCAGGAGTGCTGATAGGCAGGCAGGCAGGCACTACTTACATCATGTAATTAGGTACCTACCTACCAAGGTTACAGTGGGGAGAGAGGGAAGGGGGGGGGGGAAATAACATTTGAAGTGACGTGTAGGCATCTTCTCCAGCTTCCCAGCGTCCTAGCTCCAGATGTCCCTAATTGCCTCCTAACCAGTAGTATTACTGCTGACAAGATGGCAGCATGCACACCTGCACCTGCACACCTGCACACCTGCACCCACTGTACTTTTGCGCCGACAGCTGCCCGCCGCCGGTATCTCTGCCGCGGCCCTGTGGCTCCGTGGCTCACCCTCCTAGGGCCCTGCAAGATGTGGATGTGGGGACGTGGATGGGACGTAGATGTGATGTGATGTGTGGATGTGGATTTCATCTCGCTCTTGAATCTTCACTCACTCACTCCCTCACCTCGATCTTCACTTTCCACTTCACTGCCGCACGCTCAACCCTCGTCTTCGTGTCGCCCTTGATCCGGCCGCGGCTTCCCGGCAACGACGACGACTTCTCTTACGACTGGCAACTCTTTCCCTTTCGACTTGCCCTCGCCATCACCACTGGGGCCACCCGTCATTCGGCCGCCATCTGAGGCGCTGGCCTGGCAGTCATCGCCATGGTGGTCAAAGAATTCCTCGACTCGGATAGGGTCAACTTTCTGATTTGGAGGTTCGTTGCTCCCACCGCGCCTCCACGCCCCGACGCCCTCAATGTCTCTTCCCGGCTGCTGCTATTCTGGATTTGAAGAGGCATCGGCATCGGCATCAGGCCTGCTGTTTTTTTTTTTTTTTTCCCTCCTCTTCTACTTCTTCATTTTGCCCCTTCTTCCGGTCCAACCTCTATGCTTTGGCCTGCCTTGCTCTTGCTGTCGCATTCGTGTCCAGACTCCGCTACCCCGGCGCCTTTCCCCCAGTGATTTTGCCGGACACACTTTGCTAACCAGTTGGGCAGGTATCTACTTGAAGGGAGTACGTGCCACCGATCTCTGTCTCTCCCTCTGTGTGCAGATTTGGTTGTCACCGGCGTAGTGATACAAGCGCTCTCATGAGTGCTTGTCCTGCCCTGTCCTGTCCTGCCCTGCCCTGCCCTGTCCAGTCCTGTCTTTTTTCC
This sequence comes from Atkinsonella hypoxylon, assembly GCA_000729835.1. Lineage (NCBI taxonomy): Eukaryota > Fungi > Ascomycota > Sordariomycetes > Hypocreales > Clavicipitaceae > Atkinsonella > Atkinsonella hypoxylon. Next base: position 63,618 of record JFHB01000024.1, on the reverse strand, counting down.
CCCTTGCTTCAGCTCCTCGTTGCCCGCCGAACCGACCAAGCTTAGCCCAGTGGTACTCATGTTTCATCTCTTGCAGATTATCGCGAAACGGCCGCCAAGTTACAGAAGGAGTGGCACGTTAAGGAGCCGCACCGAGAATTCGCCTTCGCGCCGCACGTCAAGGGCCGCGCACTCGTCTCGGTTGTGAATAGAGGACTCTGGTACTATGCGCTCGAACGTGATTTTGCACTCAAAAAGGTACGTTGTGCTTCTGCAAAGGAACATGCGATGCAACTGGCCTCCCCATCCTCGCACTCTCCGAGTTGAGGAAGTGCGACATAAGCAACAAACAACCCGCCAACTCGAAAATCATGACTTGATGGCTAACCCAGCAATTCAACATCGCAGCTGCCTGGCGATGCCAACAGTGCTGAGGCAGAGGCGCTGCAGGTCGGCATCTTTGGGCCACTCAAATCTCAACCAGAGACGAAATTGGAGGAGGAACTAGAGAGCGGTGCGGCGCCTAGCGATCCCGAGGCATCGCGAAAACGCATCCAACATCAGCTGCCGAATGGCTCACCAGCAAAGCGACCGCGTCTCAGCAATGGCTACGCCGACGCATTGACGAACCCGAATCCATCCGCAAATGCAAATGCACATTCTTCCGCAACAAACACCACCACTTCTTCATCATCTTCTTCTGCCCCTGCGACGGCTAATGCTTCGTCCTTGGGCAACGGCATAAACAATAATAATACATCGGCCATTACCACCACCACCACCACCACCACCACCACCGACCCGCCCACATCATCAAATTCCGCCACTGCACCGATGCCGATGGACGTCGATCACCCCTCATCGCACCCTCGTTCGCAAGAGGACAGCAGCAGCCTCCAGGACTCAACCAACAACCACGCATACCCGTCACCGCTCGAAGGCGAGCAACTGCCATCACCCATCATCCGCACCGACGGTCCTGAGCAGGGCACGCAGGTGGACAAGGTGGAGGAGCTCTCGCCTGAAACGACCTTTATCCGGCTGGTGGACGACGACGGCAACTACAGCGTGCCGGAAGCGACAACCACGCCTTCGCCGTCACCATCAAGCGCGGATAATGCTCCAGTGCTCCTGCAGTGCGAGTGGAACCCGCGCGACCCGTCAGTATTGGCGGCTGCTGGAACCGATGCGCTAGCCCGCCTTTGGACCATTTCTCGTCTCCCTGGCCATGGCCGTGATCACGTGTCTCCCAGAGCCCATACCCTGCTCGACCCAGAAACACCACGCACCACCACGGTCACGGCTCTGTCGTGGACGTCGGATGGCACTGCCATTGCCCTTGCCACCGACTCCGGCTCCTCGGCCGCCGTGAGCATCTGGTCGGCCGACGGGGCTCATATGCAAACCATGGAAGTGCCGGAGCCGCCTGTCCTGAAGCTGGGCTGGAACCCAAGCAATACCGCCCTGCTCGCCATTACACCCGGCAAGGGCGGCGCTCTCGTTACCGTCTACTCTTCTGCAACCGGTGCTGCCTTTACCCATCACCTGCCCGGACATGATGTCGCCGCCACGCCGCTGGATGCTACGTGGACCAACGATACCGAGTTCCTGCTGATTGGGGGGGGTTTGCTGTTATATCTCCGTTGCAACGAGTCATCTATTGTTCAAGTACGAAAATTCGATACCAGGGAGGATGATAGCTTCACACAAGTGCTCTTTGACTGGCGGTCCAAACTTGCCGCCACGTCGAGTGACAAGGGGACTCTTGATGTAAGTCACTACTTGGCGCTGAGACGGTCACCCTTGCTCTCTGCAATCGCATACTGACAGTATGAACCCTCAAGCTCTGGGACGAATCAGGTCAAAGGCGATCTATTTCAGCGCACCGAGGCGCCATCACCACCATGGCATGGCAACCCTTGCCAGCGAGCCAACCGATTCTCGACGACGAACGCCTGATTGCGACGGGTGGCGAGGACTGCGCCATATTGATAAGCAACGCACGGAGGCCGGAGAGCAAGGCAAAGTGCTTCTTTACGATGGACTCTCCCATTGTGCGACTGGCCTTTACTCCAGACGGCGCCTTTATTGCTGGAGCGACCTCACGGCAGGTGTTGATATGGAAGGTTGACAACCACTCGATGCCGAGAGCGAGCTGGACCCGGCCTCCGCATCCAGGCTGGCTGAGTCTCAAGGGCTCGTCAGAGTTGGACGAAGAAGATGAGCATTGTTTGTGCTGGGATGTTAGCGGACAAAAGTTGGCTTATGGCTCCAACAGTAGAGTACGTTTGTCTCAAAATGCCCCCCCCCCTTGATTCTCTCGCTGTCTCTTTCCTTTTTTACTCAATACTGACTTGTTGGTCATTAGCTTGCTGTCATCAACTTCAGAAGATGACCCGAGCCTGTTGCATTCTGGCATGAAAGCATAAAGAACCAGCAGGCCCTGGCGTACTTTTCTTTTCTTTTCATTTTTTTTTTCAAACTCATATGACACTTGAAGCTGGCAATGTACGATACATCTGGCGACGGCATAGATGCGGAGCAGGGTTGGTACGTCGACGAAAAGATTGTCTTTTCCTCTCACCCATTCTGCGTTTTGACGCAAGAGAGGCGGGACGGTAATGTTTACTTGGAGATGCTTGCTTCCACCGCAGAAGATGGGTCAGCCATGGCGCAACGATTATTCCATTTGTACATGAATCTTTTTTCTCTTTTACGACGGGGCGGCGCAGCATTTTCCTGAAGACGAAGGCGGGCATGGAAGAAGACAAAAAGGTTTTCTTTTTTCCGCGATCGGCGCCGCATGAGCAAGATCAGACATGGGAGAACGGCGTAGACGTATGTTCTTTGGACCCTAGGGTGGCAGGACCAGAGGCTAGCAGGCATTCACTTAGAAGAGGCGGAGGTGCATTCGACCGGGGTTTATATGGTTGTATCCTCGGTGATGAGGATTTTTTGATGTACGTGTGCATGTATGTATTAAGCCGCTTTCTTTTGTGCAGGCAGGCTTGATGCGAGTCAATGTATTATATGAGGTAAAGAGAAAGCCATTGGATAGGAAAAAGTCGGAGACTGCATGTATATGCAGACGCAGCACGTATCATGGTTGGTGATGTGGTCTTGTTATTACGTTGAGGGAAATGCAGGCCACCTGAGCGGGGCATCTCACCACACCTCACAACTTGGACCTTGCATCTCCCCGCAGCATCCTTTGCAGCATCCTTTGCAGCATCCTTTGCAAGCATCCTTTGCAAGCATGTCGACGCCCCTTCGCAAGTCTGGCTCCAGCGCGATCGAGTTTACGCCCGAGATGCGCGATCGCCAGGCTAGGGGGAAGAATCCGTACGAGGGGAGCGGGAGTGAGGAGGAGGTTGTGCTCGGCAGGGGGTGAGTTGGGATGTCTATGTCTGTCTATGTCTATCTGTGTCCATGTCCATGTCTATCTCGTCTATCTATGTCTATCTGTCGCATGCCAAGCTAACCCCCCCCCCCACAGTCTAAAACCAGACTTCCAAGACCGCGAACGCAAAGGCTTCGCCCTCTCTGTCCTCGACACGCCGGAGCACCTCATGATGTATGCCCAGAGCGCAGGCGACGTATGTAACTCCTGCCCCGTTGCCTGCCTTCGTTGGCTGATTCTGGCAGAGCATCCCTGGACAGCGGCTTTGGTTTACGGCTATGCTGTGTGGGTTTGATCGGAGGTGGTGATGGTGGCTTTATGGGCTTTGATGTGGTGATGTGGTGGCATTGGTGGCATACATGTGATCTGGCTCACATATTGATAGACATTCATTGACGGTTATGCATAATCTGGCTCACATACTAATAGACATCACAAATCACGGAATCACATCATGGCACACATTAATAGACATTACATATCACGGCATCGTATCATGGCATCGTATCATGGCATCACATCATGGCATCACATCACGGCATCACATCACGGCATCACATCACGGCATCACATCACAGCATCACATCACAAACCACAGTACATCAAATCAGGACACTAAAGCATTCATCAAAGCTAAGCATACCGCATACTCCTCGCATGCGCAACAGGATAAACATGCCCATACCCTCCGTTCCCATCCCCATTCCCATTCCCATTCCCATTCCCATTCCCCGGCCCAGGCCCAGCGTACGCCCTCGAGATCTCGCTATACTGCGGCGGAGCGTGCGCGCTCCAGCCCTGCCTGCCAGGCCAGCCATTGCCAGCGTCCTTGGCGACGCGGCGCTTCCGCGCGCAGCGCCGCACGCTGTTCCATATGCAGCTGACGAGCGCGAGGCCAACGAGGGACCCCACGACGACGACGGCCGGGATGAAGATGGCCTTGTGGTTGTCGATCCACTGGCCGATTTCCTTGATGGTCGAGCTCCCCTCGCACGAGCCGTTGGAGCAGTACCCCCCCGCGCCGCAGCTCGTCCCGTCGACAAAGTACTGGTTGTACGTGATGCACTGGTTGGACGCGAGGTCGGGCGACGTGCACGAGAGCATGCACTCTGCGTCCGGACAGGCCTTGGTGTTGTTGCGGCCCGTGAGGCTGTTGGCCATGTGCTGGCACTGGAGGTCTCGCGACGTGCATTGGCCCGAGGCGCACTGGAGGCCGTTGCCGCATGCGTCGCCGTTGTTCTTGTGCTTGTCGTCCGGGCAGGCGGCCTTGTCGCCGGGGCACGATTCCGCAACGTCGCATTCTCCCGAGCTGGGCCGGCAGACGGTGCCGTTGGTGGCAAACTGGCACTGAGCCGTGCAGCAGTCTTCGTTGCTCGGGTCGCACCTGGAGTTGGTCGTGAGCTTGCACGTCTTGGCGTCGCAGCACTTGTTGTCCTTGCAGCCTGATTCGCCGCCGCAGTCGCACTCTTCGCCTGCCTCGACGATGCCGTTGCCGCAGATGCTGCCAATGTCAACATCCGTCTGGACGTTCCTGTTGTCGGTCAGGCAGTTGCCCTTGATCATGTTGGATTTGAGCCCAGAGCAAATATTGCCGATGCTGCAGGGCGAGAAGCCAGTGATGCCTTGGGCCGTGGATGGGTTCATGATGTACTTGCCGCCGGCGGAGCACTGGTCTGTACTCAGAGGGCAGCAGGCTTGTGATGTCGCGCTGACGGGGCATGTCGCGTCGACACAGTCATGAACCGCTCCAAACGTGTGGCCGGATTCATGTGCAAAGATCTGCCATTCCGTGTCCGTCTTGACCACGACATTGGTGGCGGCCACACTCTCGTTGTTGCCGCTGCCCGTACCGGACCGGCAGACCATGCCACGCCAGGCGAGGCCGACTTCTGACTGAGTGGGACACGTAGTAAAGAGTGTCCAGTAGGCGTTCTCGTCCTTGGACTCGCTGCGCCATTTTGAAAAGGTGTTGAGCCGGTCGCTAATGGTCACATCATCACTGCACTTGACATTCCACAGCGTGTTGGCGGGCGTTGTGCCGGTGCAGCCTCGATCAATGATGGTGATGTTCTTGATGGCCAGCGAGATCTTGAACGTGCTTTCGTAGATCTCGGACGCCTTGTTGACAATGCCCACAATCTGCTTCTTGATCGCACTCGTGCTATTAAAGGCCGAGAAGTAGTTGCAGTCAGTCGCGATACCCACCAGAGCCACCTTCTTGGTGGTCGGGCAGCCGGCCGTCGAGCCGATAGAGCTCAACAAGTTGAGGCCTGTGCCACTGCCTCCGCCGTCATCAATCTGTCGACCGAAAAGGGAACCAAAGCTGGTGGATCGCAGTGACAAGCTGCTCTCCTCAGCCTCGAGCTGGAATTTATTGTTAAACTCCAATGCATCCGCGCCACAGGTAGACGACTCAGCGATGCGGCGCTTCAGCTCGATCCGAGCATCGGTCCCTCCGTCACCATGTGTGACGTCGGAATCGCGCCACACCACCATGACATCTTCGGCAGCCGCAGGGTCAACAGCAGGATCCTTTTCGTCCTTCATGGACTGGTACTCTGACCGTGACAAAATGTGGTGAGTGTCGCCATCGATGCGGAAGGCGCCATCAAATAACGGCCGTGAACCATCTTGGTGAATGGAAACACGAGCCCAGCCAGCCTTGGACCACCCTTGAATTCCGGAACGCTCAATAAACGCCGATCCACGGTACACTTTGTCCTCGGAACGAGGAATCTTCTTGACCTCTCGCACAGAACCGTCTTCGTTCAGATGAGTAATTGCAAAGTCTTCGTGGAGCACATCGTGATTCGGTTCGAGGGCCAATCGAACCCTCTGTCGGCCATTATGTAACGTGAAGATGAGGTCGAACTTTGAAAACGCATGCACTCGATGCGACGGCGCCTGTATTATAGGTTCTTCGACTAATGATATATAGCGGATAGGATTTCGCTTCACTGAGTGCGCGAGAGACGTCTGAGCGAATAGCGCAAGGCTGGCGAGTGCGGTCACGGCAGACCGTAGTAAAATCATGCTTGATCAGGTAGGACGATTCGGAAAGCGAGGAGAGAAGGCGAGGGAGAGAAAGTCCCTCGAGACGGGAGCGGTCACACAGGTATCGAGTATATCCAACTCATTTGATATCGCTGTGATTGGCCACCCGAGCTGGTATGAAGAGCTAGTTATTTGAGAATTAACAATAAACTCGTGGGAGAGTGCTGGCGAGCAAGTATTTCAAAGGGCCGGTTAGCTAGCCCGTCTATTGAGCCAACGTCTGCTGTCTCCCCAGATGGACGGAAGTCGGTCGGATTTTTCGAGCGGATCTAACTCAGCCTCGTGTTTTACAGGACCAAAAGAGCGTGCCGATCAGCGGAGATTTTTTCGAAGAAGAGCAAATAAAACGAGGGAATCAACTTTGGATTGTGGCCATGCGCGGAAACACGACGTGCAAAGCCAAGGAGTGAGTCGGGGGACGTGTGGGATGCTCCGGTCGGCTGGACGGTGGCAGTGACGGTGGCGCAGGCAGGTCGCAGGGCTGCGGAATTAATGAATTAATAATATGTACGGAATACTTGTACTTCAATAACTACTCCGTATGGCGCGCAGGATGGACCAGACATAATAATAAATAAAGCAGTCCATGGCTCCTGACTCGTCACCACTCATATCCATCCCCTGCTTGGCTGGCCCGTATAAAAAGCGGGGATGCAGCCCTCTGGGCCAATGCCCGCAGGCGCACCTTCCGCCAGTCGCTCCGGGCGCTTACCTCGATTCTCATTCAACAAGTTGCCGGTTTGTCTGGATGCATCGTGCGAAAGTGGGGCATTTTAGCCCGGTGGAACGAACCTACAGCCACTTGCCAACTGCCTCGATACAGAGAAAGAGCGACATCGCATGTCGAAAGAGAGCGCAGATCAAGGATTAGATAATCATCTGTGTCATCCGGCCCCTAACGTGGGACCCCAACTTGTGTCCTGTAACTCAACCATTAACGTTATACCGACGTTACTTGTGCGGGGTTGAGCCGGTATTTTCTTTTCGCAGTGTGGCGGTGCTGCCTAGTCGGACATTGGCCGATCGACACGTCCGTCAGCTTACGTTACGGCGCGGGCGAGCATATTCACTTCACTGCCTTTGCTACCCAAATTCAAACGGTCTCCCTAGTGCTAGAATAGGAGGTCCCATCTCCGTGCTTCAAATGACGTCTCGTCATAGCATGTTGAGTCACGTATTCTGGCAAGCATGAGAGTTCCGCGATATTTTCATTCCATTTCTCCTACATTATCAAGTGGTATAAACTCCCATAAATGTCCCCTTCATGAATTCAACAACGTATGGCTTCACTGCCTGCAATTTGGTTTCATTCTTGTAAATCTCGTCGTTATCCAGTTACCCATCCTTTTATTTCCCCTTCTTTTCCTGGTGAACTATTTCAATGATCTTATCTACGATGGTTGGATCGGATAACTAAATCAATTAGCCTTCATGTCCACACAAGACGATGGAAATCTGCATTAACGGGGGTCTTACAGTAGATGTGTCGCCGAGTTGATCCTCCTCACCTGCGAGAATCTTCCTCAAGATTCTTCGCATAATCTTGCCACTTCGTGTCTTGGGCAGATCAGGCACGACGTGGATGGCCTTGGGGGCAGCAAAAGGACCAATGCTCTTGCGAACTTGCATGATGAATTCCTTGCGAAGAGCGTCGTTGACCTCGTTGCCATCTTTGACAGCGACAAAGGCGTTGACAGCTTGGCCGGTGAGCGCGTCTGTGACACCAACCACTGCGGCTTCGGCAATGGCGTGATGTTCGATGAGCGCGGCTTCGATTTCCGCTGTTGAAAGGCGATGTCCAGAGACATTGACTACATCGTCAACACGGCCACGAATCCAGTAGAAGCCTTCATGGTCACGACCAGCTCCGTCACCGGTAAACTGAACTGGGTTAGCAAGACAAGAAAAGGAGCCAATGAAAAAAAAAAAAAAAAAAAAAAAAAAAAAAAGAGAAAGGACAGAAAAGAGGAGAAGAGAGAAGGAGACAAAGACACAGACAAAGAGAAAAAGTCGGTCAAACGTACGTAGTAGCCCTTGTAGACATTGAAATAAGTGTCCATGTATCGCTTGTGAGCGCCGTACACAGTACGCGTCATGCTTGGCCAAGGCTGCTTGAAAGCAAGCACGCCTTCCACATCATTTCCGTGAATCTCCTCACCAGACACGGGATCGATGATGGCCGGCTCAATGCCGAAGAATGGGAACGAGGCACTACCGGGCTTGGTGGGAGTGATACCAGCAAGCGGAGTGATGACGTTGGAACCAGTCTCAGTCTGCCAGTACGTCTGCAGGACAGGTTAGTAAACTGTCTGTTCCACCAAATCGGACCAACAGAAATCTAGTCACTTACATCGACAACATGCGCCTCTTCCTTGCCCACAACTTCAAAGTACCACTTCCAGACCTCGGCGGCGATCGGCTCACCAACGGAGCCCAGAACACGCAGGTGCTTCATGTTGCCCTTGACGTGTTCATCGCCAGCGCGCTTCAGTAAACGGAGAGCGGTGGGAGCCACGTAGAACTGAGTGACATTGTGCTTCTCAATGATTTCCCAGTATCGCGAGAAGTTGGGATAAGCCGGGGTACCCTCAAACACAACAGTGCAAACACCGAGCAGCAGCGGAGCGTACACGACATAGGTGTGTCCCGTAATCCACCCTACATCACCACCACAAAAGTAACGGTCGCCGTCGTGGATGTCGAAGACGTACTTGCCCGTCAGAGCAGCTCCCAGCAAGTAGCCAGCAGTAGTGTGCATGACACCCTTGGGCTTGCCGGTGGAGCCAGAAGTGTAGAGCAGGAAGAGGGGATCCTCCGAGTTCATGACCTCGGGGGCGATATAACTGGGCCACTTCTCGAGCTCCTCGTGCCACCAGACATCACGACCCTGTTGCATGGGAACATCGGCACCAGTTCGCTTGAAGACGAGGACGTTTTTGACGTCAGGGCACTGTCTCAGCGCCTCATCGACAATCTTCTTGGTGCCAATGAGCTTGCCGCCTCGCTTTCCCTCGTCTGTGGTGATGACGATGCGGGAGCGAGCATCAAGAACACGATCTCTCAAAGAGTCGGCCGAGAAACCAGCAAAGACGATAGAGTGGACTGCACCGATGCGGATGCAGGCAAGGATGGCGACGACAGCTTCAGGAATCATGGGGAGGTAGATGGCGACGGTGTCACCCTTGCGGACGCCCATCTGCTTGAGAGTCCAGGCGGCTTTGCATACTTGGCGCAGAAGCTCGCCATATGTGACATTTCGGCCATGTTGAGGCTCGTCGGCCTCGTAGATGATGGCGATGCGGCTGGGGTCCTGGAAGGCGTGGCGATCAACCAAGTTGTAAGAGGCATTGAGCTGACCCTCGACGAACCACTTGACATCGCCGTCGGCTAAGGTGCCGCTAGTGACGGTGTCAAAGTCGCGGTACCACGAGAGCAGCTCTCGGGCGCGCTCCCCCCAGAACTTGTTGGGGTTTCTAATGGATTCTTGGTAGAGCTTCTGGTATTCCTCAAAATCTATTTGTTGGTTAGACGTTAGCGGCGCATAACACAGACGCCATCATGGCGATCGCGCCGTTGGGGTGAGAGCGGCGAGCGGGCGAGCGGACGAGCGGAAGAAGGTTCAATTGGGTATAGCATGATAGCATTATAGCATCTGATCCTTTCGCCCAAGCGCTCTCCAACTGTTCGGGCCTCCCTCCCTCCCTGCGGCGGCAGGATGCGGAGCTTGGCGGACGTCTACCACAGCAACGAGGCTTAGGGGCGGGCGTTACTCACTGGCAAGGTGGGGTTTGCTGGGATGCTCTAGCCATATCGACGTTAGCATTGATTCTTCTTTTTCGCTTGTTCGTTTAAGGTGCTCTCTCGCCACTCTTCAAAGACGAATTGTGTTGAGAAAAAGCTGCGCGGTCCTCAGGTCAGGCCAAGCCGGGATTTCTCCAATGAAAATCGCTGAACCCTTTACGAGAACGTGGGAGAAAGAATCAAGCGTTCGACTGCAGGGCTGAGCTAAAAAGAATAAAAGATGAGGAGGATAGGTGCCAAATGACAAATGGCAAGTAATGAGTGACGAATGACAAGCAGGAGAGTTCATGGCGGACAACAGACATACTGGCAAGCATCTTGTCCGGAGGATCTGTAAGCGAAGCAACGAGAAGCATCTTGTCAGCTTTGAGCACTTGAAGGACACGAGAAGGAGAAGACTAAGATCAGAGGCAGCGTACGGAAAGTGTCGACACCGTGTGCCTCGGCAACCTTGAGAACTTTTTGATCCTCAGCCATGGTGAGTGTACAATTGAGAGCTATCGTGGAGCAGCCAGCGGGAAAGAGGAAAGAGGAAGAGAACGAGACGAGGCAATATGGGTATCTTCAGATAAAACGCAATCAAAGAGTTTGTTCGAGGGCGTAAGCTCAGCTCAGCTCAGCTCAGCTCAGACTGGGTGCGAGGCTGTCCGGTATTTAATGGTGGCCCTGCGGCATGGGCGAGTTCAAATAATAATAATAATAATAATAATAATAATAATATAATATATAGAGGGGCAGGGGCTCGGGGAGTTGGGCGCGGGGAGTCGGGCGCGGGGTAGCTCTGCAGTCTGTCTCTAGTTCAGCAACGCAACTGTAAGTTACAGAGTATCCTTAGGTAGGCTAACTAGTTAGGCAGGCACCTAACTGAGACCAGACTAGATGTAGCCTGTCGCTGACGGGACCTTGTTGTGCTGGTTGTTTTAATGTCTGGTCAATTGCTGGATGTGATTGATGCCTTGGTCGTCTCGACTCTCGTGCTGCTCCAATGAGGCTTTTCACAATGAGCATCTCTATGCCTCCAGACTCAAGACCCAAGGGAGTCGTAGCTCGGAGGACCAAAGTAGAAAATAAAAGAACTACAAACAACAAGCCGATATGCTACGTGCCATGTAAGATGGGCGAGTGGAAGGAGCCAGCCAGACTCTCGGGTTCACCTGCCGTCGCAAGCGAGCTCAATTAACTAACTAGCTACGGAGTACCTAGGTAGTTAACTAGGGCACACTCGGCGCCATCATCACGAGTTAGCACTGGGCTGGCTTGACGGAGGGCTCAGCCGATGGAACAGACGCACGGGGCAAGCTCCAGTCGTCGTGACCAGCCCATGCATAACTACGGAGTACAACCACTGCCGAAGCACGGAGTACGGACCGCCGGCTGAAATGTGAAATTGCGAGGGCCGGTGCGGCTGCATAATTTGCATTTGCATTTGATCGAGTCCAATAACTAGTTAGTTAATACACACACAAATCAGTGTCTGCACCAACCTAAAAGGGAAGATACAAGCGGCCCCAGCACCCCAGCGCCCCAGCACAATCAAGGCATGGTTTCCCACGACGCTGGCAAATTTCACCACGAGCCTCATCATAACTGTGCTTGCGGCATGAGCTGCGTGAAATGTCCAGATTCCTGCCCAGGTGAAGTGCTTGTCCTATCTTGTCATGGTCCGTACTTGAGCTTCGAACAGGGCGCACCGCCGTCTAACTAGTCCTTGCTTGCTTTCCAAAACATCCCAACTCGATTGAGCAACATTTGCAAAGTTGAAACCTGAGCTTGTTACTCCGTACAGCTTAAGAATCGTTCGACTAACTAACCTTGTCACCTGCATAGTTAGTGCACGGACAAAATGTACAGACGGACAAAATGTACAGACAATCTGGCCACAGATGCATCTTTACACGTGAGCATCAAAATTCAACTCCGTGCTAACTATTGACATTTACCAACATAACTAGCATGCTGCCCACACCATCACAACGCCAGAGTTCGCATCATCAGCCCCTCACATCTCCATGCTCATAAGATACATCTCGAATATGCGCATAAATTTCGCCACAAATGCCTCCAGATGAAAAATCACCTTGGTCCCCGTCTTGATCCGATGTTCGTAGAACGCAGACCATTGAATCACCTCACCTTTCAAGCCGTCGTCAATCAGCGCAAGCAGTTTGAACGTCAATGTCTTGAGAATCGTGGTAGCAGGGATGCAGTGCGTGAGCAGATCATAGAGCTTCGACCGAACTTGTAATATTCTTGCAGGGGTGTGCTCGTCCATAATCTCCCTTGCGATCTGGCCGATCAGTGCTTCCCAGTCCGCTGGAGGTATTGGCGTGTTCTCGGTAATCTTCTCACTGCAAATCTCCCTCACATTATTAGGCATTATTCCTCATTGTGAACGACTCTTGAAACAATAAAATAGGAATAAGAAAGATAAGATAAAAATAAACAAGGGGGAAAGAGGAAGTACATACTTTTGCGCATGCACCGCCTCATACATGAGGAGGGCCTTCCGAAGATTCCTCCCGCTTTCCACAGCTATCCTTTGATGGAAGCCCTTGACCACCTCCCAATTCTCCTTCTTAGCCGACAAAGCCAGGACATCGCATATCTCCTCGTGAGTCGGCGCAGCAACACGAACCAGAAGGGTTCTCGATCGAATGGGCGCAATGATATTGGCCGTCGAGTTCGCCAGCAGAATCAACCGCAAGTTGGGCGAGTATTTCTCCATCGTTCGACGCAGCGCCGCTTGCGCGTCCCTGGTGAGCTGGTCCGCCTCATTGATGACAACCACCTTGAACCGCTGCTTGGCAGACTGGTCAACCTGCTGTGTCTGCGCAACCTCCTTGAGGAGATCCTGGACAACAACCCTGTCGTAGTTGCCCACATCGGATGGCGTGATCTCGAGATGATACACGGAGGCGACGATGTTGAACTCGAGTTTTCGGTTGCTCGTCGTTTGGAAGATGCGGGAGTCGATCTTGATTTTTTCTACACCGGGACCATACAGCTCCTTTAGTGTGGCAATGATTCTTGTCTTCTTGCCTGCGCCAGATGGGCCGTAGACGAGTAGATGAGGGAAATCGCCGCTCTGAGCCTGCGTTTGGTGGTGAGTACATGAATGGGTGGCTTGGAGCTCCGAGCTCAGTTGGGTAGACGAGATTTTCTTACTAGGGACTGCAGACGGTCTGAAAGTTCTGGATGGTATGATAGGCCGTCCAGAGACCGCGGTCTATGTTTGTCGACGATGAGGGCCATTTTTGTCCATGAGGTGTGACGATGGCGGCGTGTGGGTGGAAGATGCTACATACTCCTTCCTACCTAGGTGTGTTGGTACTTTAACAAATATGGAAGACGCGTCGTGCGCGTTAAGTGCAAGGTGCTGCTGGGGTGCGTGTTGTAGCCCCCAGCTGCCAAGTGGGCCTCACCTTTAGTTAACCAACTGCCTCGACCATTGCGATTGGGGGGATACCTCTGCACTACATATGTATTTGTACATGCCAGAACTAATTCATTGTACGGAGTTTGTAAAACGCCATCTCTACTCTACATTGGTCTGTATTACCAGTCGATTTTTGGTCCAAGTTCCAATTGAATGAATAGTTCACAGATATCCCTCATGCATTGCCGTACAGTTTTCGTTCTCGCATCGCTTCATGAAACCATGAATGATTTGCATGAGACAATGCTATAAGTCTATGGCTTCCTATAATCCTTGATTTCTATATTACATGCCTTGTGCTGTATTCTTCTTTTTACACATGTTTTCAAGGCAGAAAATCATGGTGAACGAGAAGCATCCGACTTGCTGCCCGCCTCCGTGACAGCAGACGGGGATGAAGCAGCCAGCAGCTCGGCTGGTGCAATTTGTCTCCTCGGCCGCTTCAAATCCTCCAAGGTAACACCGTCCAGCTTCGTGATTCCAACGACCGCCGGGTCACCCTGCTTCACAAACTCCCACTGGCCTGCGATTTGTAAGCTTAATAAAAGAACGTGCGCGATTGAGCAACTCACCAGGCAGCTTGTTTCCGGCCAGACGGAAAGCATCCCGAACAATCTGTTCGTGGATGTGACCCTTGATTTCGAACAAGACTTGACTGACAGCCATCCTCGTTGCCCAGTGATCAAAGGAACCCTTTCCTTTACCCATACGCATCTAATAAAATGTCAGAAAGCACGAAACCTCTCACGATTCTTCTGTTCTGCAGAATGCTGCTCACCTCGTTCCCGCTGACGTACACACCGATGTTGCAACACTTCCTCTTGTAGAGTCGATATTTTTCACCACGGAGACGGACCTTGATGGTGTCCTCAGCCATCTTCAACTGCTTGGCGCTGATTCTTCGGTGATGGTCGATCATGCGTAGGCCATAGTCACCCCAAATGACCGTGGTACCCTTCGTCGACCCTCCTGTCGCGACTCGGGGTCGGCCCTTGGCCATCTTCTTCTTTCGATCCAAACTTGGCTCCAGCCAGGTTCCGAAAACGGGGGATGTGGTAGAAAAAGCGCGACGGACATTCTGCAGCTGGCGGGCAGCCTCGAGCGTTTTCGATTGTGGGAATATGGGCACCCGAATTTGCCTCAACGGCGTCGAGGTGCAGAGCCGCAGGCCTTGAAAGGCACTGAAGAGCGCCGATGAATTGGCAGCGGCCATTGTGTTGTGCATGTGCTGTTGCAGGAGGGCTGTGATGCCATGCAACTCTCCACATGATCCGGCTCTGGAAAATCTTCCCTAGTAAAGACATAAATATGACAATATGCGATCCGGCCCCCCAGAATCCACTCCACCCCGGTGCTTACAGCTTCCCAGTGAGCTGCCAGCCAACCAGCGTCGAGGCAGCCGCAGCCTGCAGTTGCCAATTGAGTACAAAATGAATTTAAGCAGCAGCTCACGCACTGCGCGTTAGTTTCGCGTGCACTGGTGGGCCAGAGCTGCACCAGTGGTGCACGTCACTCGACAGTTTCCGTGCTCCGTCCCGTATGATGCCTGCCTACGGAGTAGACGTCGCGAAACGAGCAATTAATTCAAGGCAGCATTCGCCCAGACATCAAAAGAAGGCTGTCTGCACCTCTTTGGTCTTGATCCCTTTCTTCATTGGCGTTGTCTGTCCTCGAAGCTTTGCAACACCATGCCTGACATTCGGTCATTCTTTGCCCCCAAGGGTGGTGCAGCGCCCACGCCAGCTCCGGCCAAGAGTGAAGCGCCTACAAAAACGAAAAGGACGAGTAAGAAACACATCGGCTGCGTTAGGAAAGATCATTGTATTTACGTTAGTTACAGAGGGTCGAAGAGTTGTTGAAGACAGCGATGAAGACGATGCAGGGCATGTATTCTTCTTTTCCATGATGATGGGTGTTTCTCACTAACCGAGGTTAGAGTGGCCAAGACACCTGTGAAGTCGGCGCCCAAGAGGAAGAAGGCGTATGTTTGTCCGATTCCACATGCATTCGATCCAATGCTAAGACAAGTATAGAGACTTGGCGCCACAGGGAGTAGCGATATCTGCAGATGAATATTTTGCCTCAAACAAGACGGGCAACAAACCGAAACAACCAACGCCAAAAAAGACGCCACAGAAAAATAGCTCCGCGGTCAAGGTTGAGGAGAAAATTGCTGTAAGATCTAGCCCGCGAAACAAAAAGTCTGCAAGCAAGATAGAACCACCACCTCAGAATGGCACGACTACGAAGCACAAGACTACAACCTCGTATAAGCAACACACTTACGATGACGATGAAGACGCCTATGTGGAAGACGCCGAGGAAGGCGGTGATGACATATTTGCGGCAGACATAAAGGGGCGAAAAGATGATGAATATGTGGAAGAGGATTCGGATGAGGAAGTCGCGCCAAGGGCTAAGACAGACGCCTCCTATGGGAAATCCACAAGTAGGACGGCCAGCAGTCGCGGCGCTTCAACTGCTGGCAAGAAACGAAAGTCTCCAATACCTGAATCCGAGGACGAGGAAGAAGTCTTGCCTCGAAAGAAGCCAGCCGCGGCGAAGCCTCGAGCGCCCCGAACAAAAAAGGCCGATGTACCTGAGGATGCAGAGATCCGGGACATTCTCGACAGCGTCGTGACGGTGCGGCCACCGACGCCTCCTCCCAAGGACCCGAATGCCAAATTCGATTGGCGGAAGGCTGCTGCTGGAGGTGGGAACGCGTCTGTTCAACCCATGACTGATGTTGAATTACCCGAAGGCCAGGAAGAGTGTTTGTCAGGCTTGTCATTTGTATTCACCGGTGTGCTACAGACGATTGGCCGTGACGAAGCGCAAGCACTTGTCAAGCGATATGGCGGCAAAGTTACGGGACAACCCAGTAGTAAAACAAGCTTTGTTGTCCTTGGAGACGATGCTGGGCCGAGTAAGTTGGCAAAGATCAAATCCCACGGTATCAGGACAATTGATGAGAATGGACTCTTTGATCTCATTCGAAAGCTGCCTGCTTATGGTGGTTCTGGAAAGGGTGCCCAGAAAGCCCAGGACAAGAAAAAGGCCGAGGAAGACAAGGTGAAACAGCAGATTGCAGAGATGGAAGCCGAAGAGAAAAAGAAGAAAGCCGAGGCTGCCAAGGCCGCCCAACGAGCGGCTCAAGCTAGGGGGACAGCTCCTTCTTCTCGGCCCCCGCCAGCAGCCCCTGTGCAGCTTCTCACAAGCAAGTATGCGCCTACGCAGTTGAACCATATCTGCGGCAACAAGGCACAAGTCGAGAAGATCCAGACGTGGCTTCGGAATTGGCCCAAAGCGAAAAAGTACAACTTCCAGCGTCGTGGTGGTGGTGGCCTGGGGGGCGAGAGAGCCATCATCATATCTGGGCCACCCGGCATCGGCAAAACCACTGCCGCCCATCTCGCAGCAAAGTTAGAAGGCTATGATGTTTTGGAAAGCAATGCGAGTGACACGAGAAGCAAGAAGCTGGTAGAAGCTGGTCTCAGTGATTCCATGAACAACACATCTCTGCTTGGATTCTTTGCTGGTGACGGGAAGAAAGTTGACGCTGCGAAGAAGAACACGGTATTGATTATGGACGAAGTGGACGGAATGTCTGCAGGCGATCGCGGTGGTGTGGGTGCACTGGCCAAGTTTTGCAAGAAGACTGAAGTGCCCCTGATCCTAATCTGCAACGACCGTCGACTCCCGAAAATGAGGCCATTTGACCATGTTGCTTTCGACATCAAGTTCAGCAGACCTACAGTCGAGCAGGTCCGATCTCGAATCATGACCATCTGCCACCGCGAGGGGCTCAAGCTTCCGCCGCCAGTGGTGGATGCCCTAATCGAGGGCAGCAACAAGGATATACGACAGATTATCAATATGATTGCTGCTGCAAAACTTGACCAGACAACCATGAACTTTGACCAAGGAAAGGCCATGACGAAAGCTTGGCAGAAGCATGTGATTTTGAAACCGTGGGATATCTGCCAAAAAATGCTCGGCGGAGGGCTCTTTGCGCCAGCTAGCAAGGCAACCCTGAATGACAAGATTGAACTCTACTTCAACGACCACGAGTTCAGCTTCCTCATGATCCAGGAGAACTACCTGAGGACAAAACCGATGGCACTGAACAGCAAGGGCTACACTAAGCGTGAGGAGCGTCTGAAAGCACTCGAACTTTTCGACCAGGCGGCTGAAAGCATCAGCGACGGTGATCTTGTTGATCGCATGATTCACGGCCCTCAGCAACACTGGAGTCTCATGCCAACTCACGCGGTCTTCAGCACTGTACGACCGGCGAGCTTTGTTGCAGGCCAGCTGATGGGATCCAATTTTACATCCTGGCTCGGTCACCACAGCAAACAAGGCAAGCTTGGCAGATTTGTTCGAGAACTGCACTCACATATGCGTCTCAAGTCCTCCGGAGATCATAATGAGGTCCGGCAACAATATATGCCAGTGCTTTGGAAGGAGCTTGTGGATCGACTTCAGCGAGACGGTACTGAGGCTGTGTCGGAAGTGATTGAGCTTATGGACAGTTATTATCTCACAAGAGAAGACTTTGACGCGATCCAAGAGCTGGGTGTCGGGCCGATGATTGATGAGGATGTCAAAATCGAGACCAAGACCAAAGCGGCTTTCACGAGGACGTAAGTAGACAAGCCTTGGTATGCTGGCTTTCGCGAACATGTTTCACTGACGATGTCTCCAGATACAATTCTATGAACCACCCTGTTCCTTTCATGAAGGCCAGCAATGTTCTAGCACCGAAGAAGCCAGCCAAGGAAGCACCGGATTTGGAAGAGGCTATTGAGGAGGAAGACGATGCCGAAGTTGTTGAAGCAATAGAAGGGGACGACGAAGAAATCGACTTCAAGAAAGACAAGTACATCAAGCAACCGAAAAAGAAACCTGCAAAGAAGGCGACTAAAGCGTTGGCTGGCGATGACGATGAA
Organism: Atkinsonella hypoxylon; assembly: GCA_000729835.1. Taxonomy (NCBI): domain Eukaryota; kingdom Fungi; phylum Ascomycota; class Sordariomycetes; order Hypocreales; family Clavicipitaceae; genus Atkinsonella; species Atkinsonella hypoxylon. The sequence goes on along the minus strand of JFHB01000024.1, from coordinate 44,996 downwards.
GACGAGAAGCCGAAAGGGCGTGGGAAGGCCAAGGCCAAGGGGAAGAAGTGACGAGATATTATTGTGTAACATGAGATGCTGTGAGCCGGATGAAACGCACCGGCTGGGACTATGTAACGACTGCCTTCTATTTATGGGCGCATAAGAACGGGAGTGGCTGCATCTGTATCACGTTCGAGCTACAGATTGTTGCTGTATAATGAACGGATGTTGTAACCTGCGGAGGCCGAAGCGAATTCATACTGACGGAGTTGATGTAGTTGGGTCGCACCAGCGTGTGTATAAATCCCTGGTAATGAATGCGGGACAATTCTGGTTTCCATGCAATAAATACCTGCCAGGCTTGGCTCCCTGGTATTCTTTACCTGGCGATTATCTCGAGTCGATGCTGCCGGTGATACGAGGGACGAACTCGATCCGTATGAGTGTATTCCCCTTCTCAGACATGAGGTGATGAGGTGGATGAAGACATGAGAAGTTGCCGAAACCCTTGCACCGATCTGGTGAAGAGTGTGGTGCATGGTCAAGGGTTTGTCCTGATGATGATGGTGATGATGATGATGATGATGATGATGGGTGAAGGCCAAGTGAACTGCTGCCAGTGCCACAGACGCTTCATCGGCTGGCAGTGAACCTCGACAGCTGGCGGTTGTTTGCATGAATCACTTGATGATTACAGGAAAAAGTAAACAAGCACCCCTCCCCGCCCCTTTCAAAATAAAATAAATTTAACGAATATATATATATATATATTTTGGATACAAGTGAGTCCTATCATCGTCACTCCTTCACCTCAACACTCACAACCTCACTCCACGCCTCCGCCCCAAACTCGGGCGCACCTCCCACTCGAAGAGATCTCACCATGCTTTCAAAATCCCTCGGCGCCGCCCGCACAGCAGTCCGAGACCTATTCCGCAGCGCAGACGACCGGCGACACAAGAAACGCTGCTGGGCAGACTCGGCAAACGAATGGGGGCTGAACACCACCCGGGAGGCCAAGACGTCCACGGTAGAAAGTATGTCTACCAGGCCCAGAGCGCTGCTTCGTTGCTGATGAGTATAGCTTCGGATGAAACATTTGTGACATCGCAGTCTTATCAGAGTGATTTAACAGGTATACCCGTATGACATGGAGCTAATGGAGGTTGAGTTGCTAAAACAAAAAACCCTGTTTCTTATAGACATTCCTATGCCGTCGAATGACAATGCTGTCATCAAGGAAGGACCGCAGCGACATGTTTCACAAGTGGAAAAGGGGCCGGTGGTCAAAGAGGCATATTTGATTCTGGGTTCGTGAAAACTCCGCTATGCTGCCAGGCATGTCTAGCTAATACGATGCAGAGCGCGGACCCCGCGATGAAGCAATGGTGAATGACGAGGCGTCCGAAGCCGGGCGCGTGTCCTACCGAGACGGTGAAGCACAGGCGCGCTCGAACTCGTCACGCCACAGAGGCCTGCACCACGAGAAGACGCAGTGCGCCGGACAAAGCAGCAGGATCACAGCCTCGATGTTGTTCGCGTACAGGGCGATGAACGTCCGCGAGGGCCAGACGGATCTGCCGCGGCGGCGCCAGTGCGTGCAAAAGCCGGCCTGATGATGGATGGGAAGGTGCCTAGTTCACTGACTTGACTTTTGCAGAGCCAAGGACCAGATGGCAGAGGGTCAAGTGGTTGAAGACGAAGACAGCCGCCGCGGGGCGTCGTCGTTCCGGACGGCACGGAGCGAGGCGGACGCGGCTTCCGCCCGGCCGTCGGACTTTACGCGTTGAGTTTTCCCTTCCGCCTTGGCATGCGCCTGGGGGGTGATGATCACTGACGGCGCCAGACTACTACGACGTATCGGATGACGAGGGCGACAACGGGCGCATATCCCCTGGTCTGTTCCGCCTCTGGGCAACGGGGTGCTCTGGGCGAGAACCAGGTGACTTGTGCGGCCCCGTGGACGCGGCAGACTTGACGGACGCAGAGGCTGTGCCGGCGCAACCTGTTTCGAACAGGTCGTCGGACTCGGAAGCAGGCTTACTAGGTATGAATCCAAAGTTTGCTTGTGTGTTGAGGGAACCGTTTGATTTATGCATGATTTGATGTCCTGGTCTTGCATGTTTTCTCTCCACATCAACTGTTGCTTTCTTTTCTCCTGCAAACTACCTTGTCTCCCTTTGTCCAATGGATACCCTGTTCAAAATACCTTGATCCCAACCTTTAATCTAATCTGTGCCCCCAAAAACGCAGCCCGCTCGAAATGGAACCACATCCAAGCATGGCACCGCAAAATGCCCCTTAAACCAACAGTCCCCAAGCCAAGCCAAGTGATCACTCTCACAAACGTACGTTTTCCCCCACCCCTAAACCGCCTACAACCAAACAGAAAACCTCACCATCTATCTAGGACGACGTGCTCGCCGCGCTCTCGCACCCCTCCGCGCCAGAAACCCTAGCTGATGTCCCGCTCTCGTCCATCGAGGACGTCCTCCGAGCGCGCTACCAGCTCCTTGTTGATGCGCAGCACGTCGAGAGCCAGCTGCGTGGGCTGAAGGGGGCGCTTGAGCGGAGGGAGATTTATAGGCATGTTGAGGGCCACTTGGGTGATGTGGCGGAGATGTATAGTGCTGTGAGGGCGAGGGTGATGGAGTTGGTGGAGGAAGTTGGTTTGATGGGCGACGGAGCGGTGTAGCTAGTGGGTGATGATGATGATGATGATGATGATGATGATGATGTGGTTGTCCGTGTGGTTGGAGTAATGTACTTGGATTGATCATGTAAACAATACTCGGGCCCTTGACCAGGATCCTTAGGACGGGCAATATGAGCCACTTCACGCCCAAGCAATGCAACTCAGAAACATAATCAAAAGCACGTTGAGAGGCAAGGCACAAGTATCGCCAGAACAACACTCGTATCAAGTCAACTCTGAAAGACCAAGCACAAGTCCATTCCAATCACGTTATATACAAGAAAATTGCAAAAAAATACGCCGCGCTAAAAGTACATATCTCCACATTCCCCTACCGCCTATACCCATCCTGCCTCTCGTAATCCCTAGGATGTAACCCCCTACCCAGCATCTCGCGCGGATCTCGCCCATCCCGCATCTGCATGTCCCTCGAATCAGGAGCAGGGTAGCCCGAGGGCGCTCCCCGGGCGTCATAACCCGGTGTGTAGCTCCTGGGTGGCTCTCTCGGGTCGCGAGGGCCTGGTCCGGGCGTGGTGGATGTGTACCGCGGGTAGCCTGGTGTCGGGGAGAGGACAGGCTCGGGATGGGATCCCGGCGGGGGAGGGGGATAGCGATTCTGCAAGTGTGGCTGGGAGGTGGAGTAGACGGGGCCGCGATCGTCTCTCATGGCCATGTGGGGAGGAGGTGCCGACGACCAGGTCGGTGCGGGAGGAGAAGGTTTGGGCGTCGAGGATGGATGAGGAGGACCTGGGGTCCATGACTGCTGGGTTGGTGGTCCCTGGGACGGTTTGGCGGGTTGGGATGGCCAGCCGCCTGTTGTGGAGGGCGATTGCTGCGGCCATGCAGTGTCTCGGCCGGGGGCAACTTCTCGGGTTCTCGATGCTGAACCGTGGCCTCCGTATTGAGGCGGCGGCGGCGGCGGCGGCGATGCCGCGTGTGGTGGTTGAGATTGCCCATAGGATGCAGCAGGATAGCCGCCTTGCGGGGGATAAGGACCCGGCCCTTGGCCTGGCTGGCCTGGGGGATATCGATGCGAAGTCTGCGGAGAGTTGTTGCCGCTCTGGTGTCCGGCTTGATAGCCCGGAATGCCGCCTCGGTAGTAAGGATCACGCTCTGAAGGCACGGATTCCATTGTTGGTCTCGGTGCTCCCATGTGGGGTGGTGGGTTGGGCGACCCTCCATACGTTGGCTTGAGAGATGGCATTGCAGACGCGCCGCCGCTTGAAGTTCGTCCGTAGGCAGAATACTGCGGCTCGGGCTCTCGACGTATTTGTGAAGTTGCGGCCGGTCCTGCAGGTGGTCTTCCCATCCCCTGCGGCGGAGGCGTTGGTGATGGTCCTGGAGGCGCGCTCGACACTTCTGTCACTCGTTTAGATGCCGGCGGGGGATCGTCGTTCAGCAAGGACATAATGTTGGAGGTCTTGCGGGGCTCGGGCGGCCGACTCGGTGCGATAGCGGGCGTTGAGGTCGGAGGTCCCGGCGGCGGCGGCGGCGGCGGTGGAGGAGGAGGAGGAGGAGCATGACCATAAGGGTCCTGAGCCTGAACCGCAGGCGGTCGTTGCTGCATTGACGACATTGGACGTGACGGAGGTCCCAGCTGAGGGGATCGTACGACGCCTTGGTGGTCCATGATGCCGCGAACAGGGTGGGGTGCTTGCTGATGCGGAGGCGGATGCGGAGGCGGATGCGGATGATGGTGCTGGTGCTGGTGCTGGTGCTGGTGCTGGTGCTGGTGCTGGTGTTGATGTTGATGTTGATGTTGATGCATCGGTGGTGGATATTGTTGTCCAGAGTGATTTCCAACAACTCGCGAAGGCTCCTGCGGTGATGGCCGCGACAATGATAACGGATCTGATGCTCTGGGCCCCTGGCCAATGCTGGACTGATGACGATGGCCGTATGACTGCGGCTCATAGTGTCGCTGAGGCGCTAGTTCGGCGTCCGGGTTCATTCGTAGAGTCTGTCGTTCCGCTTGCCTAGCCAGTTCTCGCTCGCGAATTTCGCGTTGTTCACGGTCCCTTTCTCTTTGCTGTCTCTCTAGCATAGAACACGGATGTCCAGCTTGCATTGGCTGAGCGGCAGCCAGGGGGCGTTGATCTCGAAGCTCGGGGACTTGACTGACACCACCACTCTTGGACGGCAGAGGTATGCGCTGTTGCTGTAGCTGTAGCTGCTGGCCTTGCACAACCGCCTCTCGCTCTTTTTGCTGCTGCTGCTGTTCGGGAAACCCAAAGGCTTGGACTGGCGCGCGCAACGGACGAGTACTAGGTGACATGGCCTGGGAGGCAGGTTGAGGCACGCCTTGTTGCTGGATGGCCAAAGGTTGTTGTGCCGGAGCTTGGCCACGCGGCGTCGGCTGTTGTTGCTGTTGTTGTTGTTGTTGTTGTTGTTGCTGCTGCTGCTGCTGGGATGGAGCTTGGGCAATGGGCACACCATAACCGGAGAAAGGTTGGGATCGAGGAGGTTGACCTGGTTGACCCGGCTGCCCCGGCTGCCCTGCCGGTTCCATCTTGGGCTGGGCCTGTTCGTTATGCATGTCCATTCCTGGTGCTACAGCCAATGGCCGTGTCGAGCTGACTGCAGACGAGCTGTCATATCTCCGTCCTCTCCCACCCGTAGTGGGTTGAGGTGGATCAGGTCGCTTCTCGCCTCTGGCTCGCTTGCCATCTGCTTCTTGCACAATTACATCCCATTCCGTCTTGCCCTGGTCCTTTTGACGGACAAAGTAGTTCTTAACCTGTTGTGTGTGGGGCTCGTGTATTAGTCTTTTCTTCTTTCTTCTCTTTTCATGTCTCTTCTCGGTATTACATGACATGCAGGTAGGGTGTCGACAAGCGAGAAAGGTTGGGGGGGGGGGGGGGGGTTTGATAACAAGATGCCGGATTGCCAAAGTGGCAGAGACAAAACACGCAGGGAGCAGGAAGGGAAGGAGGGGAAAGGAAGAAGGAAAGGAAAGGGGAAAAAAAAAAAGATTAAATAAAAGCATAGAAGAAAAGAGACTTACCATCACGGCCGTCTTTGAACCCATGTGTGCCGCAATAGCCGTCCAATCGGAACCAAACGACCGGAGTAAAAGTGGGAAATCATTAGACTCAGAAACACTCCAGTAACTTGACGCCTGAGCTGGAGCTTTCCGTTCAGCCTGGGGCTGAAGATTGAAGGTTGTCATTGCTGGCTGAGGTGGCGGCGGAGGTGGCGGCTCGGGACGCAACGAGGGTGCAGCCATAACGTCGGCCATGGATGAGGACGGCGGTGGTATCGGTTTGGCCCGATCAATGGCCTGTGCAGCAGCAACTAATTGTTGCTGTATCTGTTGTTGTAGCTGTTGGTGCTGCTGCTGTTGCTGTTGCTGTTGCGTACCTGGGAACGACGGGTGAATACCAGGCGGTATAGCTGTCTGCTGGAGTTCCCCTCCCCCTCTTCCCCCTCTTCCTCCTGCTCCTCCTGTTCCTCCTGTTCCTCCTTCTCCTCCTTCTGCTTCTCCTGCCTCTCCTGCCTCTCCTGCTGTAAGTGCGACTGCAACTGCGACTGGCGTCGCAGGAGCTATGCGGGCGACTTCTGGGCCAACAGGAGCTGCTGGAATATCAGTCGGTACTCGGGAGCTCGACCGAGACCTGACCTTTGCAGATCCACCTCCAGGTGTGGCAGACAGAGATTGACCAGGTTTCGCTGCCTTTCCATCCCTGTCCCTGTCCTTGTCCTTGTCTTTATCCTTGGCCCGCCGGCGACCTCTCCTGCCATCCACCTTCTCACCTTGTTCACCTCGAGCGGCCGCTGAAGTAGCGCGTCGTCCAGGGGTTCCAGCAGGGGTGGCATTTTCGCTGTCCGTGGCCGCTTGCTCAAACCCCCAAGTAGGTGCAGCTGCTCGCCGTGGTCTTTTCCGTTCTCCATTCTCGCCCGCTTCTTGATTCTCCTCGTTCTCGTCGCCATTTCCAAGTTCGGAAACCAATGCGCTAGACCTCTGTTTCCCTCGTCCGCCCTTCTTTCGCCGCTTAGGCTGTTTTTTGAGCTTCTCCTTCAGGTTGAGGTCCTTCTTCATTAGGTAATAGTATTGAATGCATGTGCCAAAGTCGCGGTTGGGTATCACTTCTGCAACCTTGCCCCATTGCTTAGGGTTCTCCAGGTAGCGCTTCTCGAACAGCTCATTCTCTTCCGCGGTAAAATTGTTGACGGGAGCAAGCACTTGCCACGCCGCGACCAGACGGCCCTGAGGCGTGTACCCGGAACGATCAACATATTGAGCCTTGGCCCTCTGCTCTGCATCCCAGTACATTTCGGGAATGATGGCTTCCTTTTCGCTGCGGTACTTCTCCTTTTGAGCCCTCAGTTCACGTTCTTTACGCTCTTCGTCCTCTCGCATAGATGCCTGTAGGACTCGCTCCAGATCGCGCTCCGACGCAAATCTTCTGCCCGACGTACGACCTTCTGGTTTCGGCTCCGGAGTTGCCGTACCGGCTGTCTCAACCATGGGTACAGCCACAGAGAACTTGTCCCGGCTCTTCACGGCCGCTGGATCGTTAGACAGAGTGAAGTTCAGGTAGTGCATGTAGCTGTCCGCGTATTCCTTCTGCCCTCGTTTTTGTTGCTCGGCTTCCTCCAGGTGGATCTTTTCCAGATGCTCTGTCACGAATCCTTCCATGGCCGAATCTGTTGCCTCAAGCGAAGCGAGAAAATCCTTGTCCTTCGTCCACGTATCGCAGCTGTAGTCAGGAAGTCCATCAATAGGCGGTGTTCGCATGAATCGGCGCACACTTTCCACATCTAGGAATGTCTCCTCCTCAGACTCGGTCTCATCGTCTTCGTCCGGTATTTGCGACGGAGTGCTCGGTGGTTTTGAATAGGATTCAGCAACTTCTGTGGTTGATTCGGGCGGTTGTGACGGCGCTTTGGCAACGTCCTTGATCGAAAGCGGAGCGCCCGAGTCTGATGTACCGGATCGTGACACCGGACGAGACGATGGTTTGCTAGCGAGTTCACCTTTGACTTGGCTATCAGGGGCAGAGGGTGCTGGCTGTTGTAGGGCGTCAATGTCCAGCTCTTCGCTCCTCACTGTGGAATCAGAAACAGTAGGCTGTGCTTCGTATTCTTCTAACTTTTTCGCAACGGGCCCGACTATTGCAGACTCGGTAGAATCCAAAGTTTTTGGCCTTGTGCTTGCTTCCTCCACCACAGCGTTCTCGTCCTGCGAGGTCGTGGGAGCGTCCTCGGTCTTGGGCAGTGAGACATCTAGATTGTCGGGAACGGGCCCTAGCATGTCAGCCAAGCCCTCACCGTCTCCCAAAATTCGAGCCATTGACCCATGAGATAAGGCAGCGAATCGTGCCACGACTCCGAGAGGAAGACTTGCTTGCGGCAGCTTGCTCAGCTCTGCCTCTGTCTTTTCTATTTCCATATTGAAGTAATCAGCCATGTCCTCGTCATCGTCTGACTCTGAATCCTGTTCAAGCGTTGCAGTCCTAGGAGGCAGAGCAAACCGCACAAATACAACAGTAGGGCGTTTCCGGTTCTTTTTGGTCTTGGCCTGTTCTGGTTGTGAGGCAGAGTCTCCCTCCTTGTTCGTGTCTGCACCGATCTTCTGTACAGCATCCGTAGTAGGGGCAGGGGGTTCTGCAGAACCCTTGACTGGCTCAGCCCCGACTGATCCTGATTCCGATTTGACTGTGGTTTCGCCAGGTTCCGCGCTGTGAATTGAGCGTACCCTACTGGTAGCGCCAGACCCCTTTTGTTCTGTGTCCGCGTCGCTGCTGCGGGATCGCTTTGCATTGTACATATGTTCTCCTTCCCTAACATCACGCCGCGGTGCATGCGTAGGCTGCGACAAAGTCTGCGCTCTCATCAACTTGGGTGATAACGGCGCCTTCTTCAGGTCGGGATTTATCCATTGTTTGCTGGAAGGACGTTGCTGCTGTTGCGACTGCTGCTGCACACGCGGTCCGACCGGAATCGCTGGGCTATCGTGACTCCCTGCCCTTGCGGGACGGCCGGGGTGGGCGGAAGACTCACTCGGGGTCAAATTCCCAGCCGAGCCAGGTCGGTCTGTGAAAGCACGAGGCGCAGATGGAGGTGGCTTCGTGGTGGTGCTGTTCGTTGTCGTTATTGATGAAGGACCGCCATCCTGTGCACCCGTATTTCGACTGGGTATCGATCCAAAGGCAGGAGCTGAAGGTGCCATGGGCGGTGGCGATACATCCCTAGCTTGGTTAAAATGCTCTTGAGAAATGGACGACCGGGCTTCCTTCTTGGGGCGTATGAGGTCGCGGTCACTTCTATCCCTATCGTCGCGAGGATCGCGTCGAATATCTGCTTCGGGGGGATATCTGTCACCTCGGTCGCGTTCGTCCCGCTCTCGCCCCCATCGCGCCTCTTGAGATCGACTTCGAGGATAGCGGTCGCCGCGTTCATCGTATGGTGCTCGTGCTCGACCACGGTCGGACTGCCAATCGCCTCTACCTCCTCTACCGCGGCCACGCATAAAGCTAGCTCCACGTGCGAAAGGCGGCATGCCAAATGAAGGATCAGAATTCGAGGACCCAGCTGAGGGCGGGCCGCCATCTCGAGAACCGCGACGTGACCTATCGGCGTCTGGTGGAGGACCCTCTCTATCTCTGTCGCGAAAATCGCGTGGCGGCGTTCGACCTCTCCCAGGTGGTAGCGGTGAGCGACGAGGTCGGAAATCTCGCGAGTCGCGCCAGTCTCGGTCTCGATCACGATCACGATCACGATCACGGTCACGGTCACGGTCACGGTCACGGTCACGGTCACGGTCACGGTCACGGTCACGGTCACGGTCACGGTCACGGTCACGTTCTCGATCTCGTTCACGGTCACGGTCTCGGTCACGGTCACGGTCACGGTCTCGGTCACGGTCTCGTTCATGGTCTCTTTCACGGCCCCTTTCACGTTCCCGCTCGCGGCTTCGCTCATCTCGATATCGGTCTCTGTAATCTAGATCGCGATCTCTCCCGCGATCCCTGCTATCGTCTCTAGCGGGCCACGGTCTGCCTCCTCCTCCTCCTCGGCCACGACCTCGACCTCGAAAGTCGCTGCCAAAACCGCCGCGGGGACCACTTGGTGCGTCAACAAGAGCCTTGGGCCCCCGAGGGGGTTCTCGTCGTAGCGAATCGCTAAAGCTGTCACGATTAGAGGGAAAGCCGGAAGAATTAGACCTTGACTCGGCGGACGAGCGACGGCGGTCATTGTCGCCATACTGCGAGGTCCTATCAAAGCGGTCCGGTGACCGTTCCCGTGGCGACCTAGACCGGCGGTCCGGATCATATCTGTATCTGGATGCCCTGCACAGCCGTAGTTTGGTTAGCCAAAGTTACATTGACGAATTGCAGCTTGTAGGGTAGTGGGAAACTCTGGGACGCGGCGGAATTAGAGTTTGTGGGGTCGGGAGAAGGCAACAACAAAGCGGGTTGATGATGGCATCGAAAGCCCAAAGTCCAGAGAAGTCCAAAGAAGTCCAAAGAACCGTACATACATCAGTCGCGGTGAAAGGGCAAACGCCCGGTGAATGAGCGTGCAGATCGAATCAGAAATTCATTCGTGGCCGCTGAATCTGGTGATGGTGGTGATGGTGGTGGTGGTGATGGTGGTGGTAGTAACAGTACTAGCAGTGGCGGTGGTTGGAGGAATGCGAGCCGGCGTTATGAATATAGGTTGTCTGGGGCTGGTTGTTTCGGAACATTGGCTGCAGGGAGCAGCTGGGTGAGAGCGTGAGAGCGTGAAGAGTCTAGTATGACAGCGTGGGCGTGAGGGTGCCGCAGCGTCGTGATGTCTCCGCAGTTCAATTACCCAGACGTCGTCGGGTGTGATTCGAGCAGCAGCGTGGCAGGCCGGCGAGGGCGCGACAGGGCTGAGAAGCAGCAAAGAGCAGGCCGTCCTGATCCTGATCCTGATCCTGATCCTGATCCTGATCCTGATCCTGATCCTGTCTTATGGATGTTGAATGAGTGAAGAGTCGGAGATCAAATGAAGACGAGGGTTAAAGTGGTCAGCCCCCGGCCCCCGGCCCCTTGAGCCGCCAGCCGTCGAATTAATGAAGGGCAACTGTGTATTGATGATTACCTGTGGTAATCAGGGTAGGCTTGGCTGTGGCAGGCACTCGATTAAACCAGCTTGTTCACAAACTGCCATCCCGCGCTAGTCCTATCTCGGCAAGCGAATCAGCCACAACCTGTCTAGCCACCACATCAACGCATCACTTCACTTCACCACGTTTCGATGCTGATCATTAATTATCATACAGCTAGTAGCGAGCCAGGCTCTAAAATTGGTCAATCGGCGGGTCCGTACCTCTAGAAGCGCGGTCCTGATGCGCAATTGTTTCATTGGAGACGTGGTAAACCAGTGCAGCGGTGCTCCGGCAACTGAGCCGTTGCACAACAAACGGCGCTGCACGATAACTATGGCCGGCCATAGAATGTACCTACGTACCTTGTCCTTGTAATAGCAATACGGGGTGAAACGGGATGATACTACCAAGTAGACGTGCCAGCGCACTTATGCAACCCTCAGCAGCCGTAAGTATATTTGATAAGTATTTTTTGACCTAGTCCATGGATAATGGATCGCAAATTATAAGAAAGGCACTATAAACGGGGAAGGAATGATCCAACATGTACTACTATTACTCCATATAGGGTTTTCATACGCCCACAACACTACGCAACGAACTCACAGTCGAGAGCGCACAAAACCTTCCAGCCTCTAGTGTCATTGCAGCTAATTTTTTTCACATATCACGAGGGTTGTAGTCCATCTACTGAAAAGCCATGCCAGATTTTGTAAACACAACACATCCCCAGTTTTGACCCAGACACACACCAAAAAAAAAAAAACATCACGCCTCCAGACAACAATCCGAGTCAAGTCGAAAAAAATTAAAGAAAAGTTTGCAAGTCTCAACACCTCAGACTGCACCCACATCAATCCCAAACTAGCCCTCCTGGCAAACCCTTCCTGTCCGTCGCCCATTCACAATGTCAAACCACCACAACGCCGCTCCCCCAGGAGCCACCGACGCAGTCCTTATGAAATCCGAAGCCATGCCCTCAGACGCCCAGCCCGTCGAGGAGCTCGACTTCAACAAGCTCAAAGGTCCCATCACCGCCCAAGACCTATACCTCGGCATGCGCCACATGGGATTCCAAGCAAGCTCCACCGCAGAAGCAATTCGCATCATCAACGACATGGTAAGTTTGAGTTACACGAGCACAAGAAACACCTCCCCCTCATTCAATCGCCATAACACACAAAAAAAAAAAAAAAAATCGTAACTCGCAAACAAACAGAAAAACTGAAATATATAATAAATAAATAAACTAGCGAGAATGGAGAGACCCCGAGACAAATGACAAAACAACAATCTTCCTGGGCTACACCTCCAATCTCATCTCCTCCGGCCTGCGCGGCACCCTCCGCTGGCTCGCGGAGCACAAGCACGTCTCTGCCATCGTCACCACCGCAGGCGGCGTAGAGGAAGACTTCATCAAGTGCCTTGGCACAACCTACATGTCGTCTTTTAGCGCCAACGGCTCTGAGCTCCGCAGGAAGGGCCTCAATCGCATCGGCAACCTTGTTGTACCCAATGCCAACTACTGTGCCTTTGAGGACTGGGTCGTCCCCATCCTGGACAAGATGCTGGAGGAGCAGGAGGCCAGCAGAGGGACAGATGAGGAGATCAACTGGACGCCTTCCAAGGTGATTCATCGACTGGGCAAAGAGATCAACGACGAGAGGTCCGTGTACTACTGGGCCTGGAAGAATGATATCCCAGTCTTCTGTCCCGCCCTTACGGATGGAAGTCTGGGCGATATGCTGTATTTCCACACCTTCAAGTCATCGCCGCGGCAGCTCAAGATTGATATTGTTGAGGATATTCGCAAGATTAATACCATTTCAGTCAGGGCCAAGAGGGCTGGCATGATCATCTTGGGCGGTGGAGTTGTCAAACACCACATTGCCAATGCTTGTCTAATGAGGAATGGTGCCGAGTCTGCCGTCTATATCAATACTGCCCAGGAGTTCGACGGCAGCGATGCAGGTGCCCGTCCTGATGAAGCTGTGTCATGGGGCAAGATCAAAATAGGTGCCGATAATGTCAAGGTGAGTTGAATGGGAGTTGAGACTGTCAGTTCTCAGCTTTATTTTTCTAGTACAACTAATGCCGTTGTAGGTCTACATGGAAGCAACCGCTTGTTTCCCATTTATTGTTGCCAATACCTTCGCCAAGGGTGTCTAAATCTTGTCTGTTTCAACGACAGAGCACAAAGACAAACAATGATGACCATTGCCGACGTTGACGACCCCTCTTTTTCATTGGTCACTCTGCTTCTGTTGCCAAAAACATATATCCAAGGGCTCTCGCTCAAATTGAGAGTATGCGGCTGACATCACGGCACATTGTAAACGCCCGACAATAGTCAAACGCAGAATCGATTTGCAGTGCGGCATCATCTCACGTGTCGATTCGCCATCTGGTCGAAAGTGCTCTCTCGCATAAATCAATCCTGCATCAGGTCACTTTGGCTTTTTGTCTCTGATGAGTCCATATTTTCGCTTGTTGGCCATTCGTCTCTCCTCCCTCTCCCTCTCTTCGGCCTCTTCTCTCCTTTGACGCTCTTTCACCCGTGCCACGTCGAGAGTCTCTTTACGCATCTTCTGAATACTCCTCTCGCCGTCGTCAAGTTCTGTCCAGGCCGTTTGTCCAAGTGTGCTGTTGGCCATGAACAATTGTGCCATCTGCAGAGGGCACACTTGGCCAGACTCATCCCGAAGCATGTTTGCCTGAGCTCGCAACGATTCTCGTTTGGACCGATCGATCTCATGCGCGAACGGACCTAAGATATCATCAGCATCCGGAGGAAGGTCATCATGCCTTTTCCTCTTCCCTGTTTTTGAAGACACCTCCGAGTTGGTTTCCTTGTCTCCATTTGGAGGCAACGCAGTCGATGGTGATTGAACCGTGTCATCCAATGTCCTAACGTTGATTCCGGACTCAGTCGGCCTTGTGACGGTCTCAGATGGAGCGACAATGCGAGATGATAGTTCGGTAGGGTTTCTGGTCCCACCGGACGGCAAAGGTGGCAACTCCACAAGTTTGACGGAAGAGAAGTGTGAGCTCGGCTCTGTGCGCGGCTTGCAGGAAGCATTTCTCTCTCCACTAGAGAGTTTATAGTTGCTAGATGAAACTTCGTCGTTGGTTGAGTTTCTGGTTCCATCGGACGGTAAAGCTGGCGACGTCATAAGTTTGACGGAAGAGACAGACGAGCTCGGCTCTGTGCGCGGCGTCCAGCAAGCATTGCTCTCTCTATTAGAGACTTCATCGTTGCTGGATGGGACTTTGTCGCTGGCTGGATTGCCAGTTTCCGTATCAGTCGAGTGCAAAGGTGGCAGGTGGTCGGGGTTCTCCGTGTCGTTGTCTATCATCTTTGACAACAACTTGCGGAGGCCTACTTCCGACGTCAGCAAGAGAGTTTGCGAATGCGCCAATCAGTTTCAGCTTGGAGATGATGAACATACTGCCCCGTGTCTCGTAGCCGTGGTCGAAATTATCGGAATTCATTGTGGATACTTGGGCACTACCGAATCGCCCGCCCAATCTTTGTGGCACCAAAAGGTTGTTCGCTGTTCACTCGATATTGGTGGTAAAATTCTGACCTGGCTGCTTGAGCTGCTTTTGGCTAAAGAGATTCAAAGCCGGGTGATTTACTGAGAACAGGATTCTGCACAAAAGAATATATGATTTGCCTTGCACGATATCGGAATGATTGCGTTTATTGATAAAAGATAGTGGCGTGTTGATGAAGTGGGTGCACTCTCAGGCTGGCAATTCATACTTCCCTCGCCAATATATATTGAACGCTCACAGGAATTATCAAGTGGAGATGGGAAAACCTTGTGGTGTGTAAGCTGCTTCCTAGAGTTAAATTTGTACCTGCCTAAGTAGCATGGCTAGAGCCTCGACCGCCTTGTAGAATAAGTAGGCATACGAAAGGAAGGATGGCTGCAGTACTTTAGCCTTTCCCATGCTGCCATGAGTCAACTAATCTCCCTAATCAAGCCCTTGAAGGCTGCCAGCGCTGATGCCCAGTCCCAGGCGCCACGGCCTTCGGCCCATGCGCCAACCTTCTCCAGCCCTTTCACATCTTGCTCCATGTGCATTTGACTGGTGGTTCCGTCGAGAGCCGTCAGGCCCCCGAGGCCGATGACCAAAGAATAGTATGCGGCAGCTATTTCGACACCAGCCTTTTGAGAAACCAGCTTGACAGGCTCACTCTGTACCAGCCTTGGGTTAGACGTGAGCGTCCAATAGGCTTGAAAAACGATGCCCCTTTCTCGACAATACGCACGAAGATCGAGCTCATATCCTGTTTCCTGGTAAAAAGGATTCTGGACGACAGAAGGCTTCACCTTCATATCGTTATAGAGTGCTTCAACAATGGGTAAGGTGGTGTTGGATATGCCAAGATTGCGAATCCTGACAGGGGTAAATGACTCGAGCATCTTCCAGACTTTCACTGTGTCTTTGAATTGGTCCATGGGCGCATGCAGCACAACACTGTCGAGATACGGCTCCTGTCCATCGATGGTGAAGTATCTGAGAGAAGAGCTGATGGACTGGCGCACCTGGTGGTCCAAAGGGGCGTCGAAGTCATACGGAGAGACGTGACTCTGACCGCGTGGCCCAGTGAATTTGGTTTGGATCTGGTGGTCTATATGTCAGGAACGGGATGGTTTGGAAGACGACAGAAGAGGGGTTCGGTTGCATCCTACGAATAGGTCCTGGCGCTTGATAATGCCCTCGTTTATCGCGCGCTTCACACCGGCAGCCACGCCTTGTTCATCATAATGCCTGGGCTGTGCAGCAGTATCGACGCCACGGAAGCCCGACTTTAAAGCTGCATATACTAGATCTGCAGTTCTTTCCTTTTTCCAAGCGGTGCCATAGATGAGTTTGGGGATCTTGGTGGCGGATGGACCGGCCAATGTCAGGTCCATGGCCAGGAGAGGTGCTCGAGACGCTAGAGAGCTTTGTGTCATGGTGCAATTCGAGTAGATTGGTAACAGAGATTTCGTTGCGACTTGGCGTGAAAAGACGATAGAGAAGGGATTGAAGGACACGTTGGAAGATGTTGATTAGTTAGAGGACTCGCCAAGCGGCAGAGCAGCACAGAGAGAGGAACACGGCTTTTACATGATTGGACGAAGATTGGACGAAGAGTCACGTCATGCATTCAGCTTATCCCGGTGGTCAGCCTATGTATGCATGGCGCATTTCGGATTACCCAATGACGAAGGATGGATCGATCGGAAGCTGCGCTGGCGATGTGATGAAGGTGAGCATGGTTGCCGATGCACTTGTCCCATTGCTAGTCCTGACATATCACACGGTTACGATAAGGAGTTGCGTGGATTAACCCCAAAAAGGGCCAAGATAGGGACGGGAAGGCATCGTTCATCGCGTTCCGCTGGGTTGGCCCCACAAGAGCCAGGCAAGGCAGCACACTGAGCATAACTACCTACCTACCTAGGCTAGGTAGGTAGGTAGGTAGGTAGGTTAGGTACCTAGGGGTAGGTACCTAGGGGTAGGTACCTAGCACTTAAGGTATCTCTTTGATGCCGAGAAGGCTACACTTTCGTACCAGCAAGGATTATGGGCCAATTAAAACATCGGAGTAAAAGGTACTTGTCACCCCATACTAATTCAAACTATAAGAAAAGTTCCAGCAACTGCTAGCGCTACAGAGAGCTACATCGCACGTCTCACAACTCCACCTCTTTCAATAAGGACCTAAAGTCATTCGAGGTCGCTCCACAGAGTCATCATATAAAAGTGGGTCGGTACGAAAGTGTAGCCTTCTCGGCATCAAAGAGATCAATGATGTTTCAAGCATCAAGACGTCACTCAACCACTTCCACCCAGAGGATACAAGTCAAAGTGACCATTTTCATTTTAACGTCACATAACGAGTTTCTACAGCATTCAACAGTCAAGGCAAAAAGAGACAAAATGGCGTCCAGCACTCCTTACACCATAAAATGGGGCATCATGGCCACCGGCGGCATCGCAGAAAGTAAAAGCTTCCTCCCGTCCAAGGTTCGCAGATATTACAAGACTGACATGACATTCTCAAAGCATTCTGCAAGGACCTCCTCACAGACCCGGCCAGTCGTGACGTGCATGATGTCCGTCACGAAATCGTCGCTGTGTCGTCCTCGACGTCGGCTGACCGTGCCGCCGCCTTCATCAACAAGATTGACGGCCCAGCCTCAGCAAGCACGTACGGCTCGTACGCGGAGCTTGTGGCCGATGCCAATGTGGGCATCGTCTATGTCGCGACACCCCACAGCCACCACTTTCAAAATGCCATGTTGGCCCTCAACGCCGGCAAGAATGTACTCTGCGAGAAGGCACTGACTGTGACGTCTTCACAGGCCAGGAAACTCGTTGCCAAGGCACAGGAGAAGAATGTGTTTTTCATGGAGGCTGTGTGGACGAGGTTTTTCCCGCTGAGCATCAAGATCCGAGAGCTGATTGCATCGGGGGAGATTGGTACCGTCTACAGGACGATGGGTAAGCTACCGTTGTCTCTGGGGTTGTCGTTGAATTCCAACTTAACACATGCTTCATAAAAGCCGACTTGTCCTTCAACGAGAATACCGCCAACGACGACGGCAGAGTAAGCTTCCCTGACAATCACCGCATGGTCAACCTCGACCTCGCGGGCGGTGCACTGCTCGACCTTGGCATCTACACCCTCACATGGGTCTTCCAGACGCTCTACCACCTCCAGTCGTCGCCATCCAAGGAGGCGCCCAAGGTGCTCGCCGCCATCAACAAGTATCATACGGGAGCAGACGAGAACACAAGCATCATCTGCCAGTTCCCGCAGAACAAGTCCATTGGCGTGGCGACGACATCCATCCTCGTCGGAACCTCGCCGCACGGGCAGACGACAACCGCCCCGGCCATCCGCATCCAGGGCTCCAGAGGCGAGATCCAGGTGCCCCATCCAGCGTATCGACCAACCTCGTACAGCGTGATCAAGAAAGAGGGCGACGGACAGGTCGAGGTCGTGGAGTGCCCGATCCCGATGGACCCCAAGAGGAACTGGGGTCACGGCATGTTCTGGGAGGCGGACGAGTGTGCGCGCTGCCTCCGCGACGGCAAGAAGCAGAGCGCCACGCTGCCGTGGGAGGAGAGCATTGTCATCATGGACACGATGGACGCGGCGCTGCGACAAGGCGGCGTGGAGTATCCCGAATTAATCACTACCGACGTATATGACGCGCGGAGCCCTTTGAACATGGGCAATCAGAGAAGCCAGTAGTTCTGATATAGGTCAAGGGGTCTGAGTCATGGACAGCCAGCCTCTTAACACCACCAGTTCGCCCGGCACATGCCAACTGGCGCCACGTGCCCATGCATAACCTTGACGATCCTCGCAAGGGGACCAGTTCGCCAACGGCACCCACCCATAGCAATACGCCCCATTGCAAACACGGAGGCCTCGTAATCATATTGAAAGCCGGTTTCAGCAAACTTTGCACAATAAAAATAAACCTGACAGCACACGTCGATGCCTGGCCCCCCTCCCCCACAGGCAGGGGAGCAATTGTCTCCCGCCACACCTCTCAAGCCCAAAAAAAAAAAAAAACCGAATTTTCTGGCTTTTTCCCCTCCAAGAAACAGGAGCATTCGCCAACGGCCAATATATATATATAAATATTCTGTTCAATGCAACCGAGGGGGGTGTAGAAATCTCGTCATTCTGTTTCCCCCACCCCCCCTTTCTTTTCTCCTTGGCGGATGTGCCAGAAGGGGAAATTGTCGGTGGGCTCGTCGTTCCCACTGCTTATTCATGCGAAAGGTGGGAATGCATGAAAAGGTTATGGAGCTGCGTACGCTATATGTCCACTCTGGAAAGTACCGCCAGCTCCTGAGCAGGTTTCTCTTTTTTTCTTTTCCTTTTTTTTTTTTTTTTTTTTTGGGCTCTGGTCTGCTTATCCTGTGCGGTAAGGACTGGGATGTGGGATTGGAGGGGATTTCCATGGAAGGCTGTTCGTGAGCGGTGGGAAGCGAATTTCGGTTAGCTGGAGGGGCCGCTGTGGAGATGCTTTGGAAGGAGGCACGTGACGTTGACGACACTTCATGTTGTGAACACAAGAAAGTTGACAAGATGTATAAAGTAAATTTTTTTTTAAAAAAAAAAAAGTACAACAAATAATTATAAAGAAGTCGTTACAAAGAAGTAGTTCAAACAAGTAAATACAAACAAGTAAAATCAACGACCAACCCAGACCTCGACCCCAAACAACAACAACAACAACAACCACACTTCACCACCCCATCCACCACCAAACCCTCCCTACTCAAACCCCCATCACCAAAAACCAACAAAAACCCAAAAAACCAAAAAAAAAAAAAAAAAAAAAAAAGGGAATGTCAGACTACGAACAAACCCACGTCCACAAAGTCTACGAAGCCATAGCCCCCCATTTCAGCGCAACCCGCCACAAGCCCTGGCCCCTCGTAACGCGCTTCCTCCGCGCCCTCCCCCCAGGCAGCATAGGCCTCGACATAGGCTGCGGCAACGGCAAATACCTACGCGCCAACCCGCTCCTGCACACGCTCGCCTCCGACCGCTGCCCGTCCCTCCTGCGCCTCGCGCGCGCCGCCCACCAGTCCGCCGAGCTCTCTGCCGCCGACGCGCTCAGCCTGCCGTACCGCGCGGCCTCGTTCGACTTCGTCACCTGCATCGCCGTCGTGCACCACCTCTCCACGCGGCCGCGACGGCAGGCCGCCCTTGCGGCGCTGACGAGGTGCCTGGTGGCGGACTCCGGGCGGGCGCTCGTCTTCGTCTGGGCTCTGGAGCAGAGCGGGAGCAGGAGGGGGTGGGACGAGGGCTCGGCGCAGGATACGCTGGTGCCGTGGGTGAAGGGGGCGGAGACGTTCCAGCGGTATTATCATTTGTACAGGGAGGGCGAGCTGGAGGAGGATGTGAGGATGGCGGGTGGTGAGGTTTGCGAGGGCGGGTATGAGAGGGATAATTGGTGGGTGGTTTTGAAGAGGGCTTGATGGTGCTTGGGAGACTTTTAACTATTGATCTGTGAACACCATCATCATCATCATCATCATCATCAAAGCCATGGATAGGCCAAGACCGTTCATCTCAAACCGGTGTACAAATCCAACAACCATCTTTCTGCATCTCGAAACGGAACTCCAAGTGAGCTCATAGCGGGTCAAGCATCAACCACATCCACATGTCAAGACTCGCTTTCCTTAAATGTCTTAACAGGTCAAATATGCCTCAAATTAGGCCTTTCTGGCTCTATCCATGTCTTTTGTCTTGTCCGAATCATGCCCTGCCCATCTATATGCACATACATCCACCGGAGAAAAAAAAAAGGAAAGGTTCGCTTCATAGTTGCCCTGTTTTCTAAATCCCAACCCTATCCTTGTCCTTACCCTTGTTCAATTATAACCGACCCTCTCTACCTTACCCGAGAGTGCTACGCCGGCCGCCGTGATTCCACATACACTACACATACATAGCCTGATGCTCGGTTGTTTGGCCGACGCTAAACAGACAAGCTTCCGCTCCCAAATGTGTTGCTCCATGGTATCGTGATAAGAGTAAGCCAATAAGAATATGAGGTGTCATGTCGAATCCCACAATGATATCGCCGCTTCAATGCATGATCGCTTACTTCTAAAAAAGAGATGAATCCGTTCCTCTCAAGAGTCATCCCATAAAATCAGTTTCCCATGCCCCATTCTAAATTCGTGCTCCAAAACCCGTAATCCCAAACCTAGTCTATGTGTCTTTCTTTTCTGCTTGGGTTTTTTTGTGTTTTTTTTTTTTTTTTTGGTGTGAGGTTTTTCTTCCCCCGGAGGTCATCAAGTTCCGGTGGATACTTAATAAATAAATGTAACAAGACGTAAATAAATCTCGGATAACAATGAAGAAAGGACAAAAGGGACCATTATCGTCCAGGTTAACCAAGGCGGCGTCGGTAACTTCCCTCCCGATGAATCATTTCTGGACTGGCGCGCCGTTTCACCCTGGTCTTGGTCTGATCTGTATGCTGCTGGTACCCTTGGGAACTTTGAATTGGTAACGCGTGTTTGATTGCCGGAGGAGCGCTCGCATGTCCCGAATGAGGTCGGTCTATTGGCCCCGAATATGGACTAAACCCCGTTGTAAGTTCCGCAAGACTAGGTAACGGGCCAGGGTTTCTTGGCTGTCCTTGATGCTGTATCGGGGCAAGGCCAGGACCGCCAGTCCCGGCGTTGTAATAGAACTCTCCATGTTCCGCCGCGGCTCCACGTACCATTGATCCTGTGCCAGCTGGCGGCGGTGGCGCTCCGGCGTTTTCTGCTCGAGGCGGCAACTGGCCAGGCATCGAGGAGACAGACTGAGTTCGAGAAGAATACATCGTTCGAGGGGATGGCGGTGTGATGTGTCGCGTTACTGTGTCCTGCGGTTGATAGTGTACGTTTGACCGTGGTGGCGGCGCTGGTCTATGGCCACTCTCGAGGTTGACAGCAGCCAAAGAGAATGGAACGACGCCTGCTCTTCTCGCCATATCCGCCTCTCCAAGTTGCCAGTGCATCGCCTCCGCCGCTCTCCAAGGCACGGCTAGCTCTTCCGCAACTTTCGCCCACATTTCGGCTTTGAATCTTGACAAAGGAAAAAGAATCATGTCAGCATTCTATTGTGAAACGACTCCATCACTCGGCGTTAACTAACGACTCTTCCAGCAATCCCCCCTTGTCCCTTTTTTGGTTCTGGCGTACACTACTTACCTCTCATAAAGCCTGGCCAACTTGTTCTTGCGCTCCTCATCCCACTCGCTTCGCCTCTCTAGGTAATTTTGATAATGAAGTCGGCAACTGATAGCACTTCTCCCGGGCAAACGCTTCGATACATCCTCCCACTTCATCCCGCTCCCTCGAAGCTCAATGATTAGCGCATCTTCCTCCGGCGACCATTTGCTTTGCTTCTTGACGGGCTGATCTGAACCTTGAGACGGCATACTACGTCGATGACTGGTGCCAGATACCGAGGCTACAGACCGAGGTGGCGGTCCTGTCGGCGGTGCTGATGCTGTCGACAGGGACATCTGCTGCCCATGAGCAGCTACTGCTGAAGCGGAATGTGGCGGCAACAAGTCGTGCGGGTGCCGCTGAGGATAGCCTTGGGACTCATTTGAGTCAGAAGACTTCAGAAGAGACGTGATATCCACGTTGATGGCCGCCCTGTCTCTTGTAGCGGCACTGTGTCCGTTTACAGGGGCTTGAGTTCCGCGTATGAAACCGATGTCGCCGCTATTGATGACACCAAACGGTGGCTCTGCCCGCGGAAGGCAGAGCAGAAGCTGGCTCTTGAGTTGGGCCAGCTTTTCTAGCTGACTGCCTAAACGGCGCGGCCCGTTGGGCCGGGACGCTTTCTTCTGTTTTCTTCTGTAATTTTTTTAAGAGGACAAACGAGGAAGGGGACGGGGCTCCTTTTTCGGGGAGAGGGGAAACCGAGTCACTCAAACAATGCAGTGTAGCAAGACACAGAGTAAAAGGCGAGTTGCCTTATATTGCGTGTAGTGGTGATGGAGGGCAATATAGCTGCCCAAGTGGTGAGTAAGCTTCGATATCCGAGAGAGTCCGAGAGAGAAACCAAGCAACCCGCAACTCGCAACTCGCAACTCACAACGCTAGTTGCTTCTGTGCCTAGGGAAACAAGCTGTTACTATTGCGGAGAGTCTTCTTGTGTTGTGCCCTGAAACCCTACCGTAAAAGCGCGGTTGGCACTAAGTTGAGGTGGAGAGTGAATCTATCAATGTGGTAGGGTGGTCTCGTGGTATTATATAAGTAAAACTCCAAAGAGGGAAGGAGAAGAGAGGAAAGAAACGGAAAAGTGTGTAAAAGGATGTTTTCGGCTTGTCATCCAGTGGACAATGGTCGTGATCTGGCTTTGGGTTGAAGTCGCTTCGAGGCTTCGGGGATGTTGGATGGAAGGAAGGATGATGTGCAAAGACGAAAGAAGCAGCCGGCGAGAAGAGGTAGACCTGATGTCTCGGGACTGTCAAGCATACAGCGAATCCTATTAATCGTGTTTACAAAGTGGTATTTATGGCTGTGATTGGCTCTGCTGGTGTCTGACATGGACCAATGAGGCGGAGATGAAGGTCAATGAGGCAAGAGCAGACGCCGGTGAACGAGCCACAACGTCGTCAAGTACGGAGTAAGGCCAGTGATGAATGAAGTCAGGTAAAGCAAGATGGAAGAGGAACTAGCAAGAAGTGGCAGGCCGGGATTCCGCAATAATTAAGCGCGTGGAAGGCACCAGGAACGGCAGCCGTCAGCCGCCGCAGTAATCAGTCAGTCTGTCCGTTAAATCAAGCTCTAAGTCAAAGTCGATGTCCCGGAGGGCTTCTCTGACTAAGTGGAAACAACAAGCAGAAAGACGTCAGTCACTGTCGGATGAGGCATCAAGCAAGACAGGGGGGGGTGCAGGGACGAGGCGGGCCTGTGGCCGGGAACTTGCTGCTTCAGTATGTATGTAGATGGTAGATTGGTCCCAATGAGGGTCGGGGAACAGGGATCAGGAGAGCAATAGGAAAAGCAAAGAGTGATGGGAGTAGAAGAACCGGGTGTGGTTTGAAGGACAGACAGACATGGGCTGGAACTGGAGAATGGAAAGTGGACCGCTTTGCACTTTGCTTTGCTTTGCTTTACTTTGCTTTGCTTTGCTTTGCTTTGCTTTGCTTTGCTTTGCTTTGCTTTGCTTTGCTTTGCATTGCATTACATTGCCTTTTCTTTTCTTTGCTTTGCGTTGCTCTGTTTAGCTTGGCTTAGCTTTGCATTGTATTGCTTTCTGTTCTGTTGTGTTCTGTTCTGTTCTGTTCTGCTCTACCTTGCCCTGCCCTACCCTACCCTACCCTACCCTGCCTTGCCTACTTTACTTTTCTTCACGTTGCCTGCCTTGCCTTGTTTTGTGTCGTCTTGTTGTGGATGGCCTAGAGTTGGGGGCTTGTTCTTGTGAGTGCGTGTGCGTGTGCGTGTGCGTGTGGGAGCGATTGCATGTGCTTGTGTCGCAGTTTCGTCTTGTCTGCTGGTAGCTTCAAGGGTGGTGTACAGCGACTGATCGGTGTTCTACTGTCTTCAACCAAGATGCAGATGCATGTTGCACATTAAAAGACGTCGCATGCTCTGCTGCTCATCCGCCTTGGATCATATGTATCACCATGTTTACAAGGAATGGATGGTTCCCACCCAGCCTTATCAGGACAGAAGTGCCGGGGAATGCATACATAAATAAAGGAACACCAAAAGCAGGGGATCAAGTTGGCGATGCCGCTTTCAACCCAAAGGCGGAAAACAGAGGGCGAGGCAAAAGAGGGAAGGCGCAAGCAGATAGTACTAAAAGGGAAGGCGGACACCAGCAAAGAGTTGAGAGAAGGAGCAGACGAGCAAAGCCACGCAACTTTGCCAGCCGGCGCCTTGCTTCCTTGCTTCCTTCCTTCCTTCGTTAAAAGCTCTCATGCTGACTCCTGTCCTTCACGGCCAGGCGCGACTGACCAGCAGCAGTTACCAGCGCCAGAGGAAGGAGCATCTTCGCACAGTTAGTTAGTCTCAGACGGGTCAGTCAGCACTTGGGTTGGTTGGTTGGGCAAGGGGGACCAGACACTCATGGCCCGGGTCGTGGCAATCCTGCCTGTGTGTCGCGTTGGTTCCGAGGCCGCGGCCATAAGAGCTGACACCCGACATAATATAGGGCTACCTAGCTTGGCAATGGCAATGCATGAGCAACAACAACCAAAGAAAAAGAAAAAAAAGTATGGGCGGTCATTCGAAAGAGCTTTAAGGGTGTAGGGGAGGGGGGGGTGTCGGTCTTGGCCTCAAACATGACGATGGACGGATTGGGGCTGGAGAAGGGGAGGTGGGGTGGTGGATGTGATTGGGAAGTGTCTGATGGGTGTACGATTAGCAAGTCGACATCCGAACCCCTAACGGGGCGGTGGAGAGGAGGAAGAAAAAAAAAAAGGATCATAAACAGTTATTATCGAAGCGTGCTCCATGTTCAACAAGAAAATTAAAAAATAAAATAAAAACAAAAAATTAATGAAAAGTCACAAAAATTGGAACAGGAAGCGACCGCGGCACGACTATGAGGTGCATAACAAAGGCACATGTGCATGTGCTATGTGCGTGCCTCTAGGCATACATGCGACACCAGCAGATAAAGTCTCTATCAAAAAGCTCTTCACGGCGAACGACATAACGCTGTGCGAGATTTCGTTGTACATGGTTCTCGTAGGCGCAGGCAGGGTGGAGCACACAAGCTCCGGCCGGGCACGCATGCACGTAATGCATACCGTGAAATGCATCATGCGTCAGACGAGCAGCTATTGCCCAGAGGGTTCTATCTATAATTTCCCATTGCCGGCTCTCGCAACAAGACCTCGATAACGACCAATGTGTCGATTGTGGAGCGTAGATTGTGGATCGAGCATTGTGTGCTAAGGGTTAGGGATGACTCCGTATCGTGGAAGTGGAAGTGGATGTGAATGGGATTGCGGTACACCGTATTCCGTACAATCAAATAGATTAAGGAATGCGGAAGGTGTCGCCCGCATTGCCTGGGTTCCAAGGTGTGTTTTCCATCGCGCTGGTTCCTTTCTGGGACGATCCGGCGGAGTGTATGAGAAACGGCAGTAGGTTTTACGTATTGACCCTTTTCTTTCTCGATGCAGGCCCGTCGTGAACGAGTGCCAGCTGCTACATTGCGAGGTACCATCACCCAGCATCCATCACCCAGCATCCATCACCCAGCATCCATCACCCAGCATCCATCACCCAGCATCCATCGCCCAGCATCCCATTGAGCACCATGAGTCGGTGTGAATGGCAAAGGCCCAGGGAAACACACGACGACGACACGCTGGTGACTTGGTGGATGGATGGATGGATGGGCGGAGTGAGCGAGCGCAGACGTCAGGCCGCAAACGCCGGCTGTGGCTGCGCTCCGTTCCAAGGTTGTTGATCCCTGCATATAATATATAATATAGCTCCTACCTACCTAGGTAGGTAACCTACCACCTGCTAGGTACCTAGGTACCCAAGACCAATGTACGTACCTACCTACCTACCTTAGGTAGGTACCTACGTAGGCAGCCTTGGCCAAAAAGCCTTACTTGGCTCCATCCAGCCTTGCTTAGCGCCCCCGCCCGCGCCATCAACCCCACCCCCCCCCATCACCCTGAATCAGCTCATGGAGTCATGTCCAAAGTCTCCCACGCGGCTTTTCCTCTCTGTGCCAGTTTGAGTCCATACAGTAAAGTAAAATAAAGTGCCCCCCCCCGTGACTTGCAGACGAGGCTGGGCACGCCGGGGGCCAAGTCAACGCCAACATGGCGAATTTGACCCCCTTGTGATACAACTCCGCAACTAGTGCGTTTGAAGCCGCGTCGTAATAAAAATAACCATGGCTAGCTAGATTTTGAAAGTTCCGAGCGCTGCATGACTCCCTTCTCATTGATTAATCACTATGGCATGGAATCAAATCACCCTTTGATAATCTCTTGCGCAGAGCTTCTTCCAGCACAGCTTCTACGAGACATTCTGTAGTGGAATGCGGTGTTTATTTTTATTTTTATTTTTTTGTCAGTATCTGGCTGTAAAAGGAAACCAAGCATTTTCTATTAAGCTTACATCCGTCATTCAAGCGAAATAGAAGAAGCATTTCATTCCTTGCTTTTACTTACAGACTTAGTGTAGCGCTCAAGAAATCCATCTTTCTAGACCATGCATTTCTTTTTCCGTTGTTTTGTTCTTGAGGACGCGGTATGATAAGATAAATTAGAGGGCGTTTAAGATTATGTCTAATCACCCCCTAAATATGCACCTTGCATAGGTTCTCTTCTACTAGCTCTCTTTCGTCTAGTATCTCATAGCCTTGTTGTTTGTCACCATATCCCTAGTAGAGTCTATAGAGAAACAAATGTACCTCGTGCTAATTGTGCTAGGGCGTAATGCAAGCATTATTGTTACGTAAACACTCGTTCAATTCAAACATCTTTAGGGCAGAATTTAACCTCCTTTCTATTTATAGACCTCGTTCTGCTAGAGCATAGAACATATCGTATTATACAGTTAGAGGCATCAGCATTAATGCCAGCTTAGTAGCTACTAGTAGGCAAATCTGCGGGCTTTAAAAACCCCCAATGTCTAAAAAGTTCACAATACCTTACCCATCAGTCTCTATAGCCTCTTTCTTCCTTCAATGGGTTGTTGTGATGCATACACGAGCAGTTGCCGCGGATAATTCCCTGGCCTAGGTCTTGCTAGCCGTAAGAAGTTAAAGAGGGCATTTTCGTACAAAGGAGGCCGAGCTCATGGAGGAATTCATACACCCATATAGCTTCGCCTTTAGTGTATCGTGATGGATAGCCCATCTTGCATTCAAAATTAGCGTTGAATTTGTTGATATCGTAGGAGCCAGAAGCGGTGTAGGTAGGTGAGTGGATCACAAAGACCGGACTAATCTGGCACCCTGGGCTGGGTAAGTAGCTGCTGTAGGTAATTAGAAATCGAGCCCATTGTGGCTGTTCCCTGTGTGCCTTGCGTGCTGTATGTGTAGCAAAGTACGGTAGATCGACGGGTTGCATATGGGCGTGTACGTTTGCGTGGGCGTGTACGTTTGCGTTTGCGTGGGCGTGGGCGTGGGCGTGGGCGTGGGTGTGAGCGTGGGTGTGGGTGGATGCAGTTGTGGATGCAGTTGCGGATGCGGATGCGGATGCGGATGTGGATTCTCTCATGAGGCAGCTCTCTTCAACTTCATGCGTTCCTGCTTTGTTGTCCAGTCCATGCGCTATATCAAACAACGGCGTACGGCAATACGATGCAAACCCTGTCTCTTGGAACAATATCACTCACAACAACATTTGTTCGTCAGTACGTTTGCAAGCTGTGAGATCAGCCGGGACTCAAAAGCACAATGAGAATGGGTAGCAATCCTGACAAAACACAAGTGACTTAACTACCTGTTGTACCCGAAACATGGTCAACCAACCTTGATCATGGCCAACTAGGTACGTTTTCCAGCGTTGCGTTACGAAGCTCGCGCATGTGGTCATGCCCCGCGTCAGCCTGGCCCCCTCTGGCCAAAGGCAAGATAACTTCCCCGGATAGGAGATTGTCGGGGAGATGGATGGTGTAAGCTACGGGCAGGGACCAGGACCATGTTGTTGAAAGTCGACGTCGTTCCCCGTCCGCGCCGTCCACGCCGTCCATGCCGTCCACACCGTCGTCTTTCCTCCGCGCGAGCTGAACTATCCCTCCCGCGAAATACTCGTACTCTAATCTCGCTGACCGAACACCTTGTCTAGCAAAGTAATCTGCCTGTTCTCCTTGCGCACGCCCGAGGACAAGGCCTCGAGGGCACGGTCAGACAAGACACCAGCCAGACGATGAACTGACCCTCCAAATTCTACGCTGCTGAAACTTCGCCGAACACCCACACCTGCGACTGCGACTGCGACTGCGACTGCGACTGCGACTGCGACTGCGACTGCGACTGCGCCCGCGCCCGCAACGACGCACCCTGGGTACCAGCCTACAATAACATCAGACATACATTGTAATTCCTCATTCGAGTCTTTTCCTGACCAACGCGAGACATCTTCGTTAAAATCAAATCCTTACCATGTGGCGACAGAGCGCATGCCCTCCGTCTTTGAAGCAACCAGGTGTGATTGTGATACTGGTGGGCGTAGACCTGTAAGTTTGTTTGCATCATGGACAGCATGAAATACAACAGCGGCACAACGGCAGCATCATCATCAGTCTAGTGTTGCAGCCTGGCGAGCAGCACAAATGCAGCTCGTATATACAGGTGCTCCTGTTGCCAGCGCCGTAATATCCGATTATGCGGTGAGCAAACTTGAGTAAGTGGTGTGCCGTCCCGGCGTGCCCCGTGTTGGCACTGATGATGCTTGCCGGGGCGTAGATGCCCTACTGATGACCGGTATTCCAATTTAGCTGTCAAAAGCAGCACGTCAAAGATTTAGAGGGAAAGCGTGGATGTTTGGGAAAGGCCAGTCAGTGTAAGCTGGCATGAGAGTCGGGGCTCCTATTCGCAACTATTACCTACATGAACTTCCGCATAGGCGTAGAGTTCTCCCCGCAATAGCGTCCAGGCGGGTGGATCCTTACCGATCAATCAATATGCGATGCTTGATGCGCAGGTGCGCAGGTGCGGTCTTCTATTTCCAGCATGTCTGAGCCTGGCACTTGGCTCCTATCTGAACCCATGGGTCGTCGTCATCCGGAGTTCTCCATAATTTCTGTTAAACGTGTTGGACAACGCATGGCCACGCACCCACTCACTCACACTCATGCATGCCAGCACAAAATGCCCAGATGCTGTACGGAGTACTTGCTGTATGTCTCGCCAGCCCCCGTCGTCATCCGAACAAGTTAAGTTGATGCCTTGGCCCAGCGCTGAGTTGATTCCGGGCAGGGCCGGTGTTCAAAGCTCTGCTGACCAGGCAAGCAAGATATTGACAGATTGTTCCGATTCTCACTGCCCACTCCGTTGTCTGTGCTGAGGGTCGGATTAAACTTAGCCGCGTGCCAGGGAAGAGGGAATTTTGCATGTTCGATAGACTCCCTTGTTGGTCCCCCTACTAACTATTCCGTATTCTGAGCCTCTTAATTTGTGATCGCCCGCAGTGTTGCTCGCTGAGGCAGTGCTCGTCAGTCACCGCAACATGTCGCCACAACATGTCTGGTAGCTTTCTATGTTTTCGCCTAGCTCGCAAGATTGGCTTGGTAGGCCAGCTGTTCGCGTTACCATGAGGACGGCCAACGTGGTCAATTCGCCAGCGCTTCAACATGGAGGAACTCTGGAGGATAAGAAGCAAATTACTATGCAGCACCAAGGATCGACCGAGTCAAATGCCAGCAACAAACAGACGCGCAGGAGAAAGAGCCAGGTTTGCCGTCAAGCTCCATCCAATTGGACGAGCTGCGATCCTGAGTTGCCCGAGATTTGACGCGACGGCTTGGTCGGCGGATAGATAACAATAATAGGTGCATGCTCACGACTGACGATCTGACCCGCCCTGCTGCAGCTCCTAGCCCATAACCGGGGGCGGGCAAGATGTATCCCAGTCACGCGAGATGCGTGGCATTCGCGACATCTTGGCTCCTTTCATTCTTCATGTACGATATGGAGTACAGATCCAGCATAACGGGTCGTTTGCGCATGTAAGTCATAGTAGAGGGAATGCACCAGCTAAATACGATTTCTCGCCAAGGGCAGCCGAGACGGAGCCCTGAGCGATGGCATCCATGGTGGAATGAGGGTTCTGACAGAAGACACACAGGAACAGGAACGCCCTTCCAAAGCCCGAATGTGAATCCACTCGTATTTCGCCACACTGTGAAAAAGGTCAGTTTTTGTCTATGCGCTGCGTCGAGAGAGGGCTTGTGCTGCTGTGTTTGTAGACGAGACGAGGCTGAACCTGCCTCGTCTCGTAAAAAAAAAAAAAAAAATGCCCTGGTCCGAACTAATGTGCCCTCTCGGTCCACTTTCCGTCCTTGGGCACAAACGAAGTCCAGTCATCTTCCCTCCTGATGAACTCTGTCGTTGCACGAACCTGCACTAATACCAAAGCGCGCTGGTCTAACTTTTCCAAACGACACAAGGCCCGAACCGAAGAACAGGCTGGGCAATTCGCTCTCTAGATTTCTGGTTGACGCGCATTGAGCCGCGCTCCACCCGGAAACCTCCCCGACTTGCCACACAAAGCTGTGGGCGAAACTGGCGGTCAACTTTGGCTCGCTCGCTCCAAAAACCACCAGACGGACTGAAAGATGGGATGGCTTGCCTTGGTGCTCTTTTTTCCTTGTCCACGTCGATCCCAGAGCTTTGTTCCGAACTATTCATCGATCGACTGCGAACCATGATCCGGCGTTCATCGGCAGGCGCTTATTGCTGCCCAAGCCACCAGATGTTTTCTGTCCTATAATACTTCCGTCCACCTGGCAGATCGGTCCCAGGCTGGCCTGGTCGTGACGACATCCTCATAATCTACCCCAGCTCATAACTTGGAGTCCAAACCAAGAGTAGTCTTGTCGTACGGTACGACCCTTCCACGACTACGCCTAGATCCACTGCTAGAGGGGACAGGGTTACCAGAACTACATACACTCAGCAGTTAGCGGTCTAACTTTAACAGAGGGCACTTTGCGGGACATGAATTGAGCCAAAAGCTAACGAGTTGCCCCCGTAAATACGTGACGATGAATGAAATAAGGTCAATGGGAAAAATTAAGATCATAATATGGCAAGTTGACCCCCATGTCGACACCATCAAGATTGCAGCTGCAGACATTCACACCCACGTCCCCCGGTCACAGGACGCCATAAGGCCACCGTTGCATTGTGACAAAGAAAGCGGAAGAGGATGCGCCGGGTCGCGGGAAAGCTGTTCGTGGTTTTTGGCGCTTGTCATCAATTTGGAAAGCAACATTGAGCTTGGAAGCACGCCCCGGTAAGGTACCTATAGCTAGGCAAGCACGCTCGAGCCAAGTTCGTCCAAAGGAAAAGGAACTGTCGTGGCCGGGTGGGCTGAGACAGTGTTTTGGAATCCCATGTTACTCTGCATCATTTGCGCCGTGAATTGCCATGAGTTGGTCTTCACCAATAACAACCGTTTGATTCTCATGTGCACCCGGCGTCGAGGCTGGCTCGGAGGGTAAAGAAATTCAAATACACCAGGTATGAGGAAGCCGAATGTTTAAAGTCGCGAAACCAGCAACCTGCCATTGTAAGACTGGTTGCTGCAAACCCAAGTCGAAGCGGATCAACCTAACTATTGCGCTGAATTCAGGGAGTGGCAATAGTGAACCAGTTACCTTGCTCCCTGTCCCTGTCGTTCCATCCAGCATTGTCTTCTGCTTGCTCGAAGCAGCGGACGCCCAGCTAGGTCGCATATCCGAAACAAGTCTGGCATCACCACCACAAGAGTATGAAAGCCTTACCCACACAATTAGTAGCTCTGCGCCACGATCAATAATGTAGCAAAGAAGTCAGTATAGCTTCACCTAGTCAGATCATCTCACCGCCGCTCGACAATTAACGTCCGTGGCTGAGCACTGAGGCAAGTCTGGCGGTAGCATTGCCAACACAGCACTGGGGCCAACTTCAGCTTGTGAATCTTGGCCCAAGGATGGAGCGGTGAGTGATCCGGGCATCTAATTTGATGGCTCAATCAGACGAATATACTTCAACCATAAAGCGCACGATAGCAACAAATCGGTGTTACAGAGAGTATGGATTTGTTGGTGGCTGTTCACCTGTGGCTACTTCTGATATACCAATGGAGGAATTAAGGAACATGGAACCCTCGTCATAAAACTGTGCAAAGCAAAGTAGAAGAACAAAAAGCAAGCTCACCAATGTCCATTAAACATGGATCGTCTTCGAGAAACGAAAGAGGGACCAACCCCATGAATTCGGTCAAACGGCCCCCAAGTAAATAAGCTTCACAACCCAAGTAGGATTGCCCTTTTTTCTTTCTTCTTTCAAAAGCCCTTTTGTGTCGTCATCTCCTTTCCAGCCACGCGGGGGACAGATTTATTGACGAGTCCCACACCCCGTCAAGTACTCGGTGCCAGCTTCATATTCAAATGGTTCGGTCGTTAGCCGAAAACCGCCTGTTTACTCCTTGGTTTTTCCCCGACTCCGGGGAATCGCTGAGTGAAACCCGTTACCAGGGAGTCGGTGTTCAGCGGCTTCACGCCAATAGTTACTAAGGGCGCCTCGTCATGCAATTTTCCAGTCATGAAGCTGCTCAATCAAATCCGCAGCTTTGGCGGTTGAATACTCCATCCAACGCTCAAGCCTCCGTTCGCCCCGTGTGCCATGTCCGGGAACATAGAGCCGAATACCTCAAGCGATACATGAACCCACCAGCAGGGCCGATATCTTGTGCCTTAAGTGCGTCAAGGATATGGAATACACACCATTGTACATACTTATGTACTGAGTACATTGCAACGCACAAAGTATGATTGTCGGATGGGTTGCTCCAGATTGCTGGGGGCCCTTGGATTGAGCTGCATCAGTGAATCCTATGGTCTGGGCGTTCATTGTATTTACATTGGACGGCCGTAATTCTAGCCTGGTCTACCATTTTTCTTGGTTCCGAGTTGTGGTCTGCATATCATCAGCATAGATCGCACCGCAGTCGCTAGATTTCTTCAAGTCTCCTCAAATTCTGTCAGCCAAGTTCACCATCCCAGTGCGGGTTTCCGGATGAAGAGCCAGGGTCCTGCGCGGCACTGGGCGGGGCAATTGCCGACAGACTCGAGGCAACTGTTGATGGAGCCCTGACTGCTCGTTTATTTCCAAGGTGTGCAAGCGCGTAAGCTATACGGAGCACTCCGTACGGAGCACTCGTTGGGTAATAAGCTTTGTTGCATCATGACCCCTGTTTGTCCGTGTGACCCAGACCCGCGGGTTCCAATGGATGGATTACCCAACAGAGGGCTGATGAGCGAACCATGGGCAAGGGTTCCATCGTTTCGGGATATGTATGAGCATCTGAAAAAGGCTATTACCTCACTGATCACTAGCGTCTGGCGGCGCTCATTGCCGTCCCCCCTGCCCATTACGGCTCTTTCGCTTGTGCTAGGGTTTCTCGTCTCGGCGGAGCAGGGCAGATGCCAAGCAGAATCCAGGTATACGGACTAGGCCGATGAGCTGATTCAACAAGTCCGAGTACAATACCAAAGGCTAGCGAAACAAACAAAAAATGACAGGCACTCGAGATCTCTGACAGCTTGACGCTGCTTTCTCAGGTGCGTTCGCTTCATTGTTGACGTTCCCGTCTCCTGCTGAACCCCACAGGTAGGGAAGGAACAAGCAGGGCTCCAGAAGTTTGTTCTTCAGACTGCGCGTGGTCGATCCTCTAATATAATTCTTGGTGTGAACCTGCACTCGTGGGAGAGCCTGTCTCGTACGTATATTGTTGAAATCGGACATGGGTAGATGGTGGGCAAGTTGCGATAAAAAATTTTCTTATTTTAGCTAGAAAGGATGATGGACGGTTATTATGCAAACGAATTTGAATGCCTGCTGTGATAAGGCTGTGTGACGCGTGTGCGCGTACGTACGTTGGTACATTGGTAGGTACATTGGTACCCAAATTGAGAATAATGGCAGGTGCTAGGCTGGCACCTGCAAGTTAGGAGCCAATATGCCACCAGATATACATGTTCCTATGCAGTTACGGATTAGGACATCCTCCTTGAGCACATGCAACACCATGTGTGAACACGCAAAACACCATTGATGGACATGATTCATTATTTCCGTCCCCAGTCTCCGGATGCGATTGCCAGCTTATCCGTCTCAACCGTCCAAGACATCTTCCAGCATCCGTCACCCACCGCCCAATCTGCTGAGACTGCGGGACCCACTCGACCATCCTGCTCTGCCCCAGCTTGGGCTCAAACACCTCCGCTCGTCTCATTCAATATTCGCTCGGCAGAGAAGGCAAAGACATCACAAGCGTTCGTTAACTCCAGCTTGGCCAACGCCGCCTGTGAAGTAAAACAAAGTCGCTCAGATCCAAGTCCAGCATTTGGTTAGCTCTAATACTTCTCAGCTTAAGAACACGAAACAAACGGCAAACCTCTCTGTCTTCTCTCCAACCATGTCCGATGTTCCTCTACAGGTCATCTCAGAGAATTCTGCGTCCGAGCGACGCATTACCCCGTCCTGGTCCATCAACACCCTTAAAGCAAAGCTCGAACCTATCACAGGTATTCCTCCTTTAGCACAAAGACTCAGTCTCAAATCAACAACAGGCTCGGATGTCATCCCCGTCCAGGCGGCAGACGAGGACCTTACCCGATTGTCCAGCTTTCCCCTGGTACCCTACTCTGAGCTGCATGTAAGTTTGGTTCAGCATTTCATTTGTTCATGAGACATACCCCTAGGCCAGGGCTGCCCCATGTGTACGATAGAGACGAGGTGATTATTCACTGGGGTGTAACTTGGGCTGAAAAGTCATAACTCTCAAGAACCTGCTCTCACTCTGGAATGCAACACTAGATCCAACCTCTCCGGATAATGCACATAGTGATGTCAAAGACAAGAAGAGACAAAAGTTCCACCCTTCCGCTGTCCATGCGTACCGGTCTGTCATATAGCCACAGACAATGGCCGTATTTGGGGGCCGTTACAAACCCGTCTAGCTATTTTCTTTTTCTTTTCCTTTCTTTGGGGTCCTTTAATTCTTGCACAATAAGATCTCAAATCATTCTTCCCAGCACGAATTTATGTCCTGTCCAGCAAGTTCATCTTTCTGTCGATGGGTCATGCTAGTGCTAGTTAGGCTAGAGACCTGGGTTTTTGAAATCCACCATTTACAGAAACATCGGCTTTAAGACAATGAAGGAAGCTGAAATGCGTCTCACTAATCTGGCTTGACTTTAATGCATAGGTGACGGATACCCGACCTCCAGGGGCAAGGCCCAACTACACCGACACATCTGGTGTTGATAAGTATGTAATGCCTGAGGAGGAATATGAAAAGAAGTCCGACTCGGTTCTTGCATGGAAGAAGGCACAGAAACTTGGGCGATTTGACCCCAACGCTCCAAGCCACGAAACGGCTAGGTTAGATGCGCTGGAACAAGAAGTGCGCCAGCGTGGCATCCAAGTTGGTAAGCGGTGCCGTGTTGGCGGCGAGGACACCAAGCGGGGGGTCGTCAAATACGTGGGCGAAGTTCCTGAAATTCCGAACGGAATTGGATTATGGGTAGGAGTCCAGCTAGATGAACCTATTGGCAAGAACGACGGCAGCATCAACAACCACAGATACTGGGGCAAGCCATCATCCATGAAGCACGGCGTGTTTGTGCGTCCAGAACGGGTAGAGGTTGGTGATTTTCCTCCAATGGACGACCTGGAGGATATGGAGGAGATTTAAACAATGATAACAGAAATATGACTATATAGTAGGCGCGCCTGTAATCTACTCTTTGAAACAGCATCCACTTGTTACACTGTCACAAGACTGATGGATCGCCTTGTAGTCAGTCACACTCCCTCTACTCATCCAAGCGGCGATAAGGACGGCATAATTCCTTGCAATTATGATTCCGAGCCCAGCAAATCTTCGATGCCGACTC
Source organism: Atkinsonella hypoxylon (assembly GCA_000729835.1). Taxonomy (NCBI): domain Eukaryota; kingdom Fungi; phylum Ascomycota; class Sordariomycetes; order Hypocreales; family Clavicipitaceae; genus Atkinsonella; species Atkinsonella hypoxylon. The sequence goes on along the minus strand of JFHB01000024.1, from coordinate 9,099 downwards.
TTTTCTGAACTTTGTATCTGTACTGCGTCCATAATCGCAATTTTATTATAGATCGACCGGATTGGGTTTGCCAGAGAATTTTATAAATTACCATGATGCTTTGATCGACTCTTGACAGATGACGATCCTCTCTTCTGGGCGAGGAATTAATTTATGATTTCGGGTCCGGCAATCAGCTAATAGCCAATAACGACGACAACTTGAACTTTTAGGCATTAAGCAAGGGATGGATGGACCTTGGATTCAGACAAAACATTCGCGAGCCTCAACCGGCATAGACGCTTTGTGGTCAGTCCGCCAACACGTTAGCGTGCGATACGATTCTAAAAATAACATGAGAGAAGTTCGTTTCTGTGCAAAAGTAAAAAATAAAAAATAAAAAAAATTCGGGTTTAGCTACGAGCATCTACATAAAATGGCTTGTAGCCGTACCCAATCCACGGAACAAAGTAAGATTGTTTCTCTTGTGGCACAACGAGATTCCGATACGGCGCGATGTTTGTGAGCTATTGGCAGTGCTCTGGTGACGGAGTAACAAACCAGTCTGAGAGAAACTGCCAAGGTCCTTGGCAATTATCCGAAGTCTTTACAGCTTAAGCTGAGCTGCTTATACAGCGCTAGCTCAAGTGCAGAAAGAGCCACTTGCCCCGGAATCATCAATAAGAGGAGTTACGATTGATAACCGTCTTCGATTATCGAAGCCTTGACCTTAGGGAGAGGCTCTCATCGAAGTTGTCTGACTAGCAGATCGGACATGGGGTTTACGACGGATGGCTGGGGAAACCATGTGCAAACACCAAGTGGAGGTTTGAAACAATCAGGTTTGCAGAGCTCATGAAGAGTTGGGACTTACAGGTGGCCATGGTTGGTGGGCTTGTCTCAAGTTGGTGACATCGTGGCATTGGATCCAAGGTTGGACAAGGCGCGGCCCGTTTCCCCAGCCGCACGTGTTTCTCCGGGGATTCCGAATTCGTGCAAAGTCTTATGGAGAGGCTATTATGAGTGAAGCTGGCGTGATTACCAGGCAGGCGATGACATGATCAATAGCGTGGGAAAGGCTCCTTGGTGTCGAACCACCAGACTTGTATCACGACTGTATGATGTTCGTCCCATTTCACACGTCAAGTGTCACCAAGATTGAGAGACGGCTGAAGGCCTTACACGGAGTATGCTCCAAAGGGGTCAATTGAGAGTAAGAAATGTAGCAGTACGGAGATTGTCAAAAGTGCTGTCGCTAGCAAACCGCTTTGAGACGTGCATTGATTATCTCTGCTTGGAAGTCTTTTGCGCACAGCACCAGAGTTGTCGATTCTCTTTTGTCTTGCAGCTCCAAACCTTGAAGGACGCGCATGACCTATTTGAAATAGGTTCGGCGGATACGTGGCAGAGGAAACGACCAAGAGAGGGCGACGACAGTGATTGAGATGGGAAGATGATACGACGTCATGGGCGGCGATGAAACGAAGGGCGGCGAAATATCGATTAAACGACGTGGTCACATACAACTTGATCTACTTGAAACGCGCCGGGCATCTTGAACACGAACGGCTAATTGACAGACCAACCCATGGTCGCCGTCATCTCAATATATAACATATTGGAAGTGGCATTTTGTGGAGACGGCTCGGATCAGTATGTTCCCATGTTTAAAGCTGCGTGTCTTCACAACCGACATGATTAAGCTTCATTGTATCGTCCTGTTCACCATTATGAAGTGACAGGACGCACCTAGGGGCGTTCAAAGACAATGCAATCTAACAAGATCCCCTTGGCAGGGTTAAGGAAGCAGAGCAAGTGGTCACTTGCGGGATCGTCTCCAACTGGTTGCAGGTGCGATACTCCCACACACATATCACCAGATACATTCTGCGGAGTGTAAAGTATAAGTATATCATGACAGATAATTTTAGTTATCGTGTCCCAGTGATAAGGGGTCAAGTAATAATCGACCAAAACAGTGGCACGATCTTGTGACCAGAAGTCTAGTTTGCGAATGGGGTGTGCAACTCGGTGGTGATAGAGGCTTAACGGCGTTGATGACGCAATGAGCTTTTTGAGCTTTGCCTTGCAAGTACGTACCCAGGTACATAAAGTTCCTAGGTACCTGGGTAGGTAGGTTAGGTACCTACCTAACCTACACGTATGTCATTGATGAGCTTGCTCGCCTTTGCTGGCAGTGGACAAGAACAAGAACGAGTGCGGAAAGATGGAGGATGGCCATGGCCATGCTCGTACTAACTACTGTGGAGAGCAAGCAGCACTTGTTCTGTCCGCTCTTTTCCCCGCGCTCATGCTCGTTTGAAGAAGGGCAACGACAATCGACAATCGACAGGGGTTTTGGCTCAGGGCTTGGTCTCCAGACGCCAAGGCTTGGCCCACCAGCTGGCACCAATTGGCAAGTCCGACCAGACGCTCCTGCCCGCACCGCTTGAACGCCTCGTCATTCAGCCACCTCTACCGTTCCAACGTCCACTTCAGCTGGTCGACCTCGCCGTCATGCGTGGCCTGACTATCTCGACGTCTAGTGTTTAAACATTCGTTTGCCTCCCATGTACGTGTCTCATCTTCCCCTTCTCCAACTGCGGTTTTCTCTCGCCTCAGCCAAACGTCTCTCTGCTGTTTGATCTCAGCTGCGACGACTGTCGCCTCGTGTCAAATGTCTCTTCCCTTGATTTAAAACCACCCAGGCAGATGACCGGTCGCTGCCAGAACGAAGTTGAGATCAACGATCGGCTCATCGCCATAAGAGCTCCGTTACTGCTTGTGCTCGCCGCAGCCTCCATCGGACCTGGGAAACAGAAGCCTTCAACGCGGAGAAACCAGCGAGAATGGCTGGCAGAACTGCCAGGCTATGGCCTCCTCTGCTTGTTGTGGCGCTTGCCTCTCGGCTGGTGTCTTCTCAGGATGATAACCTCCCCGTCTTGACAACTGCTACTCAGGATGTTCCCGGCTCGCTGCAACAAAGTGCGCTGCATCTAAACATTTCATCGCAACCTGGGAACGACTACACTGTAATCCCCTTGACGCCTAGTATCGGGTTAAACGGAAAAGACACTGTTCGTGAGGTAAGTGGCTATTCGCTTCACATGATGTGCATAAATCATGACAAGCACCCGCTTTCACTATAATTACCTGCTAAGAATTCCCGGTTGATGATAGTCAATTCACATCGTGGGTGCACTGAAAGCTGCAAACTCGACCAACTATAGCAGTCTACGGGGAAATGACACAATCGCTTTCTTGTCCTGCGACAGGTCATCATCGGATGGGTTCATTACTCCGGATACGATGCTCGCCCGGCTGATGAAAGCCTCACCTTTATTATCGGCCATCATCCTATACTCTACCGAGAGAAATATCTGCCTCATCACTGACGACGGGCCTTTACCTTATACGAGTATTCTGACCATGGCAGACGCTGGAGACGCTGGAGGTGTGCTGGCGCACCTTAATAGTTCGCAAACAAGAAGTCCCGTTGATGCTCTCATTTACGGCAAAACGACCCCGAAGGACACGGACACGGGCCCGAATAATAACAGCAGCAACAATTCGGCCGTCGCGATGAGTATTCTGTACAGCATCACGGGCGTCATAACACTTTTGTTCTTGATCATTATTGCGACTGGTGCCGTTCGAGCCCATCGATATCCAGAACGGTACGGACCTCGAGGCGGATACGGAGACCGGCCGCGGCAAAGTCGGGCCAAGGGTCTGGCTCGTGCCGTTTTGGATACTATACCGATTGTCAAGTTTGGCAATCCGCGACCTGCAAAACCTGATCCGGATATGGAACTGGATGCGGCAACTACGGATGGGCGGGATGCCCCGACAGCACGAGATATTAGTGATGGGAGCACGGGCAATGAGCCGACCGAGGCGAGGACGGCCGTGGGGGCTGCGGAAGCTATTGGGGCGACGCGAGGTAGCAACGATCAGAAGCCATCGAGGCGAGACTCGCACGCGGAAGGCTTGGACAGCACTGCTAATACAAAGGCCGAGAATGAGGCACATCCGGGGTGCTCCATCTGTACAGAAGATTTCAAGGTAGGAGAGGACGTACGGGTCTTGCCATGCAATCATCAATTCCATCCTCACTGCGTGGATCCATGGCTCGTCAATGTCTCTGGGACATGTCCTCTTTGGTACGTCGTTGAACTTGTGATGATGTTACGGAACCAACTTCTACTTACACTGCAATAGCCGCCTTGATCTCCGACCTGGCCGCCCCTCTCAAGATGAATTTTCGGATCCCAACGAAAGTATGGCTCCCCCTCTAGGCCTCGAAGGAGATGAAATAGACCACACACACACGCACCATGGTTATCGGTTCACTCGGCTTTTCGATGTGAATCAATTGCGACACGCTCCTGTTGAAGAAAGAATCGAGGTCTTGCGACAGATGCGCGCTCAGACGCGACACCAAGAGATGAATTACCCGGATACAGCAGTGACGGACAGGCCCCAGGCCGCCAAGTTGACGGATAAGTTGAAGGATAAGTTTAGAATTCGGACCAGAGCTCAAGCTGCGAGGTGATGTCTCTGCTGATTTCCATAACCTCGAATGACGGGCATTTCGGAATGAGACAATGACATGACGGACCCAAGAACGGAATGCTTCTGCTTTTTTTTTTTTTTTTCCTTATTTTACGGGGGCGGGAAATCCTGTTTGGCGTTGGGTTGGTACTTTGGAGTCGGATCAGGCATTGCGCGGGCATTTTGGGAACTGCACTACATGGCGAGATATCTCTTCACGAATGCGCAGAGCTGGTACATAAGATTGCTACGATATGCCATTGATTTGTGACTATGGACGAAACCAGTGCACCCATATGAATATCAATGATAGATGAGAGAAGATGTATTGCCGCGACTGTGCCTCCCACACGTGTGCGCCATTCCGTAGTTGAACTACAGGTGGTAGGCGTAGGATGGCTGAACGTATTTTTGGGGGCACGGTGGTAACTAAAATGGAAGTGTCTTCGTACGGTCATTCGTGCAGCAAGGCGCAGAGTGCTGAATGAGCTGGCTGTTTGTTCATCACGTGCAGCATACGATAATGCAGGTATAGACAAGACAGCCCATGCATCAGGCACGACAAAAGCATGCAAAACAAATCTCTTAACGCTCACTATCCCGGCTCAAAGGATCAATACGCATACAAAGAATCAAGAGCATAAGAAGGGGTAAAATATCCAAGACTCCGCATACAACTTAAAATGTTTTGGGGGGTCGTCCTCCGGCAGAGTGCCTAAGCCGTAGCCAACTCGGATCCATCATTGCATGTAAATATGAGTACATCATTGTGAAGCCCTAGGCCAATATATACATATAAGCGAAAAGAACATTGCTGCCTGGTTTTTTTACTTCTTGTCCAATCCGCGCAGAGACATGTCTATTGGAGAGTGGGAGAAGCCTCGTTCAAATCAGGCTGGAATCATCTTCCCAGCAATGTTCTTATAGAATTTTCTTCCAATAAAAGGCGATGCATCAAGTTTGTAAAAAAGGAGTGCTACATGGCCCCTTACTGGCTGACGTACACTTGGCCAATCTGGTTCAGGGCCGAGTTGGAAGAGAGCAGTTGGAGGTTCTCGGTGTTGGCCATGAAGTACGCGTAGGCGTCGAGGTACGGAAGGGCGTCGAGTCGGGGGATGACCTTGGCGAGGAAGTCGGCTGCCTGGGCGGGGGAGGCGTTGACGGGAGCAAACTCGGTCAGCCAGATGGGCTTGCCGCCGCAGATCTGATGGGCCTGCTCGAGGGTGTCGAACAGGTTCTCGATGGCGTCGACCGTGTTGTAGTAGTGGACGTTGCAGAAGTCGTACAAGCAGCCCTGGGTCTGGCACTGGGACACCCAGCTCTTGAGATACTCGAGACCCTGGCCTGCGAGGTTGCTGTTGCTGACGGCCGGGGCGCTAATCTGCGTGTTGTGGCCGTGGTAGGGGTTCATGTACTTGATGTGGAAGGCGACGGCGTCCCCAACAGGCATGTTAGCTTGGGAGGCAATGTCGGGCTCGTTGATGGAGAAGAGAGCCTTGGCGCCGTTGGCGATGGCCTTGGAAGCAGTGGCGTCCCATCCCTGAACCTTGGACGGTCCCCAGGCCATGGGGATGAAGGGGTACTTGGGGTCAAGAGCACCAGAATCCTGTGACCAACTGTAGGCCCAGGAACAGGACTTGCACGTAGATCCGACAAAGTTGGCCAGGGCAGGGTTATCGTAGGCGATACCACGCTTGCCAGAGAGTCCAGCTCCTGTAGAGCTGGACTGTGAAGCGCTTCCAGTGCCGGAGCCAGTGTTGGAGGAGCTCTTGCTGTCAGAACCACTATTGCCAGAACTCTGCGCCTTCTTGGTGTCAGCGGCGGGAGCAGGAGCAGGAGCAGGAGCAGGTGCCGCTGCGGCTGCCTGTTGTTTGTTGGGGACACCCGAGTTCGTAGTAAGTTCAACTTTCTTGGCCGGGGTAGGAGGCTGATCTGGATGGTCAGGGTCGACATAGACGGTTTCCGTAACAGTCTCATAGACGATGACGGGATCCGCCTTCTTTTCCAACGTATGTTCGCGACGGTTGATGTTGAGGGCGGCAGCCTGGTTAAGGAGGGCCATGGCGGCAGCCAACACAGCGAGCTTCTTGCTGACCATGATGTCGATGTACTATATATTTGCCCAAAATAAAACAGGTTTTCTCGTTTCCGTCCAAGTGCAGAGCTCCCTTTTAGGTTCGTACGGACACCGATAGAACTACCTGCTCAGAATGAACACAGAAAGGGTGGATGGAAAAAAAAACTTTTTGTCCTTCTTTTAAGAATAGCTGCAGCGCACGCGTGACTTGATGTAATCGGCACCGCCGTAAAGGAGAGTCTCGCTATTTTGACAGGTCTTTCAAAGACGCTGACAAGACAAGGGAGGGAGGGACTGGTATGCAAGCAGCCAAAGGAGAGTGCCGTCGCAAAAAAAAACGTCAAACAAGATCGTTGCTAGCGATCTATGAGGATCGCGTTGCTAAAGGAGGGTTGTCAACGGAAACGTTGCGCAGGATCAAAACAGGAACGTACAAGTTGGGTTGATGAGGAAAAGAGAAGAAAAGAAGAGAATTAAAACAGGAATGGAGGTGGTCGAGTAGAAATATTTTCCTCTAGCCATCTTGACTGACGCTTTGTGTCCCTGGCATTCAAAACCCTGCTCTGGTTCAAACTACGAAGGGGTGGAGGTTGAGCCGACGTTGAGGAGGGCGTGTGGGGGTGTGGGCGCGGGTGTGGATGTGGAGGAGGGTGGCAGTGCAAGCTGAGTGGTTGGTTTGTATGGGGTGTGTGGCGGAGGGGGTGTGGTCTTACTAGCGTGTGCCTGACTGGGGTATTTGTGTACGAAACACTTTTTGCTGCGTTATATTGCGTTGTGTATGGAATTGCAGCAGGGGCACGACTTGGATTCAAAGACGCAGACGGCACTCACTGTCTGGGCTGGACTGCAAGAAAGAAGTGCTTTGTGTTTTGTACAGTACGTCCAGTACATGCGCTGGTCGGTCTAGTGCTGGCTTCGTCCTTGGCCAGGAACGGACGAGGCACCAAGCTTTTCAACCCCTTGGAGCGTGCGCCCAGCCTTTTGCTCTCGCGCGCCAAGCAGCCGATGCATGCTGCGCTGGGCGGCGTAGCGCAGCGCAGCATGCAGCTTCACGTATTCAGCTCTGTCCGGGACGACAAACAAGAGTCTCAGTGAACAAGACCAAGACGCACCTCATTCTCAAAGTCGACTGCTCTTACATCCTGCCAACCTCCTCCATCAATTTCCAAATCGTCAATGAAGCGATGGAATGTAGGCAATATCATCCTCTGCGTGCCATGCCTGCCAAGCTCTCGGCTCGATCCCTGGCATCAAGCCAGATAGCTGGTACGTACCCATGGTACAGACACATACGTACGTACCCATGGTACAGATACATACGTACATACCCACATGAGTACCTACCTAGGTAGGTAGGTACCTGGTAAGGAAGGCAGGTGCTGTACTGTGCGATATGTATGCGCACCGTGACGAACTTTGCCCAAGCTTGGCCGTCATGCCACCCAGCCCGAGACAGCAATGCCATCACGTCAACGAGAGCTAACATGCGTCGCTCCCACTGACGATATCCGCCTGAGCGAGCTCAAGGGTCCGATATTCGTATTGGTTCCAGCAGAAACCCAAATGCTGCCGTTGCAAGGCACGGGCGCAATTGCGACTTTTTCTGCCTCGACTCGGCAGAATGCTTTCTACCAATCAGCGTGCGGAACCTGTTTACCTTAGCAAACGGGTATACAGGGCCGGTTGCATGCATCGCGTGAGGCATCTGCGAGGTCATGCTTCTGCTTCTGTTTAACCTGTTGCTTTCACCAGGCTTTAGTTGCAGGCGGTACTCCGTAGTATGTAGGATTTGCCCGTAGACACAGTGAGCACATGCGGTGAACACTGTAGCTAGTTAGTATGGACACTGTGGATTAAATCGTTTTATTATATGTGTTCGCAGAGCGGGTAGCAAAAGGGCAACTTTGTGGGTCGGCCAAGCTTACCAATTCGCTTGGCAGGGTCCGATGGCAAGGCTTGTGTCCTGTAACACCACACCTGGGGCCTGGGGATCCGAAATGTGACGCGAGGTTGACGCTCAGGCACCGTCGCGCGCCAACCAGTGAACCACTAACTACGGAATAGGGCGGTCAAATTAGGGGCCAGGCCAAGTGCCTTCCCTCCTCCCCTCTCCTCCAAAGACAGACAATAAAGGTAACAGAGGACTTGTCTGGGACACGTTGGCCGTTTCAGCCAGGGATGGGTGGGTGGCTGCGCAGTGCCACGATTGGCCGGTTTCACTAGCGCTGGGTGAGTGCTGCCTCCCCCTTGCATCCCCTTCTGGGAAACTCTGTTAATAAAAGCAACCAGGCTGTGCCAAGCCAATAAATGAATGTATCGTATCTGCTAGCGCGTCCCAACTGCCACTAGGCAGGAACCCAGCCAGCCTGTGCTTTTGTTCCTGGATTGGCGAACCAATGACGGACCAGAACGGCGATGGAACAATGAGCTTGGCTCTGGAATCCTGGACATGGTTTCCCCATGCTCATTGAGTGACCCTCCCCCCCCCC